>QLTV01004088.1:395290-420168 GCA_003457575.1 Thermophis baileyi | reverse complement strand
TGGCCTTCAGACGTCTCCTCTTCCCCTCTCTCCCCCCCTCTCCCCTTTTCCTTCTCTTTTCCCTTCTTCTTCCTCTCCCTCTTCCACCTTCCTTCCTTCCCTCCCTCCCTCCCTTCCTTCTTTTCCTATTGGGGAAGGGTTTTCTTCACTCTCATCTTAAAAGACAGAAAAAGGAACATATGGTTTAAATTACAAGGACTTATATGGTGGTTGGACATCAGGAAGAGTTTCTGAACAATAAGGGATTTTCAACAATGGAATTGGATACTTCATGAGATGGTGGACTTTTCTTCACTGGGCATGTTTGAACAGAGGGCTGGATGGCCATCTGTCTTGGAGGCTATATTAATAGATTTTTGCACTGGGCGAGGGGTTGGACCAAATGCTTCCCTTTCATCTCTCACATTGTATGATTCTATGAATCAAACTTGGTCTTGGGATTATCCCAATTATTTAATTGTTGTTCAGACGCTAAGTCATGTCTGACTCTTTGCAACCCCATGGTTCATAGCACACCAGGCTCCCCTGCCCTCCCCTGTCTCCTGGAATTTGCCCAAATTCATGTTCAGTGTGTTGCTGATACTATCTAATCATCTCATCCTCTGCCTTCCCCTTCCCCTTCCCCTTTTACCTTTAATCTTTCCCAACATCAGGGTCTTTTCCAATGAGAAAAGAAGGACTAGGGGTGACAGATCAGCAGTATTCCAGTATTTGAGGGTCAACTAATTCTCCAAAGCACCAGAAGGCAAGACAAGAAACAATGGATGGAAACTAATCAAGGAGAGAAGCAACCCGGAATTAAGGAGAAATTTCCTAACAGTGAGGACAATTAACCAATGGAACAGCTTGCCTTCAGAAGTTGTAGGGACTTCATCACTGGAGGTTTTTAAGAAAAGACTGAACAGCCACCTATCTGAAATGATATTGGGTCTCCTGCTTGACCAGGGGATTGGACTAGAAGACCTCCTGGGTCCCATCCAGCTCTATTCTGATTGATTGATTGAGTCCTCTCTTCTCATTAGATGGCCAAAGCATTTGAGCTTCTGCTTCAGAGTTAATTTATTATCATCTTGCAAATAGTATTTCCTTCCATGAAAGAGTGTGCAAATATCTGATCCTCAAAGGAAAAGGTAAAGGTTTCCTCTATCCAGTCATATGCAACTCTAGGGGGCATTGCTCATCTCCATTTCTTAGCCGAGGGAGCCAGTATTGTCCAAAGACACTTCTGTGGTCATGTGGTCATCATGACTATGCACTGAGGTGCACGGAACGCTGTTACCTTCCCACCGAAGTGGTACTTGTTTATCTACTTGCATTTGCATGCTTTCGAATTGCTAGGTGATCAGGAGCTGGGGCAAGGAACAGGAGCTCACCCCGTCGCACGGCACTTGGGTCTCGAACCCGAGCTGTCAGCTTTCCAGCTAACAAGCTCAGTGTCTTTAACTGCCCCCAATATCTGACCCTTGGAAGACTATATAAATGGAGTTGTGTTGTCTGGAAGAGCCGTCAACAGCTGGTTCCTTCTCATTTAACAGATATCAAATAACATTTAAGGGAAATTGTCAGCTCTAGCCAAGTGTCCAAAAAATTACATGACATTTGAACAAAAGATGCAGCAAAGTATCATTTGATCAGAAAGATTTTGCACTTCCAGTTCATCTAGGTCACATTTGATATTTCTTTCAGGCAGGCATAAGGTCAACTTTCTTTTCTCAGACGAGAAAGAATTTACCTTTGAGGCTTTCCCATCTGTTCTTTTTGTGCTTCTGAACTTTCTCCATTCTCACTCTAGGCTCATGAGGAAAATATTTGACAAAAAGGCATTGAGTTTCACTTCTCAAATCGGAGGCTATATTTCAGTGGAATTTCATAGCTGAGCCCAAAGATTTTCATACAGGAGAGGAGCTGAAATTCAATTGAGGGGTCCTCAACCTTGAGTTCCTAGTCGGAAGTCTTAACATACGATCTCATTTGGATTCCATGAAAAAACTGCAAAGTGGAATAGAGTTTTCAAGGCCATATGGAACCCGAAGAGATGGAATGGATCTGGGGCCCTGGATTTGGCTATCATAGTGTAAATTAATAGCCAGATGATCAGGAGTTAGTAATCTGCCTTGGAGAATAAACCTGAACCCTCCTTTTTTTTTTGTCAAGCGTGTATATGATTACAGACAAAGTATAAACATGATTGTGAATATATAAGAAGTACAAGCATGGTTACGAGTACATGATATTTTACGAATACCTGGGGATGTTAGGACAGGGATGGTAGGCACACTGGTGCGCTTATGCACGCCCCTTACTCTGAACCCTCCTTTTTAGTTTGATATCTTGTGGCATTCTTCCTGTATTTGTTATCTTTTGTATAGGTGTGTTTTAAATTGTACTGGCATTCTGGAAGCTTGAATATAACAGCATAAAAACATAAAATAGTAAAGTAAAGTAAAGTAAAGTAAAGTAAAGTAAAGTAAAGTAAAGTAAAGTAAAGTAAAGTAAATTAAATAAAAAGTAAAGTAAAAGTAAAAGTAAAAGTAAAAGTAAAAGTAAAGTAAAGTAAAGTAAAGTAAAGTAAAGTAAAGTAAAGTAATAAAATAGCACTTAGACTTATACTGTATACTGCTTCACAGTGCTTTACAGCCCTCTCTAAGTGGTTTACAGAGTCAGCCTATTGCCCCCAACAATCTGGGTCCTCATTTTACTGACCTCGGAAAGATGGAAGGCCGAGTCAACCTTGAGCCGGTCAGGGTCGAACTCCTGGCAGTGAGCAGTGAGTTAGCCTGCAGTACTGCATTCTAACCAACATCAAATCAAATCAAATCAAATCAAATCAAATCAAATCCTCCTATAAGCCAGAGAAAAAGAAGGATTTCAGCCTAACAATAACTAAGAGCCAATTTGGTCTAATGGTTACGACACCAGGCTACAAGCAAGGAGATTATGAGTTTTAATCCCACTTTAAACATGAAAGCCACTGGGTGACCTTGGGTCAGTCACTTTCTCTCAACCTAACCTACCTCACAGGGTTCTTTTTGTGGGGAAAATGGGTGGAGGAAGGTTTGTTGGATATGTTTGGTGCTTTGAGGAACATCATAGAACTCATATTTCTCAATGTTCTAGTTGTGTTCCTCTAACATTCCTAACCTGATTACTTGGATACTTGGATTTGCACAATAAAGATGAACCTTGTTGTTAACACTGTAGCATTTAGCCATGGAAAACAAATCCATGAAAAGTGAAGGTTTGGGTGGACATGAAGTGAAGGGGGTGGATGTTAGATTGATACTTCTGCACATGCATAAATTGTGCTAGATATCCATCAGGGAGTACTTCATATACTGTATATGCTTAACTCTGTATACAAAAAAACCCACCATTGATATTAAGACAACAGATAACAACGTCTACCTATATATAAGACAAATATACTGTCCTTGACTTACAACCATTTCTTTAGTGACCGGAGTTACAACAGCACTGACTCATGGCCATTTTTCACATTTATAACTGTTGCAACATCCTCGTGGTCATATGATCAAATTCAGGCACTTGGCAACTGGTATGTATTTATGACGGGTTGCAGGGTCCCAGGATCATATGATCCCCTTTTGTGACCTTCGGACAAGCAAAGTCAATGGGGAAGCCAGATTCACTTACTGTAACAACCATGTCACTAACCTCACAACTGCAGAGATTCACATAACAAACTGTGGCAAGAAAGATCGTAAAGGGGGACAAACCTCACTTAACAACTGTCTTGTTTAGCAAAGGAAATTTTGGGCTGAATTGTGATTGTTAAGTCAAGGAGTATCTGTATGGGTGATTTTTGCTTAGAGCCTAGGCTGCAATATAATGGAATGAATATTGTGCTTATTCGATTTGGCTCTCCTTTTTGTTCTTATGTATTGTTAGTTACCCAGAGTCACTCGGTTGTGATAGGTGGCCTTATGAATTCTTTAAATAAATAGTTCAGCCACAAAAAAAGTATTTAAGGCTAAACAAGTTTAATCTGTCTTTGAACCGTCTTTGATCTGTTGAAATGGGTAATATTAACTCAGCCTCTATAACAGGAAATAAAACCGGGACATTTAGAACTTTTAAGTCTGGGAAGAAATTCAAAAGATCACTTGGGTGCAGTCCAGATTAAGAAGTGTGTGTGTGGCAGACATACAAAACACTGACATTTTATATCTATGTATTAAAATGCATATTAAGTAGAGCTGACCGGCATACCTTTCTCTGCTCCTTCCTCCCAATCGAAAGTACAATAAAAGAAATGAGCCCACCAACATTTGCACACCAACGGCTTTCTTTTTAAAAAAAATGGCATTCATTCCTCTAAGTAACACTATTTAAACAATGATTGATCTCTTGGACCAATAGGGACAATATAATATATGCCAATATATTTTCCTTCTAGTCATTTTTATTTCCAGAGGCCATTTAACACTTCCATATGTCACTCAGGGACTAAATTAACCTTTTGTTTATTATTGTTTTTACCTCATGGCATATTGGCAGGCATTTCAAATCCCCAGGTTAAAAACTGCCATTCAAACTTGGGTACGCAACAGAGAGTTAGAGGTAGGATTTTCTTCTCTTGATTCATTAAGTGCTGAATAACTGGTCGAAGCCATCCAACAGAGAAGAGAATAAAGAATACAGAACATAGAATAATACAGTTGGAAGGGTCCTCGGAGGTCTTCTAGTCCAACCCCCTGCTTGAGTAGGAGATCCTATATCGTTTCAGACAAATGATTGTCCAGTCTCTTTTTTGAAAGCCTTCAATGATGGAGCATCCACAACTTCTGAAGGCAAGTTATTCCATTGGTTAATTACTCTCACCAATAGGAAATTTCTCCTTATTCTAGGTTGCTTCTCTCCTTGGTTAGTTTCCAACCATTGTTTCTTGTCTTGCCTATTTGCACTTTGGAAAATAGTTTGACTGTTCATCTTTGTAGGAGCCCCTCAGATTTTGGAACACTGCTATCATGTCCCCTCTAGTCCTTCTTTTCATTAGGCTAGACATACCCAGTCCCTCCTACCGTTCATCATATACTTTAGCATCTTTGTTATTCTTCTCTGTACTCTTTCCAGAGTCTCAACATCTTTTTTGTATTGTGGTGACCAGAATTGGATGCAGTGTTCCAGGTGTGGTCTTGAACCAAGCTGATCCTTGATTGTTGAAAAGGAAAAAGAAATGCAGAGCAAAGAGAAAGATAATTCAGTAATTACATCTCTAATCTGGAGCCATGAGCAACGTTGCTCATTCTATAATTGCCTGGCATTAGAAGACCCTTGAAGTCTGAAAAGGTTGCATCATCTTCTTCCAGGTCAGATTTGGTCCATGTAACTTAGCCCTGCCTTGCATACTCATCAAAACCTCCACTATCTCAAAAAATAATACTGTGACTTCTCTACCATTGAACAGATACAGCAAACCTAAATCTGAGCCAGCAGTCATTTAAATATGAGACAGCAGTGGGAGGCAGCAGCCAAAAAACATAATGCAATCCTAGGTTGCATTAACAGAGGGATAGAATTAAGATTACGTGAAGTATTGGTACCGCTTTATAAACCCTTAGTAAGACCACACTTAGAATACTGCATCCAGTTTTGGTCACCATAGTATTAAAAAAATGTTGAGACTTTGGAAAGAGTGCAGAGAAGAGCAATAAAGATGATTAGGGGCCTGGGAGCTAAAACATATGAAGAATGGTTGCAGGAATGTCTAATTTAATGAAAAGAAGGACTAGGAGTGACATGATAGCAGTGTTCCAATATTTGGGGGGCTGTGACAAAGAAGACGGGGTCAACCTATTTTCCAAAGCACCAGAAGGCAAGACAAAAAACAATGGATGGAAAGTTACTAATCAAACCTAGAACTAAGGAGAAATTTCCTAACAGTGAGACAATTAACCAGTGGAATGGCTTGCCTTCAGAAGTTGTGGCTGCTCCATCGCTGGAGGGTTTTAAGAAGAGATTAAACAGCCATTTGTCTGGAATGGTATAGGGTTTCCTGCTCAAGCAGGGAGGTTGAACTAGACCACCTCCAACCTTCCAACTCTGTTATTCTATTATTCTAAGCAAGCAGTTCTATACTCTGTTCCAGCAGACATTGCTAGCCTGAAAGCAATGCTTGGATGCTAAGCAAGGTCAGAATTGGCTGCCACAAAGAAGAGGGGGTCAAATTGTTCTCCAAAGCACCAGAGGGCAGAACAAGAAATAATGGTTGGAAACTAATCAAAGAGAGAAGCAACCTGGAATTGAGGAGAAATTTCCTTACAGTGAGGACAATTAACTAATGGAACAACTTGCCTTCAGACGTTTGTGGCTGCTTCATCATTGGAGGTTTTTAAAAAGAGATTGGACAGTCACTCATCTGACATGGTATAGGATCTCCTGCTTGACCAGGGGGCTAGACTAGAAGACCTCCAAGGTCCCTTGCAGTTCTATTCTATTCTAAATTGGTTTGAATTTGGATGGAGACCATCATGGAATTTCAGGACTGGGAATTTAGTCTGGATACTCATAATCTCATCCTTCTAGCCCAAATAGGTAGGGATTGATTGACACTTATTCTATCAGTATTCCTTTAGCATTTTTACTGCTAAACTATTATTCCCTTCCAGTACTACATAAAAACTCTCCAAGACATTACCATCACAGGGTGTTTTTTTTTTCTTTCCCTAATGAACAGGGGACAAAAATTTTCAGGACATTTGAGGTAGAGAGAGGGAGTAGTCTACTATTATATTTGTTGATCCAAAAAGTTTTTTTTCAAGCTGCTCAATTCTGCTGGAATAACTGCTGGCAAATAGCTAGTACACATTTTCTGCTATTAATTCAGCACATTACAGCCAGTGGTGGGATTCAATTTTTTTTACTACCGGTTCTGTGGGCGTGGCTTGGTGGGCGTGGCAGGGGAAGGATACTGTAAAATCTCCATTCCCACCCCACTCCAGGGGAAGGTTACTGCAAAATCCCCATTTCCTCCCGATCAGCTGGGACTCGGGAGGCAGAGAATAGATGGGGGTGGGGCCAGTCAGAGGTGGTATTTACCAGTCCTCCGAACTACTCAAAATGTCCACTACTGGTTCTCTGAACTACTCAAAATTTCCAGTTCTCCGAACTACTCAAAATTTCTGCTACTGGTTCTCCAAACTACTCAAAATTTCCACTACCGGTTCTCCGAACTACTCAAAATTTCTGCTACCGGTTCTCCAGAACCGGTCAGAACCTGCTGAAACCCACCTCTGATTACAGCTGTTAAGCTCCCTGGGAAGAAGCTGCAAGAATCCTAGTATCTGTCCTGGACATTAGAAAGAAGAAAAGATGGTAGCAAACGGACCATCTGTTTCCACTGACATAACTCTAGTTTAAGATAGTGCTGCTTTTAGTGTTGAAATTATAAATGCAAAGAAATATGCATATTTGTTGAGCGGTTCCTAGGAAGATATTCACAGGCCCATGTCATAAAAGCCAAAAGCAGGTGGATTCACTTTCAGCTCCACCTGTCAACCTTTATGAATATCTTGTCACCACTTGTTTGGGAATTAGGGGTTCTTTCTGTCATGAAATCCCTTTCGCTATGAAATTAAAAGACACTTGCTCCTTGGGAGGAAAGCTCTGGCAACTGTAGATAGCATATTAAAAAGCAGAGCTATCACCTTGCCACCAAAAGTCTGTATAGTCAAAGCTATGGTTTTCCCAGTAGTAATGTATGGCTGTGGGAGCTGGACCATAAGGAAGGCTGAGTACCACAGAATTGATGCTTTCAAATTGTGGTGTTGGAGAAGACTCTTGAGAGTCCCTTGGACTGCAAGGGGATCAAATCAGAATTAGAATAGCAGAATTGGAAGGGACCTTGGAGGTCTTCTAGTTGAACTCTCTGCTTAGGCAGGAAACCCTATACCATTTCAGACAAATGGTTGTCCAATCTCTTCTTAAAAACTTCCAGTGTTGGAGCATTCATAACTTCTGAAGGCAAGTTGTTCCACTGATTAATTGTTCTAACTGTCAGGAAATTCTTAGTTCTAGGTTGCTTCTCTCCTTGATTAGTTTCCATCCATTGCTACTTGTCCTACCCTCTGGTACTTTGGAGAATAGCTTGACTCCCTTTTCTTTGTAGCAATCCCTGAGATATCGGAACACTGCTATCATGTCACCCCTAATCCTTCTTTTCGTCAAACTAGACATACCCAATTCCAGCAACCCTTCTTTATATGTTTTAGCCTCCGGTTCCCTAATCATCTTTGTTGCTCTTCTCTGCACTCTTTCTAGAGTCTCAACATCTTTTTTTACATTGTGGCGACCAAAAATGGATGCAGTATTCCAAGTGTGGCCTTACCAAGGCATTATAAAGTGGTATTAACACTTCACATGATCTTGATTTTATCCCTCTGTTTATGCAGCCTAGAACTGTGTTGGCTTTTTTGGCAGCTGCTGCACACTGTTGGCTCATATTTAAATGGTTGTCCACTAGGACTCCAAGATCCCTCTCACAGTTACTATTGAGTGAGGCAGGGGTGGGTTCCTACCGGTTCGGACCCGTTCGCCCGAACCGGGGGTGACCTGCTAGTGACATCATCAGAACCGGATAGGTGGTTGCCGGTCTGTGGGGGCCATCTTTTTTTAAAAAAAAATTCGATTTTTTTTTTATTTTTTTTCTGAGCATGCTCAGAAGGTGACTTCCAGCACTGTGCGTGCGGTCGCCATCTTTTTTTGGCTTTATTTTTTTTTATTTTTTTTCTGAGCATGCTCAGAAGGTGACTTCCAGCACTGCGTGCGGTCGCCATCTTTTTTTGGCTTTATTTATTTTATTTTTATTTTTTCAAATTGAAGCCCAGCTCTACCTAGGATCGAACTCACAACCTCCTGATTGTGAGGCAAAAGTTCTACCTCTAGGCCACAGCAGCTATGATTAGAGAATAGTTGATTCTGCCTGCTACTAAGTGGCTGGTTTTTTTTTTTCTTTATGTTTTTAATGGTTTTTTTAAAAGGATATTTTATTGTTAATTTTTTTCAGGGCATTTTGTTGTTTTTAGGATTTTTTTTTTAAATATTGTTTTTAGGAAATGTTTTATTTGTAATGGAGTATCCTGCTTTTAAGTGCAGGTTGGTCCTTGACTTAGAACTGTGTCACTTAACAACTGCAGGGATGCATGCATCTTAGCATCTCCTGGTATTAGTCCAAAGCAGGGGCCCCCAAACTTGGCAACTTGCCAGCTATGCTTGCTGGAGAATTATGGGAGTTGAAGTCCACAAGTCTTAAAGTTGCCAAGTTTGGGGACCCCTGCTTTGGACTAATACCAGCAGATGCTAAGATGCATGCATCCCTGCAGTTGTTAAGTGACATAGTTCTAAGTCAAGGACCAACCTGCACTTAAAAGCAGGATACTCCATTACAAATAAATCAACTGTTTGGGAGTGGCTTGGCGGTCGTGTGCCGGGGTGGGAGTGGCCAACTTGTAAAATGTGGGGAAAGAGTGGCTTATGACCATTTTTCACACTTAACGACCGTCGGTCGTTAAGTGTGAAAAATGGTCATAAGTCACTTTTTCACCACATTTTACAAGTTGGCCACTCCCACCCGGTCACACGACCGCCAAGCCACTCCCACCCAGTCACATGGCCGTCAAGCCACTCCCACCCAGTCACATGGCCGTCAAGCCACTCCCACCCAGTCACATGGCCGCCAAGCCACTCCCACCCGGTCACATGGCCGTCAAGCCACTCCCACAAAATTAAGCCACGCCCACAGAGTGGTAGTAAAAAAATTTGGAACCCACCCCTGGAATGAGGTATCACATATACTGTACCTGTGCATTTTATTTTTCTTGCCTAAATGTAGAACCTTACTTTTTTCACCATTGAATTTCATTTTGTTAGATAGCGCCCAATGTTCAAATCTGTCAGTGTCAATTTCCAGGATGTCCCATTCCCTAGCCACTTTTTCTTTGCTTTTTTAAAATTGATTTAATCTGAACATGCTTTCTCTTTGTGGGGCCATTCAGGGAGCCAGTTCCCTATTTGTGATTCTCCTTAAACCTTTTCACATGCTTCTGCAAACCTCTGGAGTCCTCTGGGAGGGCCACTACCTTTTACTCCTCTCTCCATTCCCCTGATTTGTCTGTTTCTGGCTGGCACTCTCCACCTGAGTTCAGAATCAAAAGCAATGATGCATAAGATGGGAGTCATATTGCAGTATTTCATCCTCGTTAATTATGCAGCGATGATCTTGGTGGCTGAGTGAATGCACGCTCAGAGAACAAGCAGCAACAAAGAAACTCTGTTGGGAATCTGCTGAGGTGATTCATGCCTTTAATAAACTCAAAATATACTATTTATGGGTCAGCAAATCAGTGATGCAAATGTATGTAGATTCAGCAAGGTAGGGCTGGAAGGTAGAACACAACAGTGTTTGAAGTGGGAGGGCACGTTTGCTTGCACAGAAGCATTTTATAACCATAACTGAGGATAACGGGTCCCGGATTCACACAACACACGAAGTACACAACTGTTGTGTTTATCTAATAAGGAATGCCAATTAAATAAATTATAAAATAAATGTTATTCTGCTTATTGGGGAGCAGGGGTTCTGAGAACTCACCCATTGTAAATGGGGAGTAATTTTCTTGCTTCATTTTAAATATGAATTGCATGCCCCCATTGAGGTTGCTTACAATAATGAAAATAGCATTATAATGTAGAAAGAAAAATACTGAACATGAATAGCAATAGCAATAGCACTTAGACTTATATACCACTTTATAGTGCTTTGCAGCCCTCTCTAAGTGGTTTACAGAGTCAGCATATTGCCCCCAACAATCTGAGTCCTCATTTTATCAACCTCGGAAGGATAGAAGGCTGAGTCAACCTTGAGCCTGGTGAGATTTGAACTGCCAAATTGCAGGCAGACGGCAGTCAGCAGAAGTAGCCTGCAGTACTGTAACCACTGCGCCACCACAGCTCAGTGCAGAACAGCATTTGATAATCAAAGATAAATACCCAGAGCAATCAGGAATATATGCTCTCCCAGATCAAATTATGCATAGTATTGATGATGGACATCTGTTATAGGAAGAAATTACTGAAATGTTTCCATGCAGGTTCTTAAATCATTTTTGAGTGAGAATCAGGAAGCAGGATTTGTATACCAGGAGATACAACTCTAT
Organism: Thermophis baileyi; assembly: GCA_003457575.1. Classification (NCBI taxonomy): domain Eukaryota; kingdom Metazoa; phylum Chordata; class Lepidosauria; order Squamata; family Dipsadidae; genus Thermophis; species Thermophis baileyi. Next base: position 408,994 of record QLTV01004088.1, on the reverse strand, counting down.
CATATCCCCTAAGCACAGTTCTTCTCCAAATAATATTCTATATCAGTGGTGTCAAACTCAAGGCCTGGGGGTCAGATCTGGCCCATGGGGTGCTTAGATCTGGCCCACAGGGCCACCCTGGAAACTGCAAAGGACTGGCCTGTGTTGCCTCTGCCAGTGAAAACAGAGCTCAGGAGGGCCACGGACGGCCCTCGCGAGCTCTGTTTTTGCTGGCAGCGGGTTGCAGGAGGCCATCGCAGCCGAAAATGGAGCTCGGGAGCCTGTTTTCACTGGCAGAGTGCTCGGGCCACCACACATGCCCCCGGCACGAGTGACGTCGAACTGGCCACACCCACCCTGGCTATGCCCACCCCAGCCCCCCAAGGTCAAACACAACCCTGATGCGGCCCTCAATGAAATCGAGTTTGACTCCCCTGTTCTAGATTGACCCCAAAATTCATTATAGATTTATTGGATCCATGGAAAACAGTGAAAAATCAAATATTAAGGTACTTCATTCTGTATTATTTTGCATTGCAAATGCCTGTAATGCATTGAGTTCTACGGGCACAAGAATTACAACTGAGCAGCAGAGATTAGATGAAGGAACCATTGGCTGGCTAAGGAAAGCAGTGTCACTGCAGGGCAGCCAACCCGAGTCCCTTCAGATGTTTTGTTTTCACAGATGGCAGCATCTTGCTGATCTCTCCTGAGCAAAATTGGAGCCAATTAGTTGTGGAAAGCCAATGTAATTTCCAGCTTAGTTTCCACCCAGCCCATGGCACAAACAATCCCTGTATCTGGATCAAAGCAAACACACATGTCACTCAGTTCAGCTAGCAATAAAGAGTGTAACATTTATTTGTTAAATGTCAACAAACATCTAAAAGGGTTAATGGGCAAAAAGGGCCAAAAGCAATGAGGAGGAGAGACATGAACTGTGCTCACTTTGGCAGCAGATATACTGAAATTGGAACGATGCAGAGAAGATCAGTGAGAAGGAGAGCCATACACCAAAGGGGATTCTTTCTTTCTTTCTTTCTTTCTTTCTTTCTTTCTTTCTCTTTCTTTCTTTCTTTCTTTCTTTCTTCCTTCCTTCCTTCCTTCCTTCCTTCCTTCCTTCCTTCCTTCCTTCCTCCCTCCCTCCCTCCCTCCCTCCCTCTCTCTCTCTCTCTCTCCTTTGTTCCTTATGCCATCTGTCTGGTAAACTTGCAAAATTCATTTTTCTTGCCATGTACATGTATACATCCGGACTAGACTGTGGTATAGACTGTGCTATATGTGAGCAATGTGGTATATGCAGTACCATGCAGTGAGCAATGTACAGATCTGTATATTGGGGAAACAAAACAACCACTTCATAAATGCATGGCACAACACAGGAGAACAAACCCATCAGGACTAGATTCAGCAGTCCATCTGCATTTAAAAGACAAAGGTCACTCTTTTGAAGACAGGAAAGTCCACATTTTGGACAGAGAGGACCTCTGGTTTGAAAGAGGGGTCAAAGAGGCCATCTATGTCAAAACTGAACAGCCCTCTCTCAACAGAGGGGGAGGGATACGACATCAGTTCAGCAGTTCTAAGAAGGCTCCACGGCAGTAGTGGGTTGTAAATCCTGTCGCTACCGGTTCGCTCGTGTGCACGCATGCGCAGAAGCATCCCAGGCGGGTGGGCAGAGCCTCCCATTCCATTCCATTCCATTCCATTCCATTCCACTCTAGATCGGAACAGCGTCGTGTAGGGAACGAGTGTAGAAATAGAAGAAAAAAAAAAAGAATTAAAAAAAAAAACAAAAAAACAAAATAAAAATAAAAAAAAAAAAAAAAAGCACCTTTGGGACAACCATGACCTGGATGACTGAGAATCTCCATAGATGGACTAGACTTATGTTGTTTCTCGGTGTTATATATGTGGGTGTATGCATAATTTTGTATTTATTTATTTATTTAGTCATGTTTATGTAGTGTAAATTGGAGGTGGTGACCTTTTGAGAGCTGTATGGAACGGAATTTCATTTTAATGTATGCCAATTAGTGTACATTCAAAGTGACAATAAAGTTGTTAATCTATTCTCTCTCTGTCTCTCTCTCTCTCTCCCCCTCTCTCCCTCTCCTTCTTCTCCTCTAACTCTCTCCCTCTCCCTCTATCTCTCTCCCTCTCTATCTATCTCAAAACGTTAAAAAATTTCCAGCTCCATTGGAAAGTTTCCAGCTCCATTGGAAACAAAACTGTCGTTAATTAGCATGGGCAGTCCTAAGGGAGTAGCCTTTGGTTGTTCCAGCTGTAGCCCTTTTATGCAACATAATAGGAAGAAAGAGGAGAACACCAGATGGTGCCTTTTCTGTTCAGCACTTTGAAAGACACAGTTTGATGGATGGGGTTATAAGCACTTAGATGGGAGAATGTCAGGAAATACCAGGGCTGGAAGCTAAATTGCAAAGTGGGGGAAAAAAATAAAAAGGACAAGGGGACAACAGCAAACCTTTAACTGACAAGAAAATTACATAGATGGGTTCATGAAACGACCAGGAGCTCAGCTCAGCTTAAAGGCTTTAGATTTGATAAGCACCAGAGCCTCGGGAATCCAGAAAGGGAAGGCAAATGGGGAATTTCACCCATGGAAGAATTTCACCAAGGAGGAAACCTTGAAGAATGCCATCCAGGCCAACTTACAAAAATATGCCATTTCTCTTTCTAAAAGGTTTAGCAAGTGACAGTAGAATAGAATAGAATAGAATAGAATAGAATAACAGAGTTGGAAGGGACCTTGGAGGTCTTCTAGTCCAACCCCCTGCTTAGGCAGGAAACCCTATACTCACAAGAGAATATTTGTAGCTCATGGTCGAACTGTGCCAGTGGTGAAATCCATTTTTTTTTTACTACCGGTTCTGTGGGCGTGGCTTGGTGGGCGTGGTGTGGCTTGGTGGGCGTGGCAGGGGAAGAATACTGCAAAATCTCCATTCCCACCCCACTCTGGGGCCAGCCAGAGGTGGTATTTGCCAGTTCTCCGAACTACTCAAAATTTCTGCTACCGGTTCTCCAGAACCTGTCAGAACCTGCTGGATTTCACCCCTGAACTGTGCGCTCTTTGGTGCTTCTCTGCACTTGGTGGTTTTCTTGCAGAAGTTTCATTACCATCATTTTGGTAATGGAACATCTCAATAAAGGAGAATATTTGTAGCTCGGGGTTGAAATGAGGGGTCCTTGGTGCTCTCTGAGCCTAGTTGTTTTCTTGCAGATGATTCATTACCCAGACTAGGTAGCATCATCAGTGCTAGTTCCTAGTCCCTAGTCCGAATAATGAAATGTCTGCAAGAAAACCACTCAGCTCAGACCACCAAGGACCCCATAGTGTAGGAAGTTGAGGAAGATATTTTTCTTTTGCTACTCAGGATGTTGGATGTTAAAAACTGCACAGGAGACCTTCTTAATCAACTCCAGAAAATCTTGTTTGGGAATCTCTTTTGTCCCCTTTCAAGACCCAAGCACTGCATCACAGGCTGAGCTCCTATTTCTGCCCCAGCTCCTACCAAGGACAAAAGGCAATGGATGGGAGAAACAAGGCAGGACAAGAAGCAATGGATGGAAACTAATCAAGGAGAGAACCAACCTAGAAATAAGGAGAAATTTCCTGACAGTGAGAACAATTAATCAGTGGAACAGCTTGCCTTCAGAAATTGTGGAGGTTTTTTTAAAAGATTGGACAGCCATTTGTCCAGAATGGTATAGGGCCGTGATGGCGAACCTATGGCACGCATGCCACAGCTGGCACGCAGAGCCCTCTCTGCGGGCACATGAGCCGTCAACCAGCTCAGCTTCACTACGCATGTGCACGCACCTCCCGCCAGCCAGCTGATTTTTGGGATGCGCGGGGGGGGCGCATGTGGGAGACACGTGTGCATGCACGGGGGGTTGCGTGCGCGGGGACGGGGGTCATGCACGCGCTTTCGGCACAGGATGACAAAAAGGTTAGCCATCACTGGTATAGGGTCTCCTGTTTGTGCAGCGGTTTGGATTAGAGGACCTCAAGAGACTTCCAATTCTGTTATTTTGTTATTCTGTTAACCTAGCAGTTTGAAAGCATGCAAATGCAAGTAAATAAATAGGTACCACTTTAATAATAGCAATAGCAATAGCACTTAGACTTATATACCGCTTTACAGTGCTTTATAGCCCTCTCTAAGCGGTTCACAGAGTCAGCCTATTGCCCCCAACAATCTGGGTCCTCATTTTACCCACCTCGGAAGGATGGAAGGCTGAGTCAACCTTGAGCCGGTGAGATTTGAACTGCCGAACTGCAGTTAGCAGTCAGCTGAAGTAGCCTGCAGTACTGCACTCTAACCACTGCGCTACCTTTATTAATTCTATTTGGAAGGTAATAGTGTTCCATGCACCTCCACATATAGTAATTGCCAGCCATATGACCACGGAAGCATCTTCTAACAATGCTGGCTCCCTCTGCTAGGAAATAGAGATGAGCACTGCCCCTAGAGTTGGACTCAACTGGACAGGGGAAACCTTTATCTCTTTACCTTTCTATGCTTAAAAAGGAGTTCAAATTCTCTTCTTTAAATAGGATCCTTATCTGTTCCTGTTGTCAATTTTGCTTCCTTGATCACAGATCGCTCATTTCTACCTGTCACCCACCTTAATTGTTGATCATTTGCTTGGATGGAAAGAAAGGCTGTTAATGAATTCCTCCATTATAATAACATTTGTTTTTTTAAAAAAATCTATAGCAAAATAACCAACCAGCTCCTCTCTCAACATTTAGCAATAAAAACTGAGATAAAAATGAATAATTTCCAGGCTTTTCATGATACCAGAAATAGGCTGCTTGACATGACACCTTTCTCTGCTGCATAGCTCTGACAGTTACACCTATATTATTCACTCTCTTTTATTCTTTTTATTTTGAGTTTTTTCATGACTCTGAGACAACTGACATCCTATCCATATCTTATAAAATGCATTTTACTAGAATTGATACGAAGACCCAGGGAGTAAAGTCTATCTATCAGCTACAGTATATTAGTATCAAAATATAAATTAAAAACAAAAAAACCAGACATCATTAGCAATTGCGCGACTCAGCCAAGATTTGATTCAAATTTGAGAGGAATCCACCATTTAAATCTGTATGAATCATCAGTTTGGTTGGTTGATTTCTTTCAAATAGGTAGTTCTATTAGAAGAGTTCAATAGAGTGGCAAATGAAGCAATCAAACCAAATCTGTATGAAAATTCAATTTGATAGTGCATAAATACATGTGCAAAAGTCCAACAAATTGAAGATTTGCACTGTCATATAGAAATAGCTAAGAGTAGGGCCTGGTTAATTTCAGAGTTGCTGCCCATCTTATATAATCCATCAGGGTCAAGATTCTTGAGTCTCATTGATTAAGCAATACCAGGTGGTGGGACCCAGGAACTGGATCTTCAAATCAACTGCCATTTGGAATGATATCCCACTAGAGTTTCATACAGCCCCATCCTTACCCTATCTAGATAAGTCATTTAACTTGTTTTTTTCCCCCTCTTTTCCTTGGTCATGGGCTAGATTGCTAGCAGGCCCTTTGAGGATTAATTGTCTGAGCTATGAACATATGAAAGTTTAAAGCTTTGAAAGTTGGACATTCTTTTGGTATTTTATTGTGGTGGAATGTAGTCTGGATTCCTAGGAAGCAGGGGGAGAGCTGCATTCCAGAGGGCAAAAGAGGCAGCAAAGCCTGGATAGTGGCAGTCTCAAAGATTCAGGACCATTCCTTAAGTTGCATCACAACAGATTTATTCAACCTGTACACAACTGTTCAGTACTAAATTGGTGCCAGATAAGGGTCAATGGAATTCAAGAGGGACTTGGCTCATTTGTGGCAACATAAAGACTCTGAGCTGATGACATGTTTAACTCCGTTCACCAGCTTTGCCTGCTCTTCTCCTACAGATAGTTTGGCTGCAAGAAAGAGGGTTAAGACGGCTCCTCCCTAACCGTTCTCAGAGGATAGCTTTAGAGACACAAATAATTGCAGGTTTTCTGTCTATTGCTGAGAAACAACAAAGGAAACTGCTCAGAATTAACTCCATGTGTCTTTCTTAGTTCTTGGGGACAAACATTTATATTGTGTAAATTGTTTAATTTTAAATTTTGCATAGAGTCATAGTGGAGCCGGGTGGATTACAAATTTAATTGCATAACAGGATAACAGAGTTGGAAGGGACCTGGGAGGTCTTCTAACCCAACCCCCTGCTCAAGCAGGAGATCCTATACCATATAGCAATAGCAATAGCAATAGCAATAGCACTTAGACTTATATACCGCTTTACAGTGCTTTACAGCCCTCTCTAAGCGGTTCACAGAGTCAGCATATTGCCCCCAACAATCTGGGTCCTCATTTTACCCACCTCGGAAGGATGGAAGGCTGAGTCAACCTTGAGCCGGTGAGATTTGAACTGCCGAACTGCAGCTAGCAGTCAGCTGAAGTAGCCTGCAGTACTGCACTCTAACCACTGCGCCACCTCGGCTCTTGGCAAATGGCTGTCCAGTTTCTTCTTAAAAACCTCCAGTGATGGAGCCCCCACAGCTTCTGAAGGCAAGCTGTTCCACTGATTAATTGTTCTCACGGTCAGGAAAATCTTCTTTTCTAGGTTGGTTCTCACCTTGGTTAGTTTCCATCCACTGGTTCTTGTCCTGCCTTCAGGTGCTTTGGAGAATAATTTGACTCCCTTTTCTTTGTGGCAGACCCTTTGCTATTGAAAGACTGTTATCACGTCACACCCCTAGCCCTTCTCTTCATTGGGCTAGACATACCCAATTCCCTCAACCATTCTTCATATGGTTTAGCCTCAAGTTCCCTAATCATCTTTGTTGCTCTTCTCTAGCCTTTTTCTAGAGTCTCAACATCTTTTTTCTATCATGGTGACCAAACAGGCAGACATTGGTAGAGATTTTTTAGACTTATCTCACTCTTCTTTTCACTTTTCTACTTTTCCCCCTCATATTCTGTCTCCTTTTCCACATTACTATCCCTGATTGCCTCCTTATGACTTTCCTCCTTACTAGATCTCCTCTTCATTATGAAGAACAGCTGGGCTTTAATAAAATCAAGTGATTTCTCCTTAAATAGTCATCCCTTGTTTTTCTAATTAAGTGGAATTTTACGGACAATCTGAAATCACTGAGGCTGAATTAAAAGAAACAGAGTTGAAGGGAGAAACTAGGCACACTGTGCTTAAAATTCTTTATTGGCAGCTATGCATTATAATTTATAGTAGTCCACTTGTAACACTTTACCTTGTAAAACACCCAGGAAATTCTGATCTTTTGTTGTTATCGGGTCAATATGATTCAGTTTCCTTGAATGTGACTAAATCTTGTTATACTGCCTATAAAATTAGGCAGCCTTTTATTATCTGCCCATGATTTCAATTATAATATTTTATTTTGCTTTTCTTTCATTTTTTATTTTTTATTGTTTTATTTTATTTCTATCTATTTTATTTCATTTTTACTGTATTAACTATTCATTTTACTAGTATGTATGTAGTATGTATTTAGTAGTAGCTCAATAGTAGTAACTGTGAGAGGGATCTTGGAGTCCTAGTGGGCAACCATTTAAATATGAGCCAGCAGTGTGCAGCAGCTGCCAAAAAAGCCAACACAGTCCTAGGCTGCATTAACAGAGGGATAGAATCAAGATCACGTGAAGTGTTAATACCACTTTATAATGCCTTGGTAAGGCCACACTTGGAATACTGCATTCAGTGTTGGTCGCCACAATGTAAAAAAGATGTGGAGACTCTAGAAAGAGCACAGAGAAGAGCAACAAAGATAATTAGGGGATTGGAGGCTAAACATATGAAGAACGGTTGCAGGAACTGGGTATGTCTAGTTTAATGAAAAGAAGGACTAGGGGAGACATAATAGCAGTGTTCCAATATCTCAGGGGCCGCCACAAACAAGAGGGAGTCAAGCTATTCTCCAAAGCACCTGAGGGTAGGAGAAGAAGCAATGGGTGGAAACTGATCAAGGAGAGAAGCAACTTAGAACTAAGGAGAAATTTCCTGACAGTTAGAACAATTAATCAGTGGAACAACTTGCCTCCAGAAGTTGTGAATGCTCCAACACTGGAAGTTTTTAAGAAGATGTTGGATAACCATTTGTCTGAAGTGGTGTAGGGTTTCTTGCCTGGACAGGGGGTTGGACTAGAAGACCTCCAAGGTCCCTTCCAACTATTCTATTCTATTCTATTCTATTCTATTCTATTCTATTCTATTCTATTCTATTCTATTCTATTCTATTCTATTCTAATCTATTTTCATTTTTAATTTTAGTTCTAGTCAGTGACCATAATAAAAATATTCATACATGAAATAATATCATAAAATGCATTTGGAAAAAATAATAATCCAAGTGGCTTTCCCTTTAGGAACTCAGGATAAGAAGCAATGAGTGGAAGAGGGAGATCCAACCTGGAAATGAGGAGGAATTTCCTGATAGTGAAACCAATTAATCAATTAATCAACAGCTTGTCTGTTGGACTTGTAGCTGCTCTATCACTGTAGGTTTTCAAGAAAAGATTGGACAACCATTTTTCTGGGATTTTATAAGGTCTCCTGCCTTGAGCAGGGGTTTGGACTAGCAGACGTCCAAGGTTCCTTCTAGCCCTACGATTCTATGATTCTAACTCTTCCTGCCTCTACCACAACCAGAAATGTTAATTCACGTACAGGTTGGGTGTGTGTGTGGAGAGCTTTTATGATTGTCTGCTTGACATCAGTTCTTGGCATCCAGAATCCATAACATATCAAGTTTGGAAGAAAAATCAAGTGAGTGAATGGCGTTTGAACAGGTGAAGCCAACTGCCTTGTGCTTTTAGTAATTAAAAATTCATTAAAAAAATTAATAACCTCCTCTTTTTCTCTCACTCTGAAACACTCAATTGATCGTTAATTTGATTGGAGTGAGGAATTAAGAGCAGATGTTCCCTTCTCTCACAGTATGCCTTTTTCTGATTTCCAGAGCAATAAATTCATAGGCGTTCATTTCCCCCCAAAAAACTTCCAGATACTGAAACATATGAAGTCTATTTTATGGATCTGTTCTCCCATTGTAAGGTTTTATAATGACTCTTGAGAAAAAAGTCCCCAAGTTATTTGACCCCAATTCCAATTTTTTATGAGAATTGGCCATTAAAACATAAGAGTTCTTTATGTGTTGGCAGAAGACCAATTTATGTCCTTTGGTAGAATTTCAAGATGACCTTTTTAACATCTGTTCCAAGGGTTCCACTTATTTCAGGGTTGATGCCAAAATAAGAACATCTCCTGAAGTTCTTAAGGGAGATCTTATATAGACTTACATGAGGAATATGGTTTTTAAAGAAAATGTGTGCCAAGTTGTACAGACCTTCATTGGTCATAACACTTTAGAATTTGACCAGAAAATAAATGGTGGCCAGAAATCACCAGCCAAACTTTTCATCATATGGACATAGCATCCTGGAACATATTTGTGAACATCTGGATCACAAGACAAATCTATACACAGTACAGTACAGTAGTACAGGCGGGGTGTCTCTAAAGAATGAATTACCATGATGAGATCTGATGTTTCTTCAAGAATAAGTGTAATGAGAACATAGGTCCAGAAAAAATGAGAACATTTCTGGTACATTTGGTATCTGATATCCTGGGCACTAGGGCTATCAAATAAATGTATACAACAAGTCTGCTACTTATTTTTCAGTTAGTAAATTTAGGGTCCAGAAAATAGATAGGCACTTAAAGAAGAGGATATGATAATCCACCATAAATCAATTTTTAATCATTTTCTTGAGGTATCAAGGACATCTCTTCCTCAACTGGATTACTATATTTTTTAATCCACTTTCAGAGTTTCAGACCACAGCATTTTCCAGCCTTTTCGGGATAGCATCAGCATTACATCCAGAATTCTAAATTAAATTTCTGGCTTCTTAAACTTTCTTCCTCAGGAAGCAGCTTCCCCTCTTCCTATTCTAGAACATGGGTCTATTTTCCCTCCCAATCATGTTACTGCCTCGAAACTCATGCGTCAAGCGATGCTGCCAAAAACATCCAACACCTTTTTAAGACTGCTCAGCTGTGGCCTCATCACAGAAGATGACCCTAAGAAATGAAGTAACATGGAAGATAAATGGAGAAAGGTCTCATTATGTATGCAAATTATCAGAAATTGTGGTGAGTGCACAGACCTGAGAAGGAGGAGAGAAGCAACCTAGAACTAAGGAGAAATTTCCTGACGGCGAGAACAATGAATCAGTGGAATGGCTTGCTTTCAGAAGTTGTGGGTGTTCCAACACTGGAGGTTTTTAAGAAGAGATTGGACAAACATTTGTCAATGGCTGAGGGTCTCCTGCTAGAGCAGGGGCTGAACTAAATGACCTTCAAGGTCCTTTCCAACTCTGATGATGTTCCATCTTCTATGTTCATGGTGGAATGTCCCTTCAGGAAAACAGGGAGATAGATTTCAGCATAGCATTTGAGCAACCCAAGGAATGGGTTGTCTTCATTTTTTTTAAGAGACTGATACAGAATGGTGACAGATGAGGCTGACCTGAGAAGGGATGAGAAGGGAGATACCTACATTGGCTGACAATGATCAATAATCTCCTCTCCCATCCATTACTGGCCATCTGACTTTAACGTAATCAGACAAATTTTACATGCCTTGCAAGCTGTCATTGAATGCTGTCATCTTAAGAAGGAAAACAATGCCTTACTAGCAAGGCCACCAAGGGTGACATTGTCCGGTCTTACACATGAGCTGCGGTCAGGTGGAGGCAACTCTCTCAACATGGCAGAAAAAAAATATATATCCCCACAAGCAAGTTTATGCCACAAGCCACCAAAAGTGGCTGGAGTGTGCTACAAGCAATTGACTGCCTTCCTCTCATCTTTCTAATTTGAGTCATGGCACCAAAATATTGTGGCCGAAAGCTGGCTCCCTTTAAAAAAAAACAAAAAACAACAAATCACTTTGAAGATTCAACATAAATTCATTAAGCATGCAAACTACAAACAGCATTGAGCTCTTGGCACAGGAATTGGCAGCTTCTGAGCAGCCCGGAGCAAAAGGAGACCCACAGCTTACATAACTTTTATACCAAATTTTAAAGACAAGACACAGAAAAAGGCAGGCAGAGGGTAAATTATAGCATGACATTCAGAGGTGGGTTCCTCCCGGTTCGGACCGGTTTGCCTGAACTGGTAGCGACCCGCTGGTGATGTCACAGCAACGTCACGGAGCCGGTTTGGTTGGTGCTGGTCCGTGGGCGCCGCCATCTTTTTTTTGGATATATTTTTTGGAAAAAAAAATGGGGGGGGGGACTTTTTTTTTTTTAGGGTTCTGCGCATGCGCAGAAGCCAAGTTTCCGGCACTGCGCATGCATCTTGATTTCGGCTCTTTTTGGGGGGGGATTTTTTATTTATTTTTCGGCACTGCGCAAGTGCACAGCCATGTGGCGCGGCCACACGGCGCGGGAGGAAGCGAACTGGCAGCGAGGTAAGTTAGAACCCACCCCTGATGACATTGGAATATTTTTGATAAATACATCTGGGGGATCTTCTCATTATATCTTCCGGATAGGCTTGCAAGTCAGCTACACTATCTCTAAGATATGTCAGGTAATATTTTTTTTAAAAAAAATGGTTTACTGGGCAAGTGGACCAAGTTTAAATCCTCCCCCTATTGCTTCTCAGGGTCAGCTATGTTTCCTTACAAGAGCACTTTAAGGGAGGGAAGGACATTTCATAGGGTTGATAGTGAATGCAACTCAATGTGTAAGTGGGGTACACATTTAAAAAAATCTGGATTTTAGGAAAAGATGGAAGGATTTGGAATTGTTGAATATTTATCAGACACTTAAATGGATGGAAATCTTACACCCAAGAAGACACTTAAATGAATGGAAATCTTACACCCAAGAAGATGTCAGCCTTATGAGATAGCAATAGCAATAGCACTTACACTTATATACCGCTTCATAGTGCTTTACAGCCCTCTCTAAGCGGTTTACAGAGTTAGCATATTGCCCCCAACAATCTGGGTCCTCATTTTACCCACCTCAGAAGGATGGAAGGCTGAGACAACCTTGAGCCAGTGAGATTTGAACTGCTGAACTGCAGCTAACAGTCAGCTGAAGTAGCCTGCAATGCTGCACTCTAACCACTGCGCCACCTCGGCTCTTCATAGAGATAGTCTTTACAAGAGATAGTCTAACAGGAAGTATGGCCAGACTTCACTTGGAATACTGCATCCAGTTTTGGCCACCACAATATAAAAAAGATGTTGAGGCTCTAGAAAGAGTACAGAGAAAAGCAACAAAGATGATTAGGGGAGTGGCGATTAAAACATATGAAGAACAGTTGCAGGTATTGGATATGTCTAGTTTAATTAAAAGAAGGACTGGGGTGACATGATAGCTGTATTCCAGTATCTAAGGGACTGCCACAAAGAAGAGCAGGTCACCAAAGCACCTGAAGGCAGGACAAGAAGCAATGGATAGAAACTAATCAAGGAGAGAAGCAACCTAGAAATAAGGAGAAATTTCCTGACAGTTAGAATAATTAATCAGTAGAATGGCTTGCCTTCAAAAGCTGTGTGTGCTCCATCATTGGAGGTTTTTAAGAAGAGATTGGACAACTATATGTCTGAAATGGTATAGTGTCTCCTGCTTAAGCTGGTGGTTGAAGACCTCCAAGATCCCTTCCAACTCTATCATTCCGTTCCGTTCCGTTCCGTTCCATTCCGTTCCGTTCCGTTCCGTTCCATTCCATTCCATTCCATTCCATTCCATTCCATTCCATTCCATTATTCTATTCTATTCTATTCTATTCTATTCTATTCTATTCTATTCTATTCTATTCTATTCTATTCTATTCTATTCTATTCTATTCTATTCTATTCTATTCTATTCTATTCCATTCTATTCTACGATGGACTGATATTTCTTTATTGTAAGGTTACATTAACAGAATTTTGCAAGTCTGAAAGCTCATTTCTCGCCCATCGCCTTTACAATCCAGGAAACTAGGGAGGGTCCCCTCTGATACATTTACCACACCCACATTTCTTTTCTGGACTAAACTGTCTCTTGTCCAACTGCTGCTCTAACTATAACTCTCCCCCCCTCGCTTTCCCATGGTCATTCCTACATACTATTACAGAAAGTCAGGATCTGTATTCTCTAATTCCAGAATGAAGGGCATGCAATAACAGAATGAAGTTATAGGAAGGTAGATACCAGATTAATACCCTCCCCCCCCAAAAAAAAACCACCTCAAAATCACAACCTGTCCTCTGTTTTAATGGTAAGTGCAGTCTGACTTTGGAACCAATTACCAAAATAGAAAGTGGATTCCCCTTCACTGAGTGTGTTCAGATGGAGGCAAGATGTTCACCTGTTGTTGGGATATCTTAATTGGAATTGCTCTATGATTTGATGGCCTACAGCAAAAAAGGGGATTTCCGGTCCAACCGGAAGTCGGCAAACGGAACGTTTCCAGCCTCCAGAGGACCTCCGGGGGGGGGGAGGCTGTTTTTGCCCTCCCTAGGCTCCTAGAAAGGCTCTGAAGCCTGGGGAGAGCAAAAAAAGGGGACTTCCGGTCCAACCAGAAGTTGGCAAACGGAACGTTTCTGGCCTCCGGAGGACCTCCGGGGGGGGGGGGGAAGGGGTTTTTTCC
>QLTV01004088.1:361463-395049 GCA_003457575.1 Thermophis baileyi | reverse complement strand
CGGTCCAACCGGAAGTTGGCAAATGGGCCATTTTCTGCCTCCAGAGCGCCTCCAGGGGGGTGGGGAAGGCCGTTTTCACCCTCCCCAGGCTCCTAGAAAGGCTCTGAAGCCTGGTGAGAGCGAAAAACGGGCATGCCATCGCGTGCAGGGAGTGGGGGGGATCACGTGCGCATGCGTGGGGGGGCATGGAATTATGGGTGTGGGCACACGTGCATGTGACCCCCCTGCGCCCCCCCTTTTGGCACGCGAACCAAAAAAGGTTCGCCATCACTGGCCTAGAATATTGTTTGGAGTCTTTGTGTTCTTGAGAACATTCTCTAAGTTCTGGAGAAATTGTATATTGTAATATTGCATATTGCAATGTCCTGGAGAATTTTGTGAAATGTATAGAATCCATTACTTTGAGGACAGATTTACAACTCAGTACAGATTATGAGTGCTAAGGCCCACCTGTAAAAAAAACCTTGAATGGCTTATGACAAGGGAATATATCTTGCCAATGAGGTACCTAAATTATTTCCTGCAGAATAGCTAATGGTATTGATATTTCTCTATTCCCAGCCCCAAATTAAATCATTTGCATTTGCCCAATGTCACTTTCAGTCTACTTTGATTCGGTTAAGTTTTGAAATGAGTTTGGTTGTCTCTCTGTTGATACATTGTCATGATTGCTTTCGTTTTATTATATATTATTATTTACAGCCACACTTCTTTGTTCTACCATAGCATCTGGAAATATGAATGATAGCATATGTGGGTGTAGACATTCAAGCTGAGCTTAGAAATTCTCTGGCATTTTATCCTACCTTCTCATTTGGGGTTGATGTAACAGAGTTCACTTTGCTCTTTTAATAAGCAAAGAGAAAAATTCTTCTTATGAACTATTTATTTATTTACTTGATATAGGAAAGGAAAGGAGTCCCTGCAGAGCCATGGTGGCGCAGTGGTTAGAATGCAGTACTGCAGGCTACTTCTGCTGGCTGCTGGCTGTCAACAATTTGGCAGTGGAGTCTCACCGGCTCAAGGTTGACTCAGCCTTCCATCCTTCTGAGCAGAGGTGGGTTCCTGCCGGTTCGGACCAGTTCTATAGAACCGTTAGTAATGTGGCGGCGTGGGTCGCTAGAACTGGTAGCAACCCATGCCTGCCACACCCCTGAACCGGTTCTTTCAGCGGCACCATAGGCGCCGCCATTTTGCTTTTTGCTTCTGCGCATACGCAGAAGATTTTTAAAGCACTGCGCATGCGTGAAGTACACACGAAGCACACTGCACATACGCAAAGTGCATGAGAAGCGCCCGCCCGCCCGCAAAGCGTGCATGCACCCGCGTGGCGCGACACTGAGTGAACCGGCAGCAACGACAACCAGAACCCACCCCTGCTTCTGAGGTCAGTATAATGAGGACCCAGATTGTTGGGGGCAATATGCTGATTCTGTAAACTGCTTAGAGTGGGCTGTAAAGCACTGTGAAGCGGTATATAAGAAGTGCTGTTGCTATTGCTATTTTACTCCACTAGTCATTGCTGACTATAGGGGGTGGCATTCATCTCCATTTCAAAGCCATTGAGCCAGCGCTGCCTGAAAACATTTTCATGGTCATACGGCCAGCATGACATTGCAGAGTGCTGTTTCCTCCCCACTTAAGTGGTACCTATTTATCTACTCACATTTGCATGCTTTCAAACTGCTAGGTTGGCAGGAACTAGGTGAAGACAGGCGCTCACTCCCATTGTGCTCAGGTCTCGAACCTGAGCTGTTGGCTTTCCAGCCGATAAGCCCAGCGTCTTAACTGTGCCTCCCCAATCCTATAATAACATTATAGAAATGTTCTCTAAATTCTCGATGTTGGTCCCAGCTTAATTTGTACAATTCAAGATGGCTCCAGGACTTTATTTATTTGCCAAATTTAGGGTCTGGACTTCTTCATTGAGGGACTCTGAAATTTATTTTTTATTTATTTATTAAATTTTTATCTCTCCTTTTTAACTTCATAAGTAACTCAAAGTAGCCAACATACCTAATACTCCTTCTTCCTCCTATGTTCCCCATAACAACAACCCTGTGAGGTGGCTTGGGGTGAGAGAGAGTGACTAGTTCAAAGTCACTCAGCTGGCTTTCATGCCTAAGGCGGGACTAGAACTCTCAGTATCCTGGTGATTGGCCCAAAGTCACCAAACCAGCTTTTAGGCCTAAGGCGAGACTAGAACTCACAGTCTTCTGATTTGTAGCATCTTAACTACTATACTAAACTCTCTCCCTCTTCCTGCTTTCCTTACAACAACAGTCCTGTGAGATAGGGTGGATTGAGAGAATGTGACCAGCTCTAAGTTACTCAGCCAGCTTCAGTGACCAAGGGAGGACTCGAATTCAGAGTCTCCTGGATTCTAATCCAGCACTTTAATAACTCCACCAAAGATGGACGCACCACCATTCCCTTGAGAAACAGTTGGAAAATTTCTCCTTCTTCTGGAGAAATTCCGAATAATCCTCCATCCATTTTCTTTGCCCTCATATTTGGTGGAGAACTTAAAAAAACAACAACCTTTAGGGCTATTTTTCAGGCATGTTAAGTAAGAACTATTTTTAATTTTACCTGTGCACCCGCACATTATTGCATAAAGGTACATTTGCAAGAATTGAAAAATGTGGAATTACTAATACATACATTTATAAAAAGAGGGGAGGCTATGGTGAGATTTATTCCTAAATAATCCATTTCATCCCGTGGAATTAAGGACTTCCTCTTGGCAAACATCCCATTTACTGAGCAGATATAATATTACTTTAAAGGGGTTGCTAGAGCTTCATTTTCCTTTCAGCAGAATAAGAAAGAAAACTTAGATAAGGATGCATTATGTACTTACTGTCACCTATCCAGGATTACAGTTTAATATATACATGAAGCAAAAGCTCCTACAAGTACAGCTTTCTATTCTGAAGTGTATTTCCCTTATCTCGTTCAAAGTAACAAGAGGTATAATTTACCTGTTGCAGTCAGAGTGAGCTTTGATAGATGTTTCTTATCTTTTTTAAATGAGAACCAAGAAAGGCAAACTCCAAGGAAGGACCAGCAAAAGGAATTAAAGAGACCAATGTCATGGAATGTAGTCTGGATTCCCAGGAAGGAGGGAGTGCAGTCCAGAGGAACAAGCCACAATGCGGTTCAGATAGTTTGTGTGGGAGAAAGAGGGTGAAGGCGGCTCTTCCTTAACAGTTCCCAGAGTATATGCTTTAGGGGATATTTTCACGCTTTAATTTGGCAAGATCCTGTCTATGGGGAAGGAACAATAAAGAAATATGTGTGGAAGAATCACAATGTATCTTTCTTGGTTTTTGGAGCCTGAGGTATGATATGTTATTTCATTGTAATAAAACATGAGAGGCAACTCACTGGATGCAAAATGAAAATCAAATAATGAGTCATGGAAGAAAATACAGCCTAGGGGAGTATCATAACCAGACAAACAGTTATCTCCAATAGAAGAAAATATATGCAGCTCGGGGTTGAACTATGGAATCCTTGGTGATCTCTGAGCTTGGTTGTTTGCTTGGAGATGTTTCCCAACCCAACTAGGTAACATCATCAGTGCACCGATGATGATGATGTTGCTTAGTTGGATAATGAAATGTCTGCAAGCAAACAAGAGACCACCAAGGACTCCACAAATAGTTGCTTAGAAGGTTCTGTAAGGATGAGTCAGATGATGAGTTGAGTAGTCTTCGCAAATAATGGAATTTTTGTCTAATAAAGGCTGTAAAGTTCATGGTTAAATATATAGAAATAAGGGCAGTTTTAAGAAAGCTAGTGGAGTAGGTTGGGATATGGTTTAGAGGAGAGAGGAGAGGGAGAGGGGGAGGGAGAGGGAGAGGGAGAGGGAGAGATTACTGATACCATAGTATTACTTGCACATTTATTTTCTGTATTTATTGTTATATTTACACCCTACCTTTACTTTCTGCAACTCAAGGTGGCGTACATAATGCTTCCCCCCCCATTTCTCCCACAACAGCAATCCTGTGAGGTGGGTTAGAGAGGGAGAGGAGAGGGAGAGGGAGAGGGAGAGGGAGAGGGAGAGGGAGAGGGAGAGGGAGAGGGAGAGGAAGACCAGACAAGACTGCAGAAGCCACATGTTCAGATTCTCCATCTGAAGGAAGCATTCTGTCCCTATTCATGGTCCTCATTCTTGCCTTGCTAATTCTTCTCTACTAACACACAAGCACTGATAGGCTGGAGAATGAACAACACGTTTCACTGATCTTGCTTTCTCCTTCTGATGGATGTAAGATTTGATTATTTGGATTGGATCCAAAGGGAAAAGGAAAGTTAATACGGCAGGGTTGGGATACGGTGAACAGCAGAAGCATGGCTCTCCAAACCTGGAATTTGCACCAAGTCCCTCAAACATGGAGCAGGAACACGGAATAAGTTCAAGTGCAGGTCCCTTTCCTTGTATGTCTTGGAGAAGAAGAAGGGTTCTGTAGCATGATATCAAATCAGCAAGCATTATTACATCACAATCTATCTGACCACATTGACATTGGATATTGTGCTACAATTTTAGCATTCCAGCCCATGTTGATTTCAGAAGGCAAGGATCATTAGACCAAGCATATCTACATACCTAGATCTGGGAATCTTTGGTTAGGTATTTCTTTAAATCATGATCGTAGTTCATGATTTGTTGCTGGTCTGCAACCCAGGATTGCATTTAGCAGCTAAAATCCATGGCACATGGATCAGACATTCTTCCTGTTTGAGATTTTGAGCCATAAATGACTGTTTGCTATCTTTGAGGAACACAAAAGAGAACTTCAACTGGGAGGTATCAGCTAAGAAGAAGAAGTTCTTATGAAAAAGGATACAGACTAGAGTTTCTGATTCATATTTGCCATCCTTGGCAATAGCCCTTGGAGACTCTCCAAACTAATTTGCTGGACTTTGAATTTTAATAGGACATAAGGGGGAAATTAATAAGTGCATAGTGAATAAACACCTTGCCTTAAATCAATTTAATTCAATTAAATAGAATACAGTTTTGGTCTGCATCTTAGGAATGCAGTCCCTAATTTTCTATTCAAAAGCTAAACACAGCCTTGGTAAAATAAATGGCTTTAGAAGATATTGGACTCAGTAGGTTTTAAATTTAAAAGCCACTTTTTGCATTTAGATGGAAAATGAAGCCACGGTGTGTTTTCCATTTTTTTCCAGTCAGAACAGTATTTCAGCTGCCAGTAGCTGCAATTGCATTTTAAGATTGCTTGATCCAAAAGAGCTTGCTAAGGTAAGTTTGTTAAATATGTACACTCCAAATGCATTGAATTGGCAGCCAGCTATTAAATGTATGTATCCACTATGTTAAAGTCGGCTCTGCAACTGTTTTATTGCTTTCTGTTTTATAGCTCTGCAGACAGATGGAGCCCTGCAGGTTTATGACCATGGCTTCACTGGAAATGCTAAGAAACAATTAATTGTTCAAGTAAGAAGCAGAGAGGAAACATAATGGCTGTATAAAGCTAAAAAGCCAACTGTGGAGAATATAGAAATAGAGCAATGGCTGCTAAAAGAGGTGTAGTAGGGAAGGATTCTGGCAGGAATATAGGGATCCAGAGATAGATAAGATTTCATCCAGCTCCCATCATTTCTTCTAGGCCAGGGGTGTCAAACTCGCGTCATCACGGCGGCGTCATGTGACGTATCGGGACTTTTCCCCCCTTTGCTAAACTGGGCGAGGGTGGGGCCAGCATGTGACGCATCCGGCCCACAGGCCGCGAGTTTGACACCCCTGTTCTAGGCATTTTCAGATAGTTTTCTTAACAGTCCGTTCCATGCAACTTGTGCACACCAAGCCATTGTCAAGGGTAGGCAAGCTGTACCCATTAGTCTGCATAAACATTTTTTGAGCTCACTGCCTCAATTATAACATTTTATTTTTTTTAATGAAAAAGAAAATGGGATGGAAAGTCAAGGAACAGCCCACAACTTCAGGAACAATGAAGATCAGTTGTAGGAATTGGGTATGACTACTTTAATGAAAAGAAGGACTAGGTGTGATATGATAGCAGTCTTCCAATATCTAAGGAGCAGCCACAAAGAAGAGGGAGTCAACTTATTCTCCAAAACATCTGAAGGCAGAACAAGAAGCAATGGATGGAAACTAATCAAGGAGAGAAGCAACCTAGAACTAAGGAGAAAATTCCTGACAGTTAGAACAATTAGTCTGTGGAACGACTTGCCTTCAGAAGTTGTGGGTGCTCCAAAAGTGGAGATTTTTAAGAAGAGATTGGACAACCACTTGTCTGAAATGGTATAGGGTCTCCTGTTTGAACAGGAGGTTGGATTAGAAGACTTTCAAGGTCCCTTCCAACTCTGTTGTTCTGTTAACAACACATTTGGTGTAGGCCCTGTGTATATCTTTAAAAAAATCCAAAATATTCTATTCTATGATTTTTGCAGATGATATAGGTTGAAAGCGACTTTGGAGATCTTCTCACCCAACACACCAAGTGACAAATTCCCTGCCCTTTGCAGTAGCACTCCATCCATTTTTGTAGATCCATTCTTCTTGAAGGAATCCCATATCTCTGTCCATACTCTGTCCAGAAGGGTGCATTTACTGTGGGAGATGGGAGAGTTGTTGGTCAGCAGCAATCTCACCTGGTGTCAAGGTATCAAAAGTGTCAAGATGGCAAGTGTTGCATGCACCACATGGTGTAAAAAAAAAGGTGAAGAGCTTTGTAGACATGGTTGCAATCTGCCATCTTGACTTTCTGGATTCTCCATTTTGGATGTCCCTGAATCGCAAATAGTCCTTTGTTCTCAGCATTGGGGCCTCTGCTTCTGAGCACCAGAATAAAGGGATAGATCTTAATCATCCTTCTGTGTGATTAATCTTCATCACCATTAGTTACAGAGCTATATAAATTAGGGGAAACAAATTGATTTTGGGATGGTTCCCATTTTTTTATATACTTTGCATTCCTTGTGTATTTCTTTTTATCATCTATATTTAATCGAATCAGAGTAATCTCCCAGGACTTTGCTTTTTGTTTGTCTTGCAATGAGGCTTATCCACGACAAATACAAATTTTCAGCATCCTCCATATTGTCATGATAAATTCCTTCTTCTTAAATTAGCAATAGCAATAGCAATAGCACTTAGACTTATATACCGCTTCACAGTGCTTTACAGCCCTCTCTAAGCGGTTTACAGAGTTAGCATCTTGCCCCCAACAATCTGGGTCCTCATTTTACCCACCTCAGAAGGATGGAAGGCTGAGTCAACCTTGAGCCGGTGAGATTTGAATCGCTGAACTGCAGCTAGCAGTCAGCTGAAGTAGCCTGCAGTGCTGCACTCTAACCACTGCGCCACTTTGGCTCCTTACGTAGTGCCTAGGGAAAAAATGCTGAGCCAGGGTACAGACAACAGATGAAAGAATACGGAAATATTCCAAATGGAAATAAGTGATTACCTTTGATTGAATAAAGTTGTCGGTATTTCTATAAAAGAAAAAAAAATGCTTGGGAAGATAACAGTGATGAAGAATAAGTCAGTCATTCCCATTCTTCTTATGGTCCAGCTTTGATTTAAAGTAGATGAATGCTAGAGATATCACTTTGATGACAAAGGTCTCTTATAGTCAAAGCTGTGGTTTTCCCAGTAGTACAGGGGTGTCAAACTCAATTTCATTGAGGGCCGCATCAGGGCTGTGGTTGACCTCGGGGAGCCAGGCAGGCATGGCCGACTGGGTGGGTGTGGTTGACTGGGTGGGCATGGCCAGCTTGACGCCACTCCCCAAACTGCTGGCATGTTTCCTTTTTGCATTGGGTAGACCAGGCCGAAGCCACACTGGCCCGATGTTTCCTCTCCGCACTGGGTAGACCAGGCCAAAGCCACATTGGTCCCATGTTTCCTCTCCACACTGGGTAGATCGAGCTGAAGCCATGCTGGCCTGATGTTTCCTCTTCACATTGAGTAGACCGGGCCGAAGCGATGCGGGCCGGCCCCTTACATTTTCCAGGACAGCCCCGTGGACCGGATCTGACCACATCACAGGCCGCATCCGGCCCGCGGGCCTTGTGTTTGACACCCCTGCAGTAGTAGAATAGAATAGAATAGAATTCTTTATTGGCCAAGTGTGATTGGACACACAAGGAATTTGTCTTTGGTGTACATGCTCTCAGTGTACATAAGGAGAATAAAATACATTCATCAAGAATAAAAAGATACAACACTTAGTGATAGTCAAGGTTACTAATAAGCTATCAAATTGTACTAGGAAACAAATAAAAACAATTATAAATTGAAAGATACACGCAACATGGTAAAGTAAAACATTCACACAACCATGCATGGGCCAATCAGAACAACTATTGGCCCCAAGCCTACCGGAAAAGCCAGGTCTTAATGGCTTTACGGAAGGCCAGTAAGGTGGGGGTAGTACGGATCTCGGGGGGAAGTTGGTTCCACAGAGTCAGAGCGGCTACAGAGAAGGCCCTCCCCCGCGGGCCCGCCAGCTGACACTGTCTGGCTGACGGGACCTGAAGAAGGCCAGCCGTGTGCGACCTCACTGGTCGTTGGAAGGAGTGTGGCAGAAGGCGGTCACGCAGATAAATTGGTCCTGTTCTGGTGTGCAGTGCCCTAGAGCGTCATTTTGAGGGTAGGAGTTGAAACAATTTGTGTCCAGGATGTGAGGGGTAAGTATGGTTGTGAGAGTTGCACCATAAGGGAGGCTGAGAATTGATGCTTTCAAATTGTGGTGTTGGAGAAGACTCTTGAGAGTCTCTTGGACTGCAAGGAGATCAAATCAGTCAATCCTAAAGAAAATCAACCCTGGATGTTCTTTGGAAGGACAGATACTGAAGCTGAAGCTCAAGAGAGGACTCACCGGAAAAAAACCTCTGATGTTGGGAAAGATTGTTGGGAGCCGAGGTGGCGCAGTGGTTAGAGTGCAGCACTGCAGGCTACTTCAGCTGACTGCTAGCTGCAGTTCGGCAGTTCAAATCTCACCAGGCTCAAGGTTGACTCAGCCTTCCATCCTTCTGAGGTGGGTAAAATGAGGACCCAGATTTTTGGGGGTAATATGCTAACTCTGTAAACCGCTTAGAGAGGGCTGTAAAGCACTATGAAGCTGTATATAAGTCTAACTGCTATTGCTATAAGATTGAAGGCAAAAAAAGAAGGGATGGCAGAGGATGAAATGGCTAGATAGTGTCATCGATGCAATGAACATGAATTTGGGCAAACTCTGGGAGACGGTGGAGACAGGAGGGCTATGGTGCATGGGGTTGTGAGGACTTGGACATAACTTAGTGACTGAACAACAACCAAAAGATCAATGCTATAAATGTCACCTGCATTTTTTGTATTCTTATTTCATGAACAGCGTGTTGCCAAGGGTTGTATGTAAATGTCCTATATCTCCTTTTGTCTAGAGGCAGGGGGGCCTCCTAGACTTCAATTCAATCTCAATGAAGACTTTCATAGAATTTAACTCTAGGAGTGTCTATGGAGATTCTCAGTCATCCAGGTCATGGTCGTCCCAAAGCTGCTTTTTTTCCCCTTTTTTTCAAGAGGCAACTGGACTTTCTGGTTTTTCTTTGAAGATGTTTCGCTTCTCATCCAAGAAGCTTCTTCAGCTCACCTCTTGAAAAAAAAAAGGGGAAAAAACATGTTTGGGATAACTCTAAGAGTCTACATGAGGAACATCTGATTGGAGTGATGAACTTCATAGTGGTGGAAATATGTGTCCCATGAAACAAGAGTAGCAGCATCCAACCTACTTCCATTAATCGAATCAGCTCAGAAGCACCCCCAGGAAAAGTGCCAAAGAAATCCTGGTCATGCTGACTCAAGAATCTGAGAGATGAAATTCTTACAACTAGCAGAAAGGCCATTGGGGAAACAACAGGCCTGGATTCCACCATATTTTTTTTACAGGTGGAGATTCCACCATCTTTATTCTCCATTATCTTTAGCAAGCAACCCTGGATTCCCTGAATTACCAATTTGGGAAGAAATTAGCAATCATTTGTTGCTAAACTGCGGAATGGCTTTCTACCCAGAGAGTGCAAGCCATCAATTCCTTTACATTCAGTAACATGGACAAGCATTTATTAAGACATGTTTCATGTCACTATCTATTGATGTTGGCTTCCTTTCCTTTCCTTTCCTTTCCTTTCCTTTCCTTTCCTTTCCTTTCCTTTCCTTTCCTTTCCTTTCCTTTCCTTTCCTTTCCTTTCCTTCCCTTTCCTTTCCTTTCCTTTCCCTTCCCTTCCCTTCCCTTCCCTTCCCTTCTCTCTTCCTTCCCTTCCTCTTCCTCTTCTTTCCTTTCTCCTTCCCTTCCCTCTTCCTTCCCTTCCTCTTCCTCTTCCTCTTCCTTTTCCTCTCCCTTCCCTCTTCTTCTTCCTCTCCTTTTCTTTCCTTTCTCCTTCCCTTCCCTTCCCTCTTCCTCCTCTTCTTCTTCCTCTTCCTCTTCCTCTCCTTTCCTTTCCTTTCCACTTCTTCCTTTCCTTTCCTTTCCTTTCCTTTTTTCCTTTCCTTTCCTTCCCTCCCCTTTCCTTCTTTCCTTTCCTTTCCTTTCCTTCTTTCCTTTCCTCCTTTCCTTTCCTCCTTCTTTCCTTTCCTTCCCTTCCCTTCCCTTCCCTTCCCTTCCCTTCCCTTCCCTTCCCTTCCCTTCTCTCTTCCTTCCCTTCCTCTTCCTCTCCTTTCCTTTCTCCTTCCCTTCCCTCTTCCTTCCCTTCCTCTTCCTCTTCCTCTTCCTCTCCCTTCCTTTCCCTAGGAACTCTTAATGTTTGGCTCAGTAAAAAACAGAGCTGAGGACTACTGAACCATAAATAAAATAAAATATAATGTAAAGTAAAATGCAAAATCTCCTTTAAATTCACAATATTCTCCTTTTCTTAAGTCAACTGGGAGTTGATACACTTTGAATTTTATTACGATGGACTGCAGGGCTACTATTCAGCTTTGATACCACTTAATTAAAGGGTTCAATGGGTATTGCCAAATTAATTGAGGTTAATGAGGTTGAACAGAAATTAGAGTATTCTTATTTCAGTATCTACCATTCTGCTCAGAGGTTCTTCTTTCACGCTACAGCTTTCTTGGGAAATTAGAAGCAGGAGTTCCAACTTTAGCTCAATTTTTCAGCCAAAATATAATACATTTTCACAGAACATCTGCTTTGCTCTTTTGGATCAAATCTGTTTGTGTTTGTTAGGCCATGTTCCTGTTATTTCCCAGGGAACTCAGGGGCCGCTAAGGGTCCCACTACTGAAGCACTGTTATTTGCATGGATAGACATTTCCAGGGATATCATAGTTGAGCCTTCGCAATGTTTGCCCTCCTCCCCTTCCAAACAGCTTGTTAATAAATATTCAGTCATTTCCCTGTTTATCAACTATCTGTTCAAACATAACTTTCGGGTAAGTTTTTGAGGATTACATGGAAGATCATAGTCTCCCTTGAGTGTAGGTGCACTAGGCTGCTTGTTAATAGCAGGAATGTAATGGCTTTACATTTGTAAATTAGTGCAATGGTTTCATTGTTCAAAGAATCATAGTGAAGTTGGAAGGCCCTACAACAGGGCTGTCAAACTCGCGGGCCGGATGCGTCACACGCTGGCCACGCCCACGCCCAGTTTAGCGAAGGGGGGGAAAGTCCCGATACATCACGTGACACTGCTGTGATGATGTGAGTTTGACACCCATGTCCAACAAGGATCTTCTAAGTCCAGGGGGTCTCCAAACCTGGCTACTTTAAGACTTGTGGACTTCAACTTCCAGAATTCCTCAGCCAGCCATGTTGGCTGGGGAATTCTGGGAGTTGAAGTCCACAAGTCTTAAAGTTGCCAAGTTTGAAGAGCCCTGTTCTAGTCCAACCTTCTCCAAAGTGCAGAAAAAGCAATTAAATTTTCCACCAGAGGGGACCCTCCAGCCTCTTCTTAAAAGCTTCCAGAAATGGAGAACTCACAACCTCCATAGGTAAGACTGTTCTACCCTATTGTAGATCTTACCAACAGAAAATATAATTTAATCCAGAGTTCCCCAACCTTTCCAGGTTGGCGGCCCAGAGCGGGAGGGGGAAAGAGGGGATGGTTTTGTGGGAGGGGCAGGTGTGTAAGCATGTGTGAGCACCCATTAATCATGCAAGTGGGGCCAAGAGCGCTCATGCTAGTGGGGCCAAGAGTGCCTGTGATGCTCGTGTGAGGCCCCGAGGCCCTGCAATACTCGCACAAGTTGAGCTGTGAGCCCCTGCGACACTCGCATGAGTGGGGCTGCGCGCACATGCACCAGCTAGCCACTCACATGGCCCAGTTGCGAAGAGGCCACAGACCAGTAGTGAGTCACGCCCCACAGGTTGGGGACCCCTGATTTAATCCATACTCTGTATTTGGGTAGAAACAGGTAGAAGGGGGACATAAACCATTCAGTGTCTCTGGAGCAGTCTGTAAGCTGCAGGATGTAATTGCATGTGCAAATAAATTCATATATTAAGGAATTTGAAAGAACTCATTTCAACAACCTTAGATGAATTTCCATGCAAATCTATTCCTCCTTGAAGCTATTCTTACAAAGCTCTCATATTACAGCATGAAAAAGTCTGGAGGACACCTCCTCTTCTTCTTTAGTGACAATGAACATTCACCTTTCTGAACAGCACCTCTCCCATCAGTGGTGGGTTGCTGCTGTTCAGACAGGTTCATTAGAACCGGTAGTGGAAATTTACCACCACTCGCAGAACCGGCAGCGATGACCGGCGGTCCACGCTCCCGAACCGGTCCTCCGGTCGCCGCAGCTTGCAAAAAAACCCTCTGCACATGCGCAAAGGCTTCTGCGCATGCGCAGAGGGTCATTTCTGAGTCTTTTGTGCGATGTGACGGGGGCGCGCGTGCAAGCTTTGCTCGCACACGCACACGCACACAAAATGCGCACTTCCGTCGCAATGCGAACCGGTAGGGAAGGTAAGTGGAACCCACCCCTGTCCCCCACCCTCCAAAAATACAGTGCATTCAGAAAGTATTCAGACCCCCTTCACTTGTGTCAATTCTGTTATGCTGCCGCCTGACTCTACAATTGTTGAAATTCATGGTTTTTTTCCTCATTAATCTACACACGGTATCTCATAACGGCAAAGTGAAAACAGAATTTTAGAAATGTCTGTAAATTTATTAAAAAGAAAAAAACAAATATCACATTGGCATAAGTATTCAGACCCTTCACTCAGTACTTTGTTGAAGCACCTTTGGCCGCAATTACAGCCTCGAGTCTTTTTGGATATGACGTGACAAGCTTTGCACCCCTGGATTGGGGGATTTTTCTGCCATTCTTCCTTGCCAATCTGCTCAAGCTCAGTCAGGTTGGATGGTGACCGTCAGTGGAAGGCAATTTTCAGGTCCCTCCAGAGATGTTCAATAGGGTTCAAGTCAGGGCTCTGGCTGGGCCACTCTAGGACATTCACAGAGTTGTCCCTAAGTCACCCCTGTGTTGTCTTGGCTGTGTGCTTAGGATCGTTGTCATGTTGGAAAGTGAACCTTCGGCCCAGTCTGAGGTCCTGAGCACTGTGGAACAGTTTTCATTGAGGATATCCCTATACTTTGCCCCATTCAGCTTTCCCTCAACCCTGACCAGTCTCCCAGTCCCTGTTGCTGGAAAACACCTCCACAGCATGATGGCGCCACCGCCATGCTTCACTGTTGGGATGATATTGGGCAGGTGATGACCGGTGCCTGGTTTCCTCCAGACATAACGTTTAAAATTGAGGCCAAACAGTTCAATCTTGCTTTCATCAGACCAGAGAATCGTGTTCCTCACAGTCTGAGAGTCCTTCAGGTGCTTTTCTGCAAACTCCAAGTGAGCTTTCATGTGTTTTTTACTGAGGAGAGGATTCTGTCTAGCCACTCTGCCATGAAGCCCAGATTGGTGGAGTCCTTCTGGAATTCTGTCCCATCTCCATACAGGATCTCTGGAGCTCAGTCAGAGTGACCATTGGGTTCTTGATCACCTCTCTTACTAAAGCCCTTCTGCGACTGCTCAGTTTGACCTGGCAAGCAGCTCTTGGAAGAGTCCTGGTTGTGCCGAACCTCTTCCATTTGAGAATTATTAGATTAGATTAGATTAGATTAGATTATCTCACTGTCAGAAAGTTTCTCCTTATCTCCAGGTTGAATCTCTCCTTGGTCAGTTTCCATCCATTATTCTTTGTCTGGCCTTCTGGTGCCTTGGAAAACAGCCTGACCCTCTCCTCTCTGTGGTAGCCCCTCAAGTATTGGAACACTGCTATCATGTCTCCCCTGGTCCTTCTCTTCGCTAGACTAGCCATGCCCAGTTCTTGCAACCGCTCTTCGTATGTTTTAGTTTCCAGACCCCTAATCATCCTGGTTGCTCTCCTCTGCACTTTCTCTAGAGTCTCGACATCTTTTTTATAGTGTGGTGACCAAAACTGGATGCAGTACTCTAGGTGTGGTCTAACTAAGGCTTTATAGAGTGGCATTAGTACTCCATAGACCTAGATTGTATCCCTCTATTAATGCAGCTTAGGATTGTATTGGCTTTTTTGGCTGCCGCTGGTCCTCGACTTACATCCACAATGGAGCCCAAAATTTATGTTGCTAAGAGAGACATTTGTTGATTGAATTTTGCCCCATTTTACAACCTTTTCTTGGCCATAGTTGTTAAGTGAATCTGGTTTGCCCATTGACTTTGCTTGTCAGAAGTTTGCAAAAGGGGATCACAGGAACCCGGGACACTATAATCGTCATAAATATGAGTCAGTTGCCAAGCATCTGAATTTTGATCATATGAGCATGGGGGAGCTTCAATGGTCATAAGTGTGAAAAATGGTCATAAGTCACTTTTTTCAGTGCCGTAACTTCAAACAGTCACCAAAAGAATGGTTGTAAGTCGAGGTTTACCTGTATTTAACATGAAGAAAATGAAAATTTGTTTAGTTTTAATGATTTGATTTTATTTCCAAAATCAACATACAAACTTCAAGAGAAAAAATAACAGACTAAACAAGACAAAAAATGTGCACAAAAACATACACACATATCGTCCCCCCCAATTGAATACTGATATTTTTTTCAATAGTAATAGTATCCCCCCCTTGCAAAACAGGTCTACAATTTATAAACTTCTACATGTAGAAGAAGAATCAGAATAGAGCTGTGGAAGGGAACTTGGAGGTCTTCTAGTCCAGCCCCCTGCTCAAGCAGGAGACCCTATACAATTTCAGACAAGTGGCTGTCCAGTCTCTTCTTAAAAACTTCCAGTGATGAAGCTCCCACAACTTCTGGAGGAAAGCTGTTCCACTGGTTAATTGTCCTCACTGTTAGGAAGTTTCTCCTTAATTCCAGGTTGCTTCTCTCTTTGGTTAGTTTCCAACCATTGCTTCTTGTCCTGCCTTCAGGTGCTTTGGAAAATAAATTGACCCCCTCCTCCCGCGAGGGCGAAAACGGCCTCCCCAGGCTCCGGAGGCCCTCTGAAGGCCGGAAACGGGCCCATTTCTGAACCTTCCCGAACCTCCGGTAGGCCCGTTTTTTGCCCTCCCCGAGCCTCCGCGCGCACCCTGCACTTACCTGCATCCAAAACAGGCTGTGTGGGGACTCCTGGGAGGGGTGGGTGGGGCGGGGCCAGCTAGGAGTGGGATTTGGGGGTTCTCCGAACTGCACAGAATCTTAGCTAGAAGTTCTCCCGAACCCCTGCGAACCCCCAGCAGCCCGCCCCTGGTCTTAAGTCATTATGGTCATTATAAATTGACCCCCTCCTCTTTGTGGCAGCCTCTCAAATATTGTAATACTGCTATCATGTCCCCCCAGTCCTTCTTTTCTCTAGACTAGCCAAACCCAAATTCTGCAACCATTCTTCATATGTTTTAGTCCCCATGCCTTTAGTCATCCTAGTTGCTCTTCTCTGTACTTTTTCCAAAGCCTTAACATCTTTTTTGAAATGTGGTGACCAGAACTGGATTCAGTATTCCAGGTGTGGCCTGACTAAGGTTTTATTTTATTTTATTTTATTTATTTATTTATTTATTCAAACAATGTGACTGGGTGGCACACAACAATAAGAAATATCTGCCCCCCCCCCAATATCCCATTACACCATGAAAAAAGAAACACCTGACAATATATACAGTGATGGGAAAAAGTATTTGATCCCCTGCTGATTTTGTACATTTTCCCACTGACAAAGAAATGATCAATCTGTAATTTTAATGGTAGGTTTATTTTAACAGTGAGAGACAGAATAACAACAACAAAAATCCAGAAAAACGCATTTCAAAAAAGTTATATTTATAATTGAATGTACAAAATTATCAGAGAGAATAAAGACGGGACTATAAAGAATTCCATAGCAAAGAGGAGGCTTGCCATTTTTGTGAAGGCAGGCTGGTCTGCACTTGTTCCTTGTTTTGATAACGCCTATTCATTTTATCCATAGGAGAAATACTCTCACACCAGTTTGCATAAAACAGTGTATTTGTTTAGGCATATAGACCAAAGTATGTTCTTAATGGTATTAATGTCTGATATTAGTGTGGATTCCAGACAGATGAGCTGTATTCGAGAATTGGTCTAGCAAATGTTTTATATGCTCTAGTTAGAAGTACAATATTACCAGAGAAGAAGCTACGCAAGATTAGGTTAACCACTTTTAATGCCTTCTTAGCAATGCTGTCGCAGTGGGCTCTGGCCCTTAGATCATTAGAGATGAGTACTCCAAGGTCCTTAACTGAGTGAGGATCGTCAACAAGGTCGTGATTATCTAGTTTGTATTTTGTGTTCTGATTATTTTTGCCAATGTGTAAGACTGAGCATTTGTTGATTGAGATTTGAAGTTGCCACTTGGTAAATTTTCCACTTTATAAAATAAAATAAAATAAAATAAAATAAAATAAAATACACTTTATAAAGCGTATTTTATAGAGCTGTGTTTGCCCAACGATACTAAACTTCAAAGCCCTCTGTTAACAATCTATTATTGTATTTCACATGCAGAAAATCCACCACAGCTTCTAATCTACCACTGCAATCATTATCTCTAATCTGTTCAGAATCAAATATCTTCGATTGATTCTTAATAATAAAGCTTTTCCTTAAAATTGTAACTGGAATCTTTCCCAGCAATTGCATCTCATTCCCCAAAATCATAGTTTTTTGTTGTGAACATCTTTGCAGCACTTGTTATTCACTTGTTACTCAGAGGATTTTTGTACCAGTTGAATTACAACATCTCTTAACAGTTGTTAAGAAGTGTTAGAGAGTAGGCACGCCTGACTAAAATTTATAAATATCTTTATAATCAGTTGGAAAACGAAAGGTTTTTTTTTCAATTGATTATGAAGATATTTGTAAATTTTAGGCAAACCTGCCTTATCCTCTAACCAGGGGTGGGTTCCACTTACCTTCCCCACCGGTTCGCATCACAACGTTTTGCGCACGTGCTCTCGCTCTGTTCACACGCGCATGCGTGTTCCCTCACATAATTTTGCTTCCGCACATGCTCAGTAGCTGCAATCAGCCCGAAACACAGCTGAGGAGCTGATCAGCTGTGCTTCGGGCGAAGAAATAAAGGTCAGTATAAACCCAGGGGTGGCCGGGCAGGAGGGCCCTTTTTCAAGCAGCAGAACAGCAAAACAAATTCACAAAAAATTACCAAAAAAAGATGGTGGTGCCCACGGACCGGCACCGACCAAACCGGATCCGTGATGTCACCAGCGGGTCACTAATGGTTTGGGCGATCCAGTCCGAACTGGGAGGAACCCGCCCCTGCTCTAACTTTTCTGAATCACGTAAGGAAGCAGAGTCATGCTGCAATATTTTATTGCACAACTCATATTTTTAAGTATTGAATGCTGGCCTTGAAGAAAAGATTTATTTGTACTCCATTTCAGCCTGCAGTTAGACTTTCTCTGCATTTGGAAAAAATGTGTGGCTGGGAAAGAAGAATGCAATCGTTCATGCTCCTATCCCTGTAGTTTTGTTTTATATACCTGACTGATTAGAGTCTAAAAGTTCTGTAAGTTGATTGTTCCAGATGTAGCAGAAAACAAAAATCTTGGCTTCAGAATGATAAACACTTTCCTTTCATATCTACCAACGGCACAAAAAGGCATACAAAAAGAAGTTGATATATGCCACACTCAGAAAGTCATTAAAATCTCAACAGCTGTCATAGCTTTTGTAGCTTTCGCAGCTGAAGCCAGGTAGTGAAACTATTTCATTTTTTAATAAATAAATAAATAACTGTGAGTGCTTGCCTGCATAAAACTGATTTTCCTGTTTTCTTTCTTTACTTGGTTTGAGAAGCAGAACAACGCAGTTACATTCCTCTTCAATATAATTTTCATTACGATGGATGATAAATGGTAGATAGATGATAGATAGATAAATGATGATAGAATAAAAGATAGATGAGAGATGTAGAGAGAGAATAATGGATGGATAGATGGATGGATGGGTAGGTAGGTAGATAGATAGATAGATAGATAGATAGATAGATAGATAGATAGATAGATAGATAGATAGATAGATAGATAGATAGATGATAGATAAGATAGTTTTGAAGTTCCTGTTAGGGGATAAGGAGGAAAGTTCTAAATGCTGGAAAACTAGGTTACAGGAATAGCAATGGATAGGCATGCTGCAGATCCCATCAGCCAAAGACTGTTGACTGGCAGGGACTAGAAGAGGGGCCTTTCCTGCAGTAGCCCCTGCTCTGTGGAATATCACCCCCTCGGAGATTAGAATGGCCTCAACCCTGTTGGCCTTTCATAAGGCTTCAAGAACTTGGCTAGGTACCCAATCCTGGGGCTCTGAATGTGGTAAGAGCCCCATTTCTTGGTTTTACAATTGACTAGTTAATTATCTCAACTGCTGTCTATATTTATTTTGGTTTTTGTTGTTTTAAATATTTTTACTCTTTTTATAGTTTTAGAATTTTAAGCTGCCCAGAGTCATTGATTGAGGTGGGTGGCAATAGAAATTGGAAAAAAATAAATAGCAATAGCACTTAGACTTATATACCGCTTTACAATGCTTTACAGCACTCTCTAAGCGGTTCACAGAGTCAGCATATTGCCCCCAACAATCTGGGTCCTCATTTTACCCACCTTGGAAGGATGGAAGGCTGAGTCAACCTTGAGCCGGTGAGATTTGAACCGCTGAACTGCTGAACAGTCAGCTGAAGTAGCCTGCAGTACTGCACTCTAACCACTGCGCCACCTCGGCTCTAAGTAAAACATGTCCAAGTGCTGTTCCAGGACAACAGTGGTGGGAAAATGGTGTGTCCACCTTCCTCTTATGAGCATCCCAGAGACTTCTGCTTGTCACTGAGAGATATAAGATGTTAAACTATAATGGTCTTTCACATGACCCAGTAGTCCTATCCTTTGGGCCTTATGTTCTTCATTAAAAGTGAATTAGTTTCAGTGTGACTAAGCATTTCATATTTAATATCTTATTAATTTATTGTATTAAATGATTAACCTTTGTATATTGAATACTTTCCCCTCTTTATTGCATCAAATCCCTTTGGACAATTTTCTACAAGGGTTCTGGAAGCTTAAGTGATGCATCGCTCCAGATGTTGAGAATTATTCAACTTGGATCAATCCGTGTAAAGTTGTCTGTAAATTCTTTGTATTTAAATTCCCACCAGCTCCAGCCAACAAGATTAGCTGCAAGGGATGGTGAGAACTGTTGTCTGAGATTTCTGGAAGGCAACCGCTTACATACTCGGGAATTTCCCAAGGATTGCAAACTGATGAGAGTTTGTCTCCTTATCATGCTTGCTTTGACTCTTAGCTTTATCACATGCCAAGCCCTTTTCAGCAGTAACACAGCTAGCATTTACCATGTGGAAAACATTCCTCTTACACCTGCTTTGTCAGGTAGAGCAGTATTGAAGAAAGTTAGCACCCACCCCTCTCCTAGAAGAATGAAGTAGTTTGGGAAATATTAAAAAAAGGCAGAATATTATATTTCCCTGGATGATAAAAGAAGAAGCATGTTTTAAAGACAGAAAGCAGCTCTCTGCCCTCAGCAGATATTTGGTGCCCATTAAGAAAGACTGGGCAGCAGGGGTGAAATCCAGCAGGTTCTGACAGGTTCTGGAGAACCGGTAGCGGAAATTTTGAGTAGTTCGGAGAACCGGTAACGGAAATTTTGAGTAGTTTGGAGAACCAGCAAATACCACCTCTGGCTGGCCCCAGAGTGGGGAGGGAATGGAGATTTTGCAGTATCCTTCCCCTGCCATGCCCACCAAGCCACACCACACCCACCAAGCCACGCCCACAGAACCGGTAGTAAAAAAAATTGGATTTCACCACTGCTGGGCAGCCTATCTACAAGACAAAAGACCTCCAGCTCCAGGGTGATGGGATTAAGACATGACATTCCAGGACATAATAGGATTAACCCATCTAGCAGAAAAGCTCACCACATGGCACAATCACCTGGGGACATTGCATCACCCAGCAAACTTCAACCAAACTAGCTCAGACAAACATGATCCCTACATGGCCCCATGGGAGTCTGACAACAGCCAATAGAATACATGTTCTTGCACAGGAACAGGAAGCTCAAGTTCAAAGCCCAAGAGAAAGTATAAAAAACCCTCACTCTGAACTCCATGTGGTCAGCTGCACCAGAACCACAAACATGTGGTCCTGTTCATCAATAAATGGACCCTCTTTCCAATCAGTCTCCATTTTGTCTCCAGTGCCTTTCTCCCGGCTTGGAACTGAACCAGATGGATATTTCTTCCAACAGTATCTTCTTAATACTGCAGAAGAAGTTTAGAAGTAATGGAATTTTATGGTAGAAATGGTACACCAAGATCATCTAGTCCAATCATCTGCAGTGTAAAGCAGATAAAGTTGTGGGTACTCCATCCCTGGAGATTTTTAAGAAGAGATTGGACATCCATTTGTCTGAAGTGGTATAGGGTCTCCGGTTTGAGCAGGGGATTGGACTAGAAGACCTCCAAGGTCCCTTCCAACCTTGTTATTCTCTTAAATCATCCATGAAGAGTCACTGTCCATTGTCTTCATAATCTCCAGAGATGGTATAGTAGCAGTGCAGAAAATGGCAAGCAGCTAGTGGTGTGATTCACATTTTCCTTCAGCATATATATGATACAGTGGTGGGATTCAAAAATTTTTACTACTGGTTCTGTGGGCGTGGCTTTGTGGGCATGGCATGGTGTGGCTTGGTGGGCGTGGCAGGGGAAGGATACTGCAAAATCTCCATTCCCTCCCCACTCCAGGGGAAGGTTACTGCAAAATCCCCATTTCCTCCTGATCAGCTGGGACTCGGGAGGCAGATAATAGATGGGGGCAGGGCCAGTCAGAGGTGGTATTTATCGGTTCTCCGAACTACTCAAAATTTCCGCTACCGGTTCTCCAGAACTGGTCAGAATCTGCTGAATCCCACCTCTGAATGATAGATACTCTAATGAGTTGTTGCAAATTGTGAGTAACTTAACAGATTTTGCATTGTAAATCCCTTCACTCGTGTGGTTGGAGTTACTTGGCAAACTTTGCAGATGTCATTGTAATTCACGCTTGCTTTTGAGTCTTTTATTACTATTTGCAAGAAAGAAGGCATGTTTCTCTAACAGAACATTAGATCAAAGCAGCTGCATACTAGAAAGTTTTGCCATAAAAAAAAAAATACTGGTTAGCAAAGGGTCAACTCTTTGCATTCCCAACTAATTGTCAACCTATGTTCTTTCCCAGGGGTCATCCACTAAAGACTGTGCCACATTTAAAGTATCTGTGGCATAGGGTCAAAACTGCCTGAATTATGGCTAACTCACCAATCAGATGTGCTTTCAGAATATCTTCATGCATTATAGTTTATACTTCCTTAAGGGAAGTATAACATGCTGCCAGACACATGGAAGCTTGGCAGAGACTTAAGGATGTAAGAAAAATGTGTTATATACATACCACTGCTACTCCAGGAGTGTCAGCTGTTTGAGTTACACCAGGTCAGGAAAAATACACCACAAGAAGTAGATTAGAATTTTATTGTTACAGGATATAAATATGAAATTTTGAAAGCCTGACAAATGCTCTGCCTCCTCTCTCATATTAAAGAGAATCAAGGCAGGCCAATCTTGAGTTTCTTCCTCACCCTCTCCATCTTTCTGGGCCAGGTCAAGTTGCTGTAATAGCTGCCATATGTTTTCTTCAAAGCTATCTCTGGATTTTTCTACACAAGTAGCCCATCTGTTGCCATTTTGGAGGGGTTCCCAGGTAAGAGGAGTGACATTAACTAATATACCTTTTTCTCAATACAATAATTCTCTTAATATTTATTCAATAAAATCTTTTTTTGCATTTCATCCTGGTTTCAGCAACTTGTCCCTAAATCCCAAATAATTTATTGGCTATTGACTGGCCACTAGTGCTAACAGAGATGGAGAACTCAATTCGACAAAGTAGAATTCGACAAAGTAGACCACAACCTACTTCTTCGTAAACTAGAAAAAGTGGGATAGATGGCTTCACCACCAGATGGATTCGCAACTGGCTGAAAAACCGTACTCGAGTAGTCCTTAATGAGTCTAAGTCTACATGGAGAGAAGTAAGTAGTGGGGTACCACAAGGTTCCGTCTTAGGCCCAGTACTCTTCAATATCTTCATAAATGACTTAGATGAGGGAATAGAAGGAGAACTTACCAAATTTGCAGATGATACTAAGCTGGCAGGAATAGCTAACACCAGAGGTGGGTTCCTGCCGGTTCGGACCAGTTCTTTAGAACCGGTAGCGGGAATTTCCCCACGCTCGCCAAACCGGGAACGATGGCTGGATGGACATGCCCCCAAACTGGCTCTCTCAGTGGCGCCGTAGGCGCCGCCATCTTGTTTTTTGCTTCTGCGCACACGCAGAAACTGTTTTTTGCTTCTGCGCATGCGTAGAAGCTGGATTTTCAGCACTGCGCCCATGCAGTGCGTCCACACGGCGTGGGAGGAAGTGAACCAGCAGCAAGGTAATTTAGAACCCACCCCTGGCTAACACCCTAGAAGATAGGCTTAAGATCCAGATGGATCTTGACAGACTTGAACACTGGGCCCTATCTAACAAAATGAAATTCAATGTAGAGAAAAGTAAAGTCTTACACTCAGGCAAAAAAAAAGGAAAAGTACGTCTGGGCCTGGAGCTTTTCCTGGCTTTTGTCTGTGAAATAGGTCTGTGAAATAATACCACTCTATAAAGCCTTACTAAGACCACACCTAGAATACTGCATCTAGTTTTGGTTACCACACTATAAAAAAGATGTTGAGACTCTAGAAAAAGTGCAGAGAAGAGCAACCAAGATGCTTAGGGGACTGGAGGCTAAAACATATGATGAACGGTTGCAAGTACTCGGTATGGCTAGTCTAGTGACAAGAAAGACCAGGGGAGACATGATAGCAGTGTTCCAGTATTTGAGGGGGGGGAGAGGAGGGGGTCAAGCTATTTTCCAAAGCACCTGAAGGCTAAACAAGGAATAATGGATGGAAACTGATCAAGGAGAGATTCAACCTAGAAATAAGGAGGACTTTCTGACAGTGAGAACAATCAACCAATGGAACAGCTTGCCTTCGGAGCTCCATCACTTGAGACTTTCAAGAAAAGATTGGACTGCCATTTGTCAGAAATGGTGTAGGGTCTCCTGCTTGAGCGGGGGGTTGGACTAGATGACCTATAAGGTCCCTTCCAACTCTGTTAATCTGTAAAAACCTCCCTATGTAGATTTTACATCAGTAGGAGCAAATAAAATAAAATAAAAATATAATTAAACTTCCAGTTGAATTAGGACATTACCTCTGAATGCACACATTATCTCCAAGGCTAAGATAGACATGTTGCTCATATTAAAGGAATCATATACGTGTTTTAGTCCTTCTACATATTTATTTATGCTGTATTGTAATTTTATTAACTTATCTATTTATTTTACATATTTCTGAACAAGCCATCTCCCTCAAAGTCTGATTTTGAATTATCCTGCATCTATAGTATAATTTCCCAGTGTATGTTAAATTAGAAATCATGCTCTATATATTTTATGAATGTATTGATTTTAATTTTGGCTATTACACAATGAAAAGGTCCCTTGATCTGTTTAAGCCTTGGATTGAAAATGTCACAGACGTTGCTTCTCGGAGCAACATAGCTTTTAAATGAAGGCTTAATTAAAAATCCTTGTTGCAGTAACAGATTTGAAGAAACATGTTTTTTAAAAAAGAAAAGAAAAATGAATTAAGTATTTCCTGTTTAACGATGTAATACATAGGAAAATATTAGCAAATATGTACCTCTGGTGTTTTTTTTTTAATTGCACATTTAGTTATGCAACGATATGGGAAATTAATTGCAGATCACTGTGCAAAACAAGAGATGGGCTGATTGCAATATTTACAAATGTGATTACTTCCCCCCAAAGGCACATCTGTATCATGTTTTGAATTGTTTCGTTTTGAGCTGGTGCAATTTCTGCCACTTGCTAGTGTGTTCTTTGTTCTATTTTGTCAAACTTTTACTGGCGATGCCAACAAAATCATTAATTAACTGGAAGCTCAAAGCACAACAGCCTATTATAGTTTACTATTGTGGGAAGCCTCCCTCCACCCCCCCGAAGGATGAAATATTTTGGGAAATATTAAAAAGGCAGAATATTATATTTCCCTAAAGGAGAAATGGAGAAGCATGCTCTTAAAGACAGAAAGCAGCCCCCAAGTCTTGTGAAAACCATAGCATTTACTAATGACTGTGGTGCTTTCAAAACACAACTTTAGCACTGGAGTTGTTACATGCTTCTGTAGGAAGTTAGCACCCACCCCTCTCCTAGAAAGGATGAAATATTTTGGGAAATATTAAAAAGGCAGAATATTATATTTCCCTAAAGGAGAAATGGAGAAGCATGCTCTTAAAGACAGAAAGCAGCCCCCAAGTCTTTCTTAATAGCCCACAGCAGATGCCAGCACTTAAGAGATAAAGAGCTTTTTGAAAGAGGAAGACAAGTATCTAAATAGCTCTATTCATAAGCAAAGCAAATACTGCAGGCAGCAACCCATTCAAGACAGGATATTTTGAAACTCCTTGCAGCACAGCTAACAAAGGCAGAACGATAGGATTAGAAAGCAGCCCCTCATCCAAGATCCAACACAGGACGAAAACCATTAGCCACAATAGGAATTGCCCAACACCCTTTCAGAACACAAGCCCCTTCATTGCACCACCCCCAGAACAGTTCAAAACCTATAAAGATCCATCCACTCATTCAGCCGGTTGTTCAGCTGACCCAGAACTGCACACTCTCTTTGTGGTTTGGTTCAATAAACCAACTTTCCAATCAGCCTCCAGATTGTTTCCAGCTTCTTTCTCCCAGCTTGGAACTGAACCAGATGGCTATTTCTTCCAACACTACAACTCCAACTTCAACTACAGGCTATCCTCTACTTACAACCATTCCTCAGATTAACAGAGTTGGAAGGCACCTTGTAGGTCATCTAGTCCAACCCCCCACCCAAGCAGGAGACCCTACACCAGTGATGGCGAACCTTTTTTTCCTCGGGTGCCGAAAGCGGGGGTGCGTGCGCTATCATGCGTGCGTGTGTGCCCACACCCATAATTCAATGCTCCCCATGCACCCCAGCCCCCTGCGCATGTGTGCGCACCCCCGTTGCCCCAGCCCCTGCGCATGTGCGCACGTCCCCCGCTCTCCTGTTTCCCGACTTCCAGTAGGCCCGTTTTTCACCCTCCCCAGGCTCCAGAGGCTTTCTTGGAGCCTGGGGAGGGTGAAAACACCCGCCCCCACCCCCGGAGGCCCCCTTCGGAGGCCGAAAACGCCCTCCCAGAGCCTCCGTGCAAGCCGAAAATCAGCTGACCGGCACTGGAGCTGAGCCACGGCAGAGACCCGAAAACCAGCTGGCCAGCGGGAGGCATGCGTGCATGCGCGGTGGAGCTGAGCTGGGGTGATGGCTCGCATGCCTGCAGAGGGGGCTCTGCGTGCCACCTGTGACACGCGTGCCATAGGTTTGCCATCACGGCCCTACACCATTTCTGACAAATAGCAGTCCAGTATCTTCTTGAAAGCCTCCAGTGATGAAGCTCCCACAACTTCTGAAGGCAAGCTATTCCATTGGTTGATTGTTCTCACTGTCAGAAAATTTCTCCTTATTTCTAGGTGGCATCTCCCCTTGATCAGTTTTCATCCATTATTCCTTGTCTGGCCTTCGGGTGCTTTGGCAAATAGCTTGACCCCTTCCTCTCTATGGCAGCTCCTCAAACATGGGAAGACTGCTATCATGTCTCCCCGGTCCTTCTCTTCGCTAGATTAGCCATGCCCAGTTCCTGCAACCGCTCTTCATGTGTTTTAGTCTCCAGTCCCATAATCATCCTGGTTGCTCTTCTCCACACTTTTTCTAAAGTCTCAACATCTTTTTTATAGTGTGGTGACCAAAACTGGATGCAGTATTCTAGGTGTGGTCTTACTAAGGCATTATAGAGTGGTATTAGTACCTCAGTTGACATTCCTTAGACAACCATTCAAATTTACCATGGTGCTGAATAAAAGTGACTTACAAGCAGTCCTTGTCCTTACAACTGTTGAAACACATCCCTAAGGACATGGGATCAAAATTCAGGTGTTCATCAACCAACATGTATTTACAATGGTTGCAACATCTCAAGGTCACATGATGGACATTTGCGACCTTCTCAGAGAACATCTGATAAGCAGAGTCAAGGCTGGAAGCCAGATTCGCATGAGGACATATGATTCACATAAGAACTGCAGTGATTTGCTTAACAACCATAGCAAAAAGGTCATAAACTTGGACACGACTCACTTAACAACCGTCTTGCTTAGCAATGGAAATTTGGTTGCAATTGTGACCATACATCATGGACTTATATGACATGACATGATAGTAGTATTCCAATAACTAAGGAGCTGCCACAAAGAAGAGGGAGCCATCCTATTCTCCAAAGCACCAGAAGGGAAGACAAGAAGCAATGGATGGAAACTAGTCAAGGAGAGAAGCAACCTAGAACTAAGGAGAAATTTCCTAATAGTGAGAACAATTAACCAGTGAAATAGCTTGCCTGCCTTCAGAAGTTGTGGATGCTCCATCACTGGAGGTTTTTAAAGAAGAGATTGGAGAGCCATTTGTTTGAAATGGTATAGGGCAGGCCTGTCAAACTGGCGGCCCACGGGCCAGATATGTCATGCTCAGGCCACGCCCACCCTGGCTCCGCAAAGGCAAAAAACGCCACGATACGTCATGTGATGTGATTGAATTTGACACCCGTGGTATAGGGTCTCCTCAGGGGTGAAATTCAAAAATTTTCCCTGCAGGTTCTGTGGGTGTGGCTTGGTGGGCGTGGCAGGGGAAGGATACTGCAAAATCCCTATTCCCTCCCCACTCTTAGGGGAAGGATATTGCAAAATCTCCATTCCCACCCCACTCTGGGGCCAGCCAGAGGTGGTATTTGCCGGTTCTCCAAACTACTCAAAATTTCCGCTACCGGTTCTCCAGAACCTGTCAGAACCTGCTGAATTTCACCCCTGGGTCTCCTGCTTGTGCAGGGGGCTGGACTAGAAGACCTCCGAGGTCCCTTCCAACTCTATTATTCTGTTACTACCTGTATTATTTGAACTGTATGTACACAGAACACAATTAGGAAGAAGGTTTTCGGTAATGGCATATAACCAATCTGGTTCCCACTGACGGCCACCTGACCATTGATCTGAATTTTAACGTAGCTAGCTGAAGTCTTGAGCTCTCAGATGAGACGGGCTGGCCCTGTGGTTTTAGTCATGCGGAAAAATTTCCTTTAGAATGGTAATATGTGGAACCGACAGGAAGAAATTGCCCTGCTATTTCTCAGGGCGCTCGGCTGCTGATATGAAAGACCCTTCTCCTATAAAGGAAAAGAAAACGGAAAAAAAAAAACACTTCCGA
The DNA here is from genome assembly GCA_003457575.1 of Thermophis baileyi. NCBI lineage: Eukaryota > Metazoa > Chordata > Lepidosauria > Squamata > Dipsadidae > Thermophis > Thermophis baileyi. The sequence goes on along the minus strand of QLTV01004088.1, from coordinate 367,085 downwards.
TATTTAAACTCTCCTAAGCGCACCAGAACAGTGAGTGTGTTTGCATGCTAAGCATGATTTTTTTTCTTCTTAAAACCATGGTTTATTTGCATAACAACAATTGCCGCCTGCAATCTTGGACACCTATTATTTGGATTGCTTAATTATGGGTTTTAATTCTGCATGCCACCCAGAGCCGCAGCTGTGAGATGGATGGCTGAGAATATTATTTAAATAACTATATATAAGCTAGGTTTACATATAACGCTAAGCTCTAAACCATGGTGTGCGAAGGTTGGTTGAATTTAGCCGACATTGTTGATTATGCCGAGAATGTTGCCCTTTGTTGTGACTTACAGAAGGGGAATTGCACACCGTTTCACAGTTGGTTCTGAGTGGAGTATAAACCATGGATAAACAAGCCAATAAACAAAACAAACTCAAAGCAGCCTCACCTATTATTGAACTGAATGTACACAGGACCAAGCAACGCCATGTCACCAATTTGGTTCAGGCTGATGGCCAACTGCAGTGACTTCAATAGGCTTGAAATGGTCCCATGCTGGTTACAGTTTCATGCATTGGTGAGGGAAGGCATGCATGACCTCCACCCTCTTGGCTGTCTCAGATTCATGGCCTTTTTCTCCATCCAGATGCCATTCAAGAATACATATAGACCTCAACTAATGAATAGAATAGAAACAATAGAAATAGTAATAGTAATAGTAATAGTAATAGAATAGAATAGAATAGAATAGAATAGAATAGAATAGAATAGAATAGAATAGAATAGAATAGAATAGAATAGAATAGAATAGAATAGAATCTGGAAGGGACCTCGGAGGTCTTCTAGTCCAGCCCCCTGGTCAAGCAGCAGATCCTATACCATTTCAGACAAGTGGCTGTCCAGTCTTTTCTTAAAAATCTCCAGTGATGAAGTACCCACAACGTCTGAAGGCAAGCTGTTCCACTGGTTAATTGTCCTCACTATTAGGAAGTTTCTCCTTAATTCCAGGTTGCTTCTCTCCTTGATTAGTTTCCATCCATTGTTTCTTATCCTGCCCTGTGGTGCTTTGGAAAATAAATTGACCCCCTCCTCTTTGTGGCAGCCTCTCAAATACTGGAATACTGCTGTCATGTCTCCCCTGTCCTTCTTTTCTCTAGACTAGCCAAACCCAAATCCTGCAACCATTCTTCATATGTTTTTGTCTCCAGGCCTTTAATCATCTTAGTTGCTCTTCTTTGCACTTTTCCCAAAATCTCAACATCTTTTTTGTAATGTGGTGACCAAAACTGGATGCAGTATTCCAGGTGTGGCCTTAATAAAGCTTTATAAAGCAGTACTAATACATCATGTGATTTTGATTCTATGTTTATACAACCAAGGATTGCATTAGCTTTTTTGGCTGCTGCTGCACACTGCTAACTCATGTTTATGTGATCGTCCACTACAACTCTAAAATCCCTCTCACAGTTTACTGTTTTTGAGCCAGGTTTCTCCTTATTTCTGTTGGTAAGCAAAACAATTGTTAAGTGATTTTTGTCTCATTTTACAACCTCTTTTGCCACAGTTGTTAAGTGAACCACTGCAGTTGTTAAATTAGTAACACTTGTGGCTATTTACACAGCTGTTAAGTCTACATCTTCTAACTCCAGATATTTGAATTCTCTCTTTGAAGAGATTTTGGGAGTGAGGGGGAAGATCTCATAAAAATCATAAAACATAAAACTTTAGAAGAGAGATTCAACCTAGAAATAAGGACTTCTGGTTGACATCGTGGCGCTATCGGACATGAAGAGTGGGGCTCTGCGAATTCGCACCGAATCCCTTCGTTGGAGGGCCCCATAAGGGGCTAAAGTCACCCTGTAGGGGTGACAAAGAGTGGAGGGGTGCTCTGCAGGTCGCGGAGAGTGGCGGCTCTCCTGCTTGATCCAGGGCTAATTCCCTCTCATCCGACGAGAAGGAGGAGAGGCAGCCATTATGGCTGCCGTGAAGCTGGGGCAGCCAAAGAAACAAAGACTGTGCTGGAGTGGTGTGTGAACAGTGACTGGAACTGGGTGAGGTGACTTTTTTACTATCTAAAACCAACGCCGAAGAAATTTAACTCTGGAAAAGGGACTCTTTGAGGAGTTTGTTTAAGCGGTGAATAATTACAGAGAGAAAAATTACAGACCCGAAAGAAAAGAAAAGGAGATTAAGAAGAGAGCACAAAACCTTTAAAAACATAGAAAGACTGGATCACTAACTTTTATTGGTAACAAGGCATTTTAAAATGTTGGAATTACTTGTTAGAATTTGACTATTTGTTTGAATAAATATAATGGAATTTGTTAGAATTTATACAACGTTGAAGTTAACCGGAAGGCGCCATCTACTGGTGAATGGAATACATTACACGCCTATAACCTTGGGAAAGATACTGATACTGAGGAGAAAGTGGAAATAATACCTGGAGGACAGCTGTGCTATCTATTGTTTTATACTTATCTACTCCGTGACCACTGGAGCTCAAATGGTGAAAATACGAAAGACATCTAAGTAAAGTTACTTTCAAATATCAGGAGTTATGATTGAACGTATAGAGGGGACTTAAGAAGACACTTGGAAATTTTCCTGGATTACCTAAAAAGAGTTAAACTAATTGTGGGATAAAAAGAACTATATTACTGTATTTTTGGAGGAGCAACAACAGGACTGAGTAAATGGTTTCCAGACTGACCCTTTGAGGGCAAAGACAACTGAGACTTTGGGGCAGTGATAGACTATTGACAGACTACTGAGCGATATTTGGACTTATCAAAAAAGAATACGAGATGTTTCAGCAGGGGGAAACAAGTGGGTTGCAAAAAGAATTGGTGGCGATGTTCCAAGGCATTTATGATATTATGACAAGGAACCACAGGGAGATAATAGATTTAATGAATAATATAAATGGGAAGCTAGAAAGTGCTCCACAAGGGATAATGAATAATGATCAAAAAGCCCAGGAAATAGAGGAGATGATAGAGAGACCAGGGAAAAGATAGAATGGACAAAGCAACAATAAAACAAGATAAGAAGGAGAAGGTAATAAAAACTAATGAAGCAATTCAGGGAAAGTACATGTCAAAAGACCAAAAAAATGATACTGGAGAAACAGAAAGATATTTTTGAAAAGAAAATGGAGAGTTGGGCAGATCCTCTGGAGGCTTGGCAGCGAAAGATAGTAGAGATGGAAGAAATACTTAAATTAAACAGGAAAGATGTAGATAGAGAAGAAGATCCAAGGGAGGAATATGGGAGGCAAGTCAAAAAATGAATAAGAATTGAAATATTAAAACAGACAAGAGATGATGGATAGAGGAAATGTTTTATAACACAAGATTGGCATTACTGGGAGCTAGAATAGAGGCAGACACAAGAAATAGGGGGAATAATATGCATATTTTTATATAATATATTAAAAGTAATAGCTAGATATAAAGATTGCATGTTGAAAGATGGTGACATGATATATGTTTTAATGATATTGTTATTGTGATTAGACTGGGGGACTAAAATGTTTAATAACTAAATAATGAAGGCCTATATTTTAACACAAATATGTATAATAACATTATAATTATATAAGTATGACTTAAATAACAAACAATAGTAATACTTTCACTACTACTTATATTTAAATGAATGATACCTACTTAGATGCCTCACTGTTCATGTTTTGATATTGAAGTATTCTTCCAAAAAAAGAAGAAGAAGAACAGACTGGACAGCCACTTGTCAGAAATGGCATAGGGTCTTCTGCTTGAGCAGGGGGCTGGACTAGATGACCTACAAGGACCTTTCCAACTGTTATTCCATTCTGTTCTGAGAATTCATAGTTGCAACAGAGATGAATTCTTCATGAATTCTCTTCTCTTTATTGTTCCAGAAGACAGAAATCTTCTCAAACTAAAGCAACTACTTGCTTCATTAAAGATAAATTCTGAGAATTTTTCAGGAGGAACTATCTTAACCCTCTTTCTCCCAACCAATCTAAACTTGGCTGACTATTGGTTCTCTGGAATGCAGCCCCTCCCTCCTGGGAATCCAGACTACATTCCACCACATGCCTAACAGCACTTCCTGGACTGCTCATGTGACCATCTAATGTCATCTAATGCTGGCTTGGAATTTGCAGGAATTTCTGGATTCCCCAGGAATGCCTATAATTAATTAAATGCAACACCTCCTTTCCCAGATTGCTTTCCAATACCTACTGATACAGCTGAAAGTGTTTCTCAAATGAATGGATCTATCCAGGATGCACTTTTCTGCACTTTTCATATACACCTAGTCCTAGTGGACAATCACTTAAATATGAGCCAGCAGTGTGCAGCAGCTGCCAAAAAAGCCAACACAGTTCTAGGCCGCATAAACAGAGGGATAGAATCAAGATCACGTGAAGTGTTAATGCCACTTTATAATGCCTTGGTAAGGCCACGCTTGGAATACTGCATTCAGTTTTGGTCGCCACGATGTAAAAAAGATGTGGACACTCTAGAAAGAGTGCAGAGAAGAGCAACAAAGATAATTAGGGGACTGGAGGCTAAAACATACAAAGAACGGTTGCAGGAACTGGGTATGCCTAGTTTAATGAAAAGAAGGACAGGGGGTGACATGTTAGCAGTGTTCTGATATTTGAGGGGCTGCCACAAAGAAGAGGGAATCAAGCTATTCTCCAAAGAACCTGAAGGCAGGACAAGAAGCAATGGGTGAAACCTAATCAAGGAGAGAAGCAACCTAGAACTAAGGAGAAAATTCCTGACAGCTAGAACAATTAATCAGTGGAACAACTTGCCTCCAGAAGTTGTGAATGCTCCAACACCTGAAGTTTTTAAGAAGATGTTAGATAACCATTTGTCTGAAATGGTATAGGGTTTCCTGCCTAAGCAGGGTGTTGGATTAGAAGACCTCCAAGGTCCCTTCCAACTCTGTTATTCTATTCTATTCTACACTGGAATTTCAGTGGTTCATGGTAACAATTTGTGTAGAGAAGAGCAGGGGTATCTCAGGGGTTGCCACAAAGAAGAAGGGGTCAAGCTATTCTCCAAAGCACCTGAAGGCAGATTGGACAACCAACCTGGTATAGGGTTTCTTGCCTGAACAGGGGGTTGGACTAGAAGACCTCCAAGTTCCCTTCCAACTCTGTTATTCTGTTCATTTGTTAACGACCAAATAATACTATTGAAAATGAAGATGCATACTGTTAAGAGGAGAAAGGCTTTGATATGGAGCAAGATTAGATTAGAAAATGCTTAATCTCTTGTTTGTCTTCTTTTTCAGATGTTCATGTCACACTTTCTTTGCTTTGTCATTAAATAAAGATACATCTCTTGGGGGAAAAGCATTTGAAGAAAGGAAGATTTATACGGAAGTACATAATCCCGACAACCTAAATAATAATTTGTAAAACACATGGAACCAAGTACAGAATGTATGACCTATTTGCAGATGATAGGTAAATCTGCAAGAATATTTGGCAGGCTTTGTTATTTAGTACAAGAATTTAACCATCTTGGAATTAATAATAGGCAGCTTATTTTATTAAAGGGAAGAAGCATGACAGTCATCTGAACATGGCAGAAGAGAAAGGACAATCATTTATCTGGAATGGTATAGGG
>QLTV01004088.1:325533-355075 GCA_003457575.1 Thermophis baileyi | reverse complement strand
GGCCTGGTCTACACAGTGCGAAGAGGAAACATCGGGGCAGTGTGGCTTCGGCCCGGTCTACCCAATGCGAAGAGGAAACATCGGGCCAGCGTGGCTTCAGCTTGGTCTACCCAATGCGAAGAGGAAACATCGAGGCAGTGTGGCTTCGGCCCGGTCTACCCAATGCGAAGAGGAAACATCGGGCCAGCGTGGCTTCAGCTTGGTCTACCCAATGCGAAGAGGAAACATCGAGGCAGTGTGGCTTCGGCCCGGTCTACCCAATGCGAAGAGGAAACATCGGGCCAGCGTGGCTTCGGCCCAGTCTACCCAATGCGAAGAGGAAATATGCCAGCAGTTTGGGGAGTGGCGTCAAGCTGGCCACACCCACCCAGTCGCCCACACCCAGTGAGTGGCATCAAGCTGGCCATGTCCACCCAGTTGGTCACACCCAACCAGTCAACCATGCCCGGCTGGCTCCCCAAGGTCAACCACAGCCCTGATGCGGCCCTCAATGAAATTGAGTTTGACACCCCTGTGCTACTGGGAAAACCACAGTTGGACCCTTAATTTGTATCCATTGCAGCAATTTCATATGACTACATCTTTCAGTAACTAGGAGTTACTGAATGTTTCTAGTTCTTTGAAGGAACACATAACTTCTCTAAGTGGAATGTGGATTCTGATCAAAACCAGTTTAAACCTGTTCAGGGCAATGACTGTGCAAAGATTTGAACTTCAGTAACTTGAAAACTAATTGTAATGTAAAAACCAGAGCTACTGAAAGCATTAACAAGATCATCATCATAAGAATATTATGGGATGCTATGAAATGTTACATGATACATATAAAGCTGCTGAGCATACACGCCTTATCACGGATGAGTCAAATGATGCTAACCAATGAAAGAACGCATTCCAAACCCAATATGTTTACCTATCTGTTTAAGGGGTCCCTCACCTTGTATCTGTGGACTGTCTCTCCTTAAGGTAAAGGTAAAAGGTAAAGGTTTCCCCTGTCCAGTCGTGTCTGATTCTAGAGTTTGGTGCTCATCTCTGTTTCTTAGCCGAAGGAGCCAGCATTGTCTGAAGACACTTCTGTAGTCATGTGGCCAGAATGACTATATGCCGAAGCTCATAGAATGCTGTTACCTTCCCACTGAAGTGGTACCTATTTATCTACTCACATTTGCATGCTTTTGAACTGCTAGGTGTTCTGACCTAGGCTTCACCAAAGTACGACACAGACTCCTTGTCCCGAAAAAACCCCTTTTTATTTGGCTAATGTGAATTCCTAGCATTCACATCCAGCAAAGTCCCGACAAACAGTCTTTCAAGGGTGAATTGCAAACACAGACCTTATCAGTCCTTGGATAGTTGCCAGGCTGATAGCTTCTTGATGCAATGCTGTACAAGGAAATACTTGGCAAGGAGTCTCTCAGATAAGCAAATCTTCACAATAATGAACTAATTGTCTCCTGCAAACACCACTCCCCTTTTGGTCTTGTTTATTTCCTATGGGAGGGGCCGTTCCCTGTTCTGACCTAGGTTTCACCAAATCATGAAACAGACTCCTTGTCCCGAAAAAACCCCCTTTTTATTTGGCTAATGTGAATTCCTAGCATTCACACCCAGCAAAGTCCCGGCAAACGGTCTTTCAAGGGTGAATTGCAGCCTCAGACCTTATCAGTCCTTGGATAGTTGCCAGGCCGATAGCTTCTTGATGCAACACTGTACAAGGAAATACTTGGCAAGGAGTCTCTCAGATAAGCAAATCTTCACAATAATGGTCTCCTGCAAACACCACTCCGCTTTCGCTCCTATTTATTTCCTCTGGGAGGGGCCATTCAGCGTCCCCTTGTGCTTTTACTCCCGAGTCAACCTCTGTTCCTTAATTGTTCCCTTCTCCTGATAGTTCTGCGCATGCGCACATCAGAAACAGGCTCCAGCTGTTCATCAGCCCCACTTACCTCCGATTCCAAAGGTAGCTGATAACTGTCAGATGGCCCTGGCCCCATCTCTGCCTCCAATGCAGAGCACTCATCAGAGCCTTCCCCAGACTCCAGGACTGGCCCATGTTCCTCCCCAATCTCCTCACTCTCTGAGTCTGCCGCCAGCTCTGCTGGCCGCTGGTGGGCCACAACACTAGGTGAGCAGGAGCTGGGACCTCATCCTGTCACATGGCACTTGGGTCTTGAACCCAGCCTGTCAGCTTTCCAGCTGACAAGCTCAGTGTCTTTAACAGTTGAGCCATCACAAAATATTAATTTATCTTTCCGGCTCGGATCCTATGTAGGCAAGGCATACCAGGCTAATGAATAACTTTTAAGGCTAACACCAAGAAGGCAATAATCCACTGCAAAGAAAAGACAATCACACATAAATTCCAGAATGTTTTTCTTTCAAATATATTCTAAAACTCTCATCAAATCGAACGCGAGCTGATGGAGAGAAAAAAGCAGGAGAAATTTTCAGCTTGGCACCACCTTCAACCTCCTTTTCCGCCCTATCTTCACATAATTTGCTACTCACTTGCCAATTTTATCTCTAGATGTCACAATATTCCAAAGATAAAGACAATTCAAGATAAGTTAAAGGAGATGCTTACATAAGATGCTTTTCTTGGCCTGCTTCTTTGTGCTGTTTTGTCTGTTCCACTTTTTCACCTCTTCGAGGTCACTTCTTTTTTCTGATTTTTTTTTTAGATGGTGTCAGATCTGTGTATCTGCCATTCTTCAGTGGAAGAAGGGGGGGTTGGATTTGATGCATTTAGTTATTTTCTTTCTATGTATCCTAGGTATCCTATTTCTTGCCTTGTCTTGTTGTATAACCTTTCACCTGATTTATAACCATTGCCTGGTGCCCCAGATCCCCAGAAAATTCTCACCTCTTGGGGAATGCTACGGGAGGAAGGGCCATGTGGATTGCAACACCGGGAGATGGCCATGAGAAGCTCTTCTTATCTGTTTCTCAGAGAGGCTGGTACAATAAACTCTTCACACCTGCGGATTGGCGGAATCCACATTGGACTGTAGGGAAGGTTTCTAATTTCCTTTATCCTAGTTGCATGCCCTGAGGGACCTCAAAGCCTGCTTTGAATTCTGACTTGCTTTCACCCCTTTTCAATAAAAGGTTCCTTTTGAAATACAAAGTTTCAAGAGTCTATACTTTCTTGAAGGGGGGGAGAGGCTGGTCCTTACAGATGGTTTGATAACAATAGAAAGAATATTAAAAAGCATTTCAGCATTTTTTTTTAAAAGGCTGGACTTTTTCAACAAGACCATTTTATGTTTAACTGGAAACCTCTGGATTCTGTTCTGCACTTTGTTGAAAGCACCAAAGTGCACACAGCAATGCTGCATGCTATGTTCAGTTGTGTACAAAATTGCATAATTTAGGACACACAGCATGCTAGAAAAAGAAGAGTGTTTTTGGCAGGAACATTGGTCTATAAAAATATGTATAAAATGAACTGAAATGATACGTTTCGGGGTAAACAGCGAAATAAATGTCATGTCACAAATGAAGTAAGATGAAGCAGATTCATCAACGAATATATCCTTGGCTGGACAAAAGTAATCCATTTCCTGACATTATATATTGAGAGAATCTTCAAGCGATTAATCTTAGGACAAATTCGAGCCACTGATTCTTATAAACCCGGGACTGCCTAGACCTGGGGTGTCAAACTCGATTTCATTGAGTGCCGCGTCAGGATTGTGTTTGAACTCGGAGGGCCAGGGGGGGGACGTGGCCAGGGGTGGGCGTGACCATGGTGGGCATGGCTGGGGGTGGGTGTGGCCATGGTGAGTGTGACACAGGACTTGTGTCGGGGGCGCCTGTGGCACCCCCTGGGACCCTCCCTCACTCTCATTATACTCTCCTTCCTTCCTTCCTTCCTTCCTTCCTTCCTTCCTTCCTTCCTTCCTTCCTTCCTTCCTTCCTTCCTTCCTTCCTTCCTTCCTTCCTTCCTTCCTTCCTTCCTTCCCTCTTCATTCTCCTTTCTTCTTCCTTTCCCTCTTTCCTTCTTTTTCCTTCCTTGCTCTCTTCCCATCTTCCCATCTTTTTCTTTGTCTTTCCTCTTTCCTGTTCTCCTTTCCTGTCCCTTCTTGCATGCTCAAATGCAAAAGGGGAAACATTTTCCCTTTTGTATTGTATTTAGTTTGTTCTGATAGCCCTCTGCCAGCAAAAATGGAGCTCGGGGGGGTGTGTCACACGCAGCCCCCCCCAGCTCTATTTTCTCTGGCAGAGGCACCATGAGCCAGTCCTTTGCTATTTCCAGGCCCGCCCCACGGGCCAGATCTAAGCACCCCGTGGCCCAGATATACTCCTGGCCTAGATCTTTATCCATGTATGAACATAGATATCCATGCAACTTCATCAAAAAGTGCCTGACCACTCAATCCAAAGAACACAACTGCCACAAGCGGTTAAAGAGATAACTCTGCCATACATCAAAAACATCTTAAGAACCACCAACAGCCTATTAGCATCCGCATAGTGTACAAACCAACTAAAGCCCTTCAAAGCATCCAAAGTAACTCAAAAGACCCAGCAGCCCCAGAAGTAAAAACAGGAGTCATCTACAACAGGGATGTTAAACTCACGGCCCACGAGCAGGATGTGTCACGCGCTGGCCACACCCGGTTTAGCAAAGGGGGAGAAAAGTCACGATATGTTATGTGATGACTCCGTGACGACGCGAGTTTGACACCCCTGATCTACAACATATAGTGGTAGCTGGGGAATTCTAGGACTTGAAATCCATGCATCTTCAACTTGTCAAGGTTGAGAAAGACTGGTGTAGACTTTTTTGTTTTAGTTGTTCTCATTGGATTTGATGGCAATGAAATTTCCTTTTGGTAAGGGTTCCCCCCCCCCCACTTTTTCTCCTTAAAAACCAGTTCAGTGCAAATTTTCTCTTTGGACTGTTGCACGAAACACGAGCCTAAGAACCTTGAGTGTGTGTGTATGTATGCGTGTGAAGGTCTTGTTTGTCACTGCACAAGTCCTCCCTCCAATGGTCTGCAACCTGATTTCCCAAATTCCCTTAATTTGGAATTCATCCAGCTGTTAAAAGCAGCAACAAGGAATGCTCGAAATTATTTTAAGATTTCTTCAATGTCTGTACACATTTCCTTTCTGGTGATTTCCCTCTGTTTTTTTTTTTTTTAACAGCTGCCTGGGAACTTTTATGATGAAGAGCCACTTAAGAAAGACAGGGCTGATCAAATTTCAACAGATGTGTGCTGGGTTTTTTTTTAAAAAAAGAGAAAGAATGGGCTTGCAGTTTATAAAATGGAAATGTTTTCATAATCTCGGTTGCATATTTAATTTTCACAGCAATTAAGTTGGTGATTTCGTTTTGGAACGACTGCATTAACAAGATCCCTGCTGTAATCTTGCTTATATATTTGCAGTGGGAAGTTTTCTCTTACGGGACAATCCTCAATTTGCGACTACAATTGGGACTAGAACTTCTGTCACTAAGCAAGGCAGTCATTACAATTGTGACCAATTTGATGACCTTTTAGGCTGTGTAATTACAGGGAGTCCTCAACTTATGACCACAATGGAGCCCCAGATTTATGTTGCTAAGTGAGAAATTTCTCAAGTGAGTTTTGCCCCATTTTACGACCTTTCTTGCTACTGTTGTTAAGTGAATCACTGTAATGGTTAAATTAGTAACACGGAGCCAAGGTGGCGCAGTGGTTAGAGTGCAGCACTGCAGGATACTTCAAGCTGACTGCTAGCTGCAGTTCGGCGGTTCAAATCTCACCGGCTCAAGGTTGACTCAGCCTTCCATCCTTCCGAGGTGGGTAAAATGAGGACCCAGATTGTTGGGGGCAATATGCTGACTCTGTGAACCGCTTAGAGAGGGCTGTAAAGCACTGTAAAGCGGTATATAAGTCTAAGTGCTATTGCTATTGCTATTGCTATTGCTATTGTTAAGTGAATCTGGCTTCCCCATTGACTTTGCTTGTCAGAAGGACACAAAAAGTGACCATGTGACCCCGGGACACTGTGATCGTCATGAATGTGAGTCAGTTGTCAAGCATCCGAATGTAAATCACGTGACCACGGGGCTGTTGCAACAGTTGTAAGAGTAAAAAATGGTCATAAGTCACTTTTTTCAGTGCCGTTGTAACTTTGAACGGTCACTAAATGAACTGTTGTAAGTCGAGGATTACCTGTACTGCGGTTAAGTGAATCACATAGCCATTAAGCAATTTTTTTCTTTCTCCTTTAATCGTCCTGTTTGGAAGCCTTGGAGAAGTCACAAATGATGATCGTGTCACCCTCAGATGCTTCAAACATCATAAGTTGCATGCTGGTTGCCAATTGTCCACATTTTGATCATGGGATCACGGGTCATAAGGGTGAGGACCAGTTGTCACTTTTTTGAGCACAGTCATAAGTTCAAATGACCGCTAAATAAATGGTTCTAAGTCAAGGACTACCTGTATTCAAGAATTCTGAGCCAAGGAGCAGGGGTGGGTTCCAACTTACCTCGCTGCCGGTTTGCTTCCTCCCATGCCGCGTGGCTGCGCCTCGTGGGCGCGCGCATGCACAGTGCCAAAAAATTAAAAAAAATCCAAAAAACCCCTGAAAACAAGATGGTGACGCATGTGCAGTGCCGGAAACTTGGCTTCTGTGCATGTGCAGAAGAAAAAAAATTAAAAAATCCCCCCCCCCAAAAAAAAATTTCAAAAAAAAATTCAAAAAAATGGCGGCGCCCACGGACTGGCACCTACCGAACCGGATCCGTGACATCACTGTGATGTCACCAGTGGGTCGTTATCGGTTCGGGCGAACCAGTCCGAACCGGGAGGAACCCACCTCTGCCAAGGGGGGTTATTGCTGCAGTTTGCTTGAGTCAAGAAATTAAAACCTGCATATTGCTTTGTAAATTACATTTCTGTTTAAAGAGGTTTCAAAAATCAATGCAGATGCAAAACCTACCAAAGTAGCAATTCTGCTCCACCCCTAATTCAAGGAATGCAGTTTATGCAAGTGCAAATTTGGCACAGGAGGCAATCAGATTTTCAATCTAGATTACAAACAAAAACAGAATTTTATTTTATTTTTTGAGGCAAAGAAGACAGCCTCAAAATAGATGTGAGGATTGGGAGCTGTAACCATTTGGTTCATTTCAATTTGAACTCCTGTCATAATTTCAGTACATGATGCAAATCTTACCCGCGTTGTGTAAATCTGAAATGTTGGCCAATTCAGTTACGAGATGAAACATGCCATGTAAACTCAGTTTGTGAGGGGAAATTTCAATCAGGAGTCTCTTGAGTCATAAATTGGAGCCTTACCTGTGCATTTCAAATAATCATTCTTTGAAGAGGCATAAATGGTTGAAAAGCATGAATCTTAATTCTCATGTGATTTCTCTGTCCAAAATCTTTCTGTCATCTCTTCAAATCAAGAGCATGTTATTTCTTCTTAACTTCTGAAAGCCATTTGTCTAGCTGGCCTTTTTGTAATATTTAGAATCAGTAAAAATGTCCTTCTAAGCCAGAGGTGTCAAACTCACGTCATCACGGCATCGTCACATGACGTATCGTGATTTTTTTTTTCCTTCACTAAACCGGGCGTGGGTGTGGCCAGCGTGTGATGCATCCGGCCCGCGGGCTACGAGTTTGACAGCCCTGTTCTAAGCTTTTAAATAAGAATATATGTAGCCAGTTTGGTTTAGTGGTTAAGGCACCAGGCTAGAAAGCAGGTGATTGGGAGCTTAACTCCTACTTAATTGATGAAAGCCCTCTGGGTGACTTTTGGCCAATCACTAGGAGACTGTAAGTTCTAGTTCCACCTTAGGCATGAAACCCAGCTGGGTGACTTCAGGCCAGTCATTGTCTCTCAGCACAATCCACGTCCCAGGGATTGCTCTGAGAAATTGTGTTATTGTGGGGAAAACAGGAATAGGAAGATATATTGGATATAGAATAAAATAGAATAGAATTTTTATGGGCCAAGTGTGATTGGACACACGAGGAAGTTGTCTTGGGGCATATGCTTTCAGTGTACATAAAAGAAAAGATAAGTTCGATGGCATTCGGGGGGGGGGAATTGTCCTTGTGTCTAGTGGTTTTGGTGTGCAGTGCCGTATAGCATCTTTTTGAGGGTAGAAGTTGAAACAATTTATGTCCAGGATGTGAGGGGTCTGTAGATATTTCCACAGCCCTCTTTTTGACTCGTGCAATATACAGGTCCTCAATGGAAGGCAGTTTGGTAGCAATTGTTTGTTCTGCAGTTCTAATTATCCGCTGAAGTATGTGTCTGTCTTGTTGGGTTGCAGAACCAAACCAGACAGTTATAGAGGTGCATATGTTCACCTGCTTGAGTTATTTGTAAAAAATAGTAAAGGTGGTTTACAAACAAATAAAAAAAGTAAAATAAATTATTTCTGTGATCACTTGTGGGATTTATTGCTCTTTTCAATCTAAGTTTTTATGGCACAATTTCCTATTTCTTCTGTTTTATTTCTCCTTTTGTTCTAAGCTGAGATGTTTCCATTTCTGTTCAGTCATTTTTTATTCTGAAATACAGATATAATTTTTAAAAATAAACTTTGGGCTGGACATGACACCTTATCTCATAATTGCAAATGGACCTCCCCTAATGTAATTTAAAATAGAAACGGTATGTCTGTTGCCCTGCGCAATGAATTTATTCCTGACTTTGATTTCCAGCAATGTCAGGCAATTAGTAGCAAATGCTATCTTTTCTCCAGTTCCCTATTCTATTTTCACATTACAATGAACCTGGTGTCAACAGCTACTGTGGCTTCAAAAAGACATCAATTCCTTTCTTAAATCATCCTAGATTAAGCCCTGGGACAATCTTGACATCTCGGTGGCTTGTCAAGAAGACAACTATCGTTTCATCAACCACACGATTCCAGTTGCTAATATGCTCACAAACGTCTTGCAAAGGGATAGTTTTATCTTGCTTGGATGAAATGACATCTGGTCGGTGGAGACGGGAGCCAAAAGAAGGCCAGAGTTAACTATGGCACACCCAATGGAGTAACAGGCAGCTGTTTGCCCAAGGCCAGCGAAAAAACAATTGTAAAGTGTTACAGCAGAAATCAATCAGTAGCAAAAAGACATCCAAACCTGAATTTTGATAGTTCCTGCCAAGCTCAGTTGCAGGCCAACAGAGGAAACCCTTCTAGAGGTCCTACATCAGAGGTCTTCAAACTTGGCAACTTTAAGACTTGTGGACTTCAACTCCCAGAATTCTCCAGCCTGGAGAATTCTGGGAGTTGAAGTCCACAAGTCTTAAAGTTGCCAAGTTTGGGGACCCCTGTCCTACATACAAAGAGTCTTAATCAAGAATCACAGATTTATAGAATCATGGGGTTGGAAGGGACTTTGGAGGTCTTTTAACCCAACCACCTGTACATGGCAGGAGATCTTACATCATTCCAGGCAAAGGGTTATCCAATCTTTTCTTCCAGCAATGATGCAACAACCACAACTTGGGGAAGCAAACTGTCCCATTGATTATTTTTTCTCACTATCAGAAAGTTCCTCCTTAGTTGCAGATTGGATCTCTCTTTAGCAAGCTCCCGTCCATTGCTGCTTGCTCCTCTGGAGCTTTGGATAATAAGTCGACCCCCTCTTTTCTGTTACAGCCCCTTAAGTACAGGAAGACGGCTATCATGTCACCCCTAATTCTTCTGTTGGTTAGGCTAGACATGCCTAGTTCCCTTAACTGTTCCTCGTAGAATTTATCCTGCAGAACACTCATCATCTTAGTTGCTCTCCTCGGCATTCGTTTTAGGGTCTCAGCATCTTTTTTGTATTGTGGTGGCCAGAATTGAATGCAGTATTCCAAGTGTGGCCTCACTTGGGCAGTATCAAGTAGCACTCTCACTTCTCGTGACTTGATGCTATCCCTTTGTTGATGCATTCTAGGACTGCATTGGCTTTTTTTGACAGCTGCAGCACCAGGGATGGTTTTCACTTACCTTCCCTACCAGTTCGCAAATGTGAGCACGCACACGTGCACAGCCACCCGCGCATGCGCTTTCCTCACACATGAGCCTTCCGCGCATGCACCCGGCCTCAAAAACGTGCACAAATAGGATAGCATAGAGCCGGGGCAGGTGAGCGGGGCCACCTGCGATTTCCACTACTGGTTCGGGCGAACAGGACAGAACCGGCTGAATACCACCCCTGTGCAACACACTTGCTGGCTCATACTTAAATGGTGGTCCAGTAGGACACCAAGACCCCTCTCACAGTTACTACTGTTGAGCCAGAATCTTAATCTATCCTAATGAGCAATCCTCATTGTTAGGTCTCTGTCCATGTTGTTGGGTTGGCAATATATAAACCAACAATGTATGTATGTATGTTTAAAACAAAATCACTGTATTGATTTGTGCTGTATTCTGATTGGCTGATTGTGTTGCAAATAGCAATAGCAATAGCACTTAGACTTATATACCGCTTCATAGTGCTTTACAGCCCTCTCTAAGCGGTTTACAGAGTCAGCATATTGCCCCCAACAATCTGGGTCCTCATTTTACCCACCTCAGAAGGATGGAAGGCTGAGTCAACCTTGAGATTGTGTTGCAAATTGCCATAAGAGGGAGCTAGAGATCATAGCTTATTCTCTCTGACATGCTCTATTTGATATTCTAGTCTCTGTTGTATCTGAGCTGTGCTTATATTGTAATATCTTTGTTTACTGTGAATGACAAAGGCAACCGGTAAGAAGATTCTGTAATTGTAATTCTCTGGACTGTTATTCTAGCTAGTTACGGATTTAAACGTGTATGACCTGGACTGTTTATTGGACTGTGCTATTTCTTAAAGTAAATTTAGTGTATCTGTGTGTGGCTGAATAGTTATTCATATCTACTATCATAACGTTTCTATGTGCATATCCTTGTTACTCAAGGGTTACTCTGCACATACCTTAACACTCATTTTATTCCTTAAATTAGCAACATCGTGTCCTGATACAACTATATAATGTATAATTCAGTTCATTATAATCAGCCTCATTGGGTCTCCCGTTTCCTCTGCAAGGGTCCAGATTCACCTCCAAATAGGAGCTTTCCAATAAATATATGACATGATTGATCAACCTCTTATGATTGGATTCTTCATTCGGATTAGGCCAAATCTACAAGGAGGAAAACCTGACTGTGTCACCGAAGTGACTAAGGAAGCAATGTAAGTGACCAAGCATTGTTTCCTCCAAGTATTTCTTTGGGCTAGGATGGATTTGAAGATTTCTTAATTACGTTTTGAATGTGTACATTGTTTGGAACATATATTGCATATTGTCATATAATGACCCATAAAAAAGGTGCCAGGATTTACAGATTTACAGATTAACAGAATTGGAAGGAACCTTGTAGGTCATCTAGTCCAACCCCCCACTCAAGCAGGAGACCCTACACCATTTCTGACAAATGGCAGTCCAGTCTCTTCTTGAAAGCTTCCAGTGATGAAGCTCCCACAACTTCCGAAGGCAAGCTGTTCCATTGATTGCTCTCTCTGTTGGAAAATTTCTCCTTATTTCTAGGTTGAATCTCTCCTTGATCAGTTTCCATCCATTATTCCTTGTCTGGCCTTCAGGTGCCTTGGAAAATAGCTTGACCCCTTCATCTCTGTGGCAGCCCCTCAAATATTGGAACACTGCTATCATGTCTCCCCTGGTCCTTCTCTTCACTAGACTAGTCATGCCCAATTCCTGCAACCGTTCTTCATATGTTTTAGTCTCCAGTCCCCTAATCATCCTGGTTGCTCTTCTCTGCACTTTTTCTAGAGTCTCAACATCTTTTTATAGTGTGGTGACCAAAACTGGATGCAGTATTCTAGGTGTGGTCTTTGTAAAGTGGTATTAGTACCTCACTTGATCTTGATTTTATCTCTCTGTTAATGCAATTTAGGATTGCATTGGCTTAATAGACAATCCTGAATTGCATACGCACTGCACACGGTGTCTGCTGGGATTTTCTGTATAAATGGGGCATAGTATCCTCCCCTCAGTGTGACTACGGGGTCCCATATCAGACTGTGACCAGCTGTAAGCTGAAGCCATATATCGATCCAGTATCAGATGTTTTTAATATAAACAATGCTGTGCTTCAATGGTTAGATACCTAGACATTGGTATTTGAACATAGATCTTTTTAACATCTATATTTTATTGTGTTCTACTAATCTGGATGAAGTGTTAACATATATTGCTAGTCCGTGTATGATATGCCATGAGTTAAATAAATAAATATGTGGCAAGTGATTGAAAGCATTTGGAAGGACTTTTTCAGAGGTCAGGTTGAGTGATGTGACTTGGATGCATCCATTCAGAAGACAATGGATAGCTGAAAAAAAATAATTGCAGGAAACGGATAGGTTATTACCAATGACAAAGGCTGCTCTTTTTTAAATCCTGGATCTTTTTTAAATTCAGTGTGTCAGGG
This sequence comes from Thermophis baileyi, assembly GCA_003457575.1. Lineage (NCBI taxonomy): Eukaryota > Metazoa > Chordata > Lepidosauria > Squamata > Dipsadidae > Thermophis > Thermophis baileyi. The sequence continues at coordinate 342,642 of QLTV01004088.1, read as the reverse complement.
TAGTGATTTAAGAGCTGACCAGCTGATGTAATGATGTAATGATGGGAATGAGTCAGCAAGGTTTTTGGCCGTTATCCCTTTAAGAGCCTGTATGATAACAAGAGGCCCTGTTAAGGCATCTCTCACTCACTGTGTGTGCTTCCCTGCTGTAATTGCTGTTTGTTTGACCTCTGCCTATAGTATGTGTATGTATAGTATATATTCTTTTGTAGATAAAACCACGATTTAATACAAACCTCTGTTTGCTATTATTGCTCCTGGGTTGTCTCACGTAGTAAAGCTGTGTGCACTCTGACACAGTGATTCTCAACAATGGAAGCTGGCTGCATTGGAAAGGAGCATAGAAGGAGGCCTTCAAATGTCTCCTTGATCTGCACCATCTTCTTTGCTAGACAAACAGCTTGAGTTTGTTCAGCTTTCCAGTGTGGTTATTTACCATTCTGCATTGCTTCTCTATGATGTCTGGAACTCTTCTAGTCTAGGATGATGGTAAATTGAAACACGCTGTGTACCATCTGTGCTTCACTTCCCTAAATTGGTGGAAGATACAGTTTGTAGACCTGCTGTTTCGAAATGGTTTTATGCTCTGGAACACTTGGTTGGTAAAGTATCAGCTAATGGTAAAGAGATAGTCAGTTGGTAGCTGGAGATCCTTCTGCTGATTTGGGAGCAACTGAGGCACAATGGACTTGGAAGTGCTGCATTAGGAAGAAGCTAAACTTGAGGGAATACTGCTGAAAGCCACCCAAATTCCTATTAAATGGATACTGCCTGTTGGAGACATTTATCTTTTCCAAAAAATTATATTTTGTTTTATATAGAGCAGAAGGTAGTCACCCTGAGTCAATTCAGTCAGATTTTGAAAATCTAAGCAGGGCTGACCTGGATAGAACTTGGAAAGGAGATTATCAGGAAATTGTAGAGCTGTTGACTAGGGGGCTGAAACCATATAACAGAATAACAGAATTGGAAGGGACCTTGGAGATCTTCTAGTCCAACCCCCTGCTTTAGCAGGAAACCCTACAGCACTTCAGACAAATGGTTATCCAACATCTTCTTAAAAACTTCCAGTGTTAGAGCATTCAGAACATCTGGAGGCAAGTCATTCCATTGATTAATTGTTCTCACTGTCAGGAAATTTCTCCTTAGTTCTAGGTTGGTTCTCTCCTTGATTAGTTTCCCTCCGTTGCTTCTTGTACTGCCTTCGGGTGCTTTGGAGAATAGCTTGACTCCCTCTTCTTTGTGGCAACCCCTGAGATATCGGAACGCTGCTATCATGTCACCCCTAGTCCTTCTTTTCGTTAAACTAGACATACACAATTCCTGCAACCATTCTTCGTATGTTTTAGCCTCCAGTCCCCTTAATCATCTTTGTTGCTCTTCTCTGCACTCTTTCTAAAATCTCAACATCTTTTTTTATATTGTGGTGACCAAAACTCTTCATAACTCTTGGTAGGCTACTGGCCAAGCTATTTACTGATATTGCCATTTTTTCCAAGCTTTTGAGTGAAAATGGAGGACACCGAAACTAAAAGCTTTTGTATACAATGCTAATGTTTTGCTCCTGGGCTGTCTTCAACTCAGAGCAGCCTTTTTCTGCACTTAAAACATTTCTTTCCACGGGTTACAATTTCTAATCCGAACACTCTGTAACCATTCACGCTCTTCTTGTCTGATGAGTAGCATTGCTTGTTGGTCTATTTCCAATAAAATCATTATGATTTTTCCCCAAATAGCTATGAGCCTTTGGAAGCTTGGCAGCGCCTTTAAAGCTTTCATGCTGATCAAGGTTAAAAGATCCACATTGCAGATACAGAAACTCAGCTAAAATGTGGTCACCATGTTCTGGAAAATCCAACTTCTTCCTTTTTTTTGTCATTTATCTTTACAAAAGAACATCAAATCTACTTTTTGGAAAGGTGAATTGGCAATAATTTACCTAATGTATCCAGAAACTGCTTTTCTTTCAGGGGCTCAGCCTCTGCTTAAGTCCAAATCTCATTGTCAGAAGGAAAATCCATCTGGTTCAGTTCCAAGCTGGGAGAAAGACACTGGAAATAACATGGTGGCTGATTGGAAAGATGGTTTATTGAAGAGCAGAACCAACCTGTGGTAGGTTCTGGGCCAGCTGATCATCCAACTGGGTAAGTGGAAGGGTTCTTATATGGTTCTGTAACTTTGAAGTTTGGGATTTGTGCAATATGGGCTTTGTGTTCTGAAAGGGTGTTGGGTAATTCCTATTGTGGCTGATGGGTATGTCCTGTGTTAGATTTTTGGGTGAGGGGCTGCTTGCTCTAATCCCATCACTCTGCTTTTGTTAGCTGTCAAAATTGCTGTAGGGGGCTTCGAAATATCCTGTCTTGAATGGACTTCTGCCGGCAGTATTTGCTTTGCTTATGAATGGAGCCATCTAGATAGTTGGCTTCCTCTTTCAATAAGCTCGTTATCTCCTTAAGTGCCGACATCTGCAGTTAGCTTCTTGTTACAATAGCAATAGCACTTAGACTTATATACTGCTTTATATACTTATATACTGCTTCTATACCCCTTTACAGTGCTTTACAGCCCTCTCTAAGCGGTTTTACAGAGTCAGCATATTGCCCCAACAATTTTGGGTCCTCATTTTACCCACCTCGGAAGGATGGAAGGCTAAGTCAACCTTGAGCCTGGTGAGATTTGAACTGCCAAATTGCAGGCAGCCAGCAAGAAGTAGCCTGCAATACTGCACTTTAACCACTGCGCCACCGCGGCTCAATGTTTTCTTTAGGTGTCTGGCTGGAATGTGGAATGGGCTTCAGGCAGTTTTTTTATTAGCATCTTAGTCTTTTCCTTATGGCTAATATTTTATTTGGGATAATTGGTGTGTGTGGGGGGAAGTGTTTGTTGATTTCTTCTTACATCATAATTCAATCCTTTTCCTGCCCAGCATCAGGATACCCTTCCTGTGCCAAAGGTAGCCCAGCTCTTCTCCCTCTTCCCTGCTAAATTTTAGCATGGAGATGCCAGCATTACAGGGGATTTGGTAGGGGTTGACTTCAGTTCAAATTCAAATCATAAAAACCATGAGAAGAGTGTCGAGATTCGTATCATTTCACCATTCTTTAGTAAGCCAGTAGTTAATATCTGACTCGTTGATAACTTACCTTGGTCTTCTCCTTGTTTTCAGGTCTTGGCTAGATTGGCATCCCTTCAGGTGCCAGGCCCAGTTCGTAGGCACACACAGTGTTAAAGGGAGGTCTTCTTGCTACAAGTCCCAACATTAAGGTAGCAGGAGAAATTCAAACCTTTATTGTCAGAGTACAACATGTGTACAATGAGATTGGCAATGAGAAAGCAGAGAAAAAGTCAGAAGCAGGAAAACAGGAATCATTTGCAGATAAGAACTTAGCTGGAAGAAGGCAAAATCCAGGTCAAACAATCCAAGGTCAGGCTGAAGATTTATGATGCCAAGTCAAGGGACAGACAAAGTGTTAGTCAATTAAAAAGCTGGGTTCCTAAATAACTGGATTCCAGACGAGAGTCACGTAATGAGAAGCCATTTGCTTCCAGCAAGGGAAAACTCTTACTGTGAGATTTAAGATTCCCTCCCTGCTAAACATGCACATGAGCTGCCCATCTTTCTTAAGCTTTGCTGGTGAATTCAGCATCTTGTGGTTTGCTCGGCAAAGTGCAAAGATCCAAAAAGGAATAGCCAAGATGGGCTGAGGGGCAAGGGAGTGCCTGAAGCAGCCTGCATGGCAGCTGAGTCTGACTCCAAGGGCATGACATTTCTTCTGAAGACAACTGTTCGGCTAGCAGTGTGACAGTAGGTCATTTAGGATATTTAGAAAGAGATGCCTTCCATCACTGATCTATTCTTGATGGGGAGAACCAAACAGAAAATATAACGACATTCAACTGATCACACCTAGAATATTTTCTTTCATTGACCATGTACCATCAAGTCATTTTCAACTCCTGGTGACCACATAGATCAGGGGTGTCAAACTCAAGGCTCGGGGGGGGTCGATCCAGCCCACAGGGGGCTTAGATCTGGCCCGCAGGGCCATCCTGGAAACAGCAAAGGACCGGCCCACGGTGCCTCTGTCAGCAAAAACGGAGCTTGGGAGGGCTGCGTGCGACCCTCCCAAGCTCTGTTTTCGCTGGCAGAGGATTGCAGGAGGCCGTCGCAGCTGAAAACGGAGCTCGGGAGCCCATTTTCGCTGGCAGAGTGCTCAGGCCACCACAACACAAGTGCTGTTGAGCTGGCCACCCTGGCCACGCCCATCCCAGCCCCCCAAGGTCAAACACAACCCTGATATGGCCCTCAATGAAATCAAAGTTGTGGGTGCTCCAACACTGGAAGTTTTAAAGAAGAGATTGGACAACTGTTCGTCTGAAATGATATACCTGCCAGAGCAGGGGGTTGGACTAGAAGACCTCCAAGGTCCCTTCCAACTCTGTTATTCTGTTATTTTACCATTATAGGTAGATGCAATTTGATGCCAGTACAATTCCTTTTTCTGCATCTATTAATATGACAGCTGCCCAGAGTCTTTTGGAGTGGGTGAATAATTCTACTCCATCTCCTCTAACAAATCTCTTTTTAAAAAATCCACATGTTTGTATTTGCAACTTTCCCTACCATAAAGCATTTTATATACAGCCCGTTAACGTCCATATCCGAGGTGGCGCAGTGGTTAGAGTGCAGCACTGCAGGCTACTTCAGCTAACTGCTAGCTGCAGTTCGGCTGTTCAAATCTCACCGGCTCGAGGTTGACTCAGCCTTCCATCCTTCCGAGGTGGGTAAAATGAGGACCCAGATTGTTGGGGGCAATATGCTGACTCTGTGAACTGCTTAGAGAGGGCTGTAAAGCACTGTGAAGCGGTATATAAGTCTAAGTGCTATTGCTATTGCTATATCTGCCAATATAAATTCACTGAAAAGAGATCCTTTTTTAAATTCCGTTTCCCTGATGTGTCATTCTTGGTTCTGTAATGTCCCTAGTATAGGGAATGTTTTAATGTATATAGCAATAGCACTTAGACTTATATACCGCTTCATAGTGCTTTACAGCCCTCTCTAAGCGGTTCACAGAGTCAGCATATTGCCCCCAACAATCTGGGTCCTCATTTTACCCACCTCAGAAGGATGGAAGGCTGAGTCAACCTTGAGCCGGTGAGATTTGAACCGCCGAACTGCAACTAGCAGTCAGCTGAAGTAGCCTGCAGTGCTGCACTCTAACCACTGCGCCACCTCGGCTCTATCTCCTCCATATGCCTCTCTCTTTTTTTAATTGTTCCATTTTTGATGCAACTACAATTGACTTCAATTCTGACACATCCCTTGCCCATTTTTCTTTCCATATCTCTCTGCAGGATGTAGTACTGGATGTGCCAGGAAGCCCAGAAAGAGATGTAAAGGGAAGCAGCATGACAGTTGTGCTCCGTTCTTTAGAAGCTGTTTCATGAAACATCGTTGAAGAACGTTACTTGAAGCACCAGCAAAGGAAGCAACTTCTTAGATGCATTGTACAGTTCTACTTCTATACTTCTAACCCTTCTCTCTTTCTCTTTCTCTTTCTCTTTCTCTTTCTCTTTCTTCCCTTTCTCTTTCTCTCTCTCTCTCTCTCTCTCTCTCTCTTTCTCTTTCTCTTTCTCTTTCTCTGTGTCTGTGTGTCTGTAGACAAAAATGGAGACTACTGAAAAATGTTCCGCTCAGTCGTCTTTCTTATGGTCCAATAAACGTCCCTAGAATTCTGTAACGGGTTCGTTTTACAACCATTGTCCACACACCAGTGGTGGGTTTCTCTTACCTTCCCTACTGGTTCGTAAGCGCGCACGTCACATCTGGGTACTGACCCTCTGCGCATGCGCAGAAGCCTTTGTCATGCACAAAGTTCTTTGCCAGCCGCTTTCAAGCGGGGAACTGGTTCGGGGGCGTGGCAAGCCGGCCATCACTTGGGCAAACGGGGCCAAATTTCCGCCACCAGCTCGCGCGAACCGGTAGCAACCAACCACTGCCACACACATTAATTAAGAGTGCTGATGCAGATAGGTAGTTCCAAACTCTCTGCAGTTCAGAGTAAGAAGTATCACACACAGCCACAGTGTAGTGCATAAAACAAGTCAGCAAAATACAGACCAACACTCCCCCCCCCCAAAAAAAAAGCAAGAGAAAAAGAATGGTCCATGCTCTTTGGAAGTTCATTCTTTCAAAATTTGCATTCTTTGACAAAGTGACAAAATTAGTGGACCAGAGGAATACTGTCGATATAATTTACTTGGACTTCAGTAAGGCAGTAAGAATGCAAAGAATATTTTTTTTCCCCTTTTTTGAAGATGGGAACTACATCAGCTCTTTTCCAGTCCTCTGGCAGTTCCCCGGTGCTCCAGGATCTTTGAAAGATATAGTTCAGTGGTTCTGAGATCTTGTCTGCCAGTTCCTTCAGAACCTTGGGGTGTAATCCATCCGGTCCTGGTGATTTGGACCTGTTTAGGGTAGACCAATTTTCACTTACCATTTTTCTTCCTTATTTTAACTTGTGTTCCTAATTTGTTTTTTGTGGTGCTGTTTTTGATAGGTTGGGCTGTTTTTTCCCTTTGTGTAAAGACAGACGCAAAAAAATGAGTTAAGTAGTTTTGCTTTCTTCCTGTTGCTTGTCACCTTCTTGCCACTTTCTCCCAGCAATGGACCAATTGTTTCCTTGACTTATCAAGGGGGTCAACTTATTTTCCAAGGCACCTGAAGGCAAGACAACAAACAATGGATGGAAACTAATCAAGGAGAGAAGCAACCTGGAATTAAGGTGAAACTTCCTAATAGTGAGAACAATTAACCAGTGGAACAGCTTGCCTTCAGAAGTTGTGGGAGCTTCATCCCTGGAGGTTTTTAAGAAGAGACTGGACAGCCACTTGTCTCAAATGGTATAGGGCCTCCTGCTTGAGCAGGGAGCTGAACTAGAAGACCTCCAAGGTCCCTTCCAGCTCTATTCTGATTGATTGAAAGCAATCCCACCTAGAAGTAAGGAGAAATTTCCTGATACTGAGAAGCATTAATTAATTAATGGAATGACTTGCTTGTGGAAGTTGTGGGTGCTCTATCACAGGAGATTTTCAAGAAGAGACAGAATAGCTATTTGTTCAGAATGATATGGCATATTCCTGCCCGAGCAGCGGGTTGGACCTGAAGACCTCCAAGGTCCCTTCCAACTCTATTCTCTTATTTTACCATTATAGGCACAAGCAATTTGGTGCCAGTACAACTCCTTTTCTCCAACCCTGAAGTCTTGACTGTGCCACCAATCCTACATGACTGGCATCAACGGTGGGCCTCAGCAATGACTATATTAAATGGCTGTATGATTTATATTCACTGGCTGAATGCAATTATGCTTTATTGAATGTTTAATCCTGCTTTTATACAGATAGCTGTATGTGATTGTATTCATTTTTTTTTTACTGTTCCTGTTGTTCTTAAATTGGTTATGAGCCACCAGAGCTAGTGAGACGGGTAGCTAAATAAATAAAATGACCTAGTAATTGCTTCCCATACTTTAACATTTCCTTTGGTTTTTCATATGCCATGTCACTGATTTGTCACATCCTTCTAGAGAGATTGATGGTGAGAGGTGGCATAACCTGTTAGGAGTTGCTTTTGTTTTTCTTCCCTGCTGCTTCATCTCCCAGCTGTAAAATGCTAATACATGTGACATGGACAAATATCAGGTTTAGCAGTTTTTTATATATCTTGTGTGTGTGTGTGTGTGTGTGTGTGTGTGTGTGTGTGTGTGTGTGTGTGTATCACATTTAGAAACTGTCCATCTCCCTCACAGAGCAACTCTGGGCGGTGTACAAATAGAAATAAAAGCATAAAAACTATATATAAATACACCACCTGTGTATTGGCTGACGACAATTGAGCCCAAAATTTCTGTTGCTAAGTGAGAGAGTTGTTAAGTGAGTTTTGCCCCATTTTGCAAGAGGAGAGCGCTCGCATACGCGAAGCTCCATGTGCGTGAGTGGCGGGCGAGCGCGTGCATGCACAGCTCCTCTTGCGCGAACTGCGTGTTTGAGTGCGCGTGCCTGCCGCTCACGGAACCATCCCCTGTCCCCCTTCCACCGGTCTGCCAAGCCAGAAAGGTTGGGGACCACTATTCTATATGGAAAAATAGGGGGGTGGGTGGGGGAAAACAACCATAGCAAAATATCAAACCATCTATCATTCAATGATTATTGTTGTTATCGTAAACTTCTCCAAAAGGGAGAAGAGTTTTAAACCTTTAGAGGTTCTCCTAAAGATTTGCTTTTATAGAATTATGGAATACGTTTAGAGTCATGGCTTTCTTTAAGCTTGTTCCGTAACATAAGTGACAGCTGTTATCCCTGCAGGGAGCCATTGTGCAAGGTGCAGCATTTCCTGGCATTTCGGGCTCCAGAGAGAAGCGGAGGTGCCAAGGTGATGGATGTGATAGAGGGACGAGGCAGAGGAAACGAAAGGTAAGAAAGAAGGGCTACGGATCCCATGAGGGCAGAAGAGGGAGTCAATGGAGGAGACAATAAGGAATATTTGCTTGGGTAGGTGGATTGATCGGTTGGATTTTAATAAAAGGGAATATTTGTAGTTCAGGGTTGAGGTGAGAGGACCTTGGTGCTTTCTGAGCTTGGTTGCTTTCTTGCAGACGTTTCAGTGAGAACGATTAACCAGGGGAACAGCTTGCCTCCAGAAATTACGGGTGCTCCAACAATGGAGGTTTTTAAGAAAAGACTGGACAGCCACCTGTCTGAAGTGATATAGGGTCTCCTGCTTGAGCAGAGGGTTGGACTAGAAGACCTCCAAGGTCCCTTTCAGCTCTATTCTGAGTTTCATTACCCAAACTAGGTAGCATCATCGGTGTTAGAAAGGAATGGGGCTTGCTCTCAGTTTATATTCTAGTGGCTTGCCCTGGGGGTGGTCTTAGAAGTTCTTTAGCTGGGCTGTTTACTGTTGGCTTGTTTGGCCATTCCTTGATTGGGGTATCGTTTACACGATTGTTGGACTGATGTTAATCTGGTTGGATTTTGTTTGCAAGAAAGAGAAACTAGGTTAAAAATTAAGCAAAATTAAGCAAGATCTGGGACAGAAGGTGCTGGTTTAAGCCCCTGTACCAATGGAAGAGTCCCTTTAGCACCTCCATAATGCATGTGTTGCATGCATGGTGTTGAACCCCACATTCAAGGACCATGGTGGTGCTATGGAATGTCCTTCTCAAAGGTGCTTTTTTTTTCCAAAAGGCAGCTCTACTTCTTTTGTTTGTTTTTTTCTCCTTGAAGACATTCCGCTTCTCATCCAAGAAGCTTCTTCAGTTCTGACTGAATGGTGGGGAATGGAAGGATTTATATTCCTTGCTGTCCTTCCATTCCATAAATCCTTCCATTCCCCACCATTCAGTCAGAACTGAAGAAACTTCTTCGATGACAAGGGAAATGTCTTCAAGGAAGGGAAAAAAAAAACCCTGAAGGAAGTCCACCTGCCTTTAAAAAAAAAACACCACCTTTGGGACAACCATGACCTGGATGACCGAGATTTTCCATAAACATATGGAAAGTCCAGTTGCAAGGGGGGGGGGAAAGGAACTGGTTACCATCATTTTCTCTCGCAGGCGGAGATGGAAACTGCACTCTGCACAAGCTTCTCTGATTATAATACCAGCCTTTTGTTAAAACATCATTATTTAAGAGCCTCATTTGCCAGACTGGGAAGAGGTTACAATGAAACTCTCACAGTGTCTCCAGAGGATCCTTTTGCTGAAGGGCCAATTTGATCTCGCCCAAAGTTAAGGAAGTTAGAGATAGCTCAGGAGGATTGTGCAGGGAGGGAAGGAGAAGGCACTTCTCTGTCAGCTGTCAATGAGACAGGCGACGGTTTTGATTCTGTCTGATGTAAAGGAGACGGTGTGCAGGGGCTGTCAAATCGGAGGTGCTCTGGAAAAGATGTATACTGATGTGGGGGGGGGAAGAAGGCATCCATTCTTTTGTAAAATTCTTCAGGGATAACGGTAGCAATGGATCGCATCCATTTTCATAAGCATTTCCTTTCAGTAATGCATTTTCCATTCGTACATTTCTTTCGTGCAGATTTTGGGGAGGAGAGCAATGTTGTACAGTATGTATGTACCGGTATATTTATTAAAAAATAGTCTCCTGATGATTCCTGTATATGTGGGCGCGATGGCTCAGTAGTTAAAGACGCTGAGCTAATCAGTTGGAAAGTTGACAGCCCAGGTTCGAAACCCGACCGCCATGCAATGGGGTGAGCTCCCATCCTTGCCCCAGCTCCTGCCCATCTAGCAGTTCAAAAGCATGCAAATGCGAGTAGATAAATAGGTACCACTTCGGTGGGAAGATAACAGTGTCTTGGCATATAGTCATGTTGGCCACATGACCAGAGAAGTGTCTTCAGACAACATGGCTCCTTCGGCTAAGAAACAGAGATGAGCACACACATACCGTCTAGAATCGGACACGACTGGACAGGGGAAAACTTTACCTTTTACCTTTACCTTAAGGAGAGACAGTCCACAGATACAAGGTGAGAGACCCCTTAAACAGATAGGTAAAGATACTGGGTTTGGAATGCATTCTTTCATTGGTTAGCCTCGTTTGACTCATCCATGATAAGGCATGTATGCTCAGCAGCTTTATATGTATCATGTAACATTTCATAGCATCCCATAATATTCTTATGATGATGATGATCTTGTTAATGCTTAACTACATATTCAGATGAGCACCGCCTTCTAGAGTTTGTCACAACTGGATAAGGGAAACCTTTATCTTTACCTTTATATGTGTGCATCTCTGAAGTTTTCTTGGACCAACATGGAAGTCGTTTGCCATTGTCTTCTTCTAGAATGTTTTTGCAATTCTTCTCATCCAGAGTCTGGAGTTTTTGATGGCCAATCATCTGTTTATTCATGTATTTAAATTTATAGATAGCTCAAGGTGAACAGATCCAATACTTCTTCCTCCTCTTATTTTCCCCACAACAACAACTCTGTGAGGTGGGTTGGGCTGAGAGAGAGTGACTGGCCCAAAGTGGTCTAACTGGCTTTCATGCCAAAGGTGGAACTAGAACTCACAGTCCCCCAGTTTCTAGACTGGTGCCTTAACTGCAAGTCCAGACTGGCTCTCCAAAGACTAATCCTGGTACATTCATGTCATTTTCTTGCAAGAATATGGAAGCACAGAATACAGAATAACAGAATTGGAAGGGATCTTGGAGATCTTCTAGTCCAACTCCCTGCTCAGGCAGAAGACCCTATACCACTTTGGACAAATGGAATTATAGTAATTAAAAATAAAACAAAGATACTACTAATTATATTTGCTAAGTCTCTTTGAATTGCTCAAGTAATGCAATTATCCTAGATATACTGTATATAATACTTCCCTTCTGGCACCGTTTGACTGAACAGATACATCATTTTATCTGAGAAGAACGTGTAAGTCACTGATGTGATATCCAAAAATACATAATGCTTTCTATGTCTGAAAAAATGTGTGAGGTAGGTTGGGCTGAGTGTGAGTAACTGGCCCAAAATGACCCAGCTGGCTTTCATGGCTAAGGTGGGACTCGAACTCACAGTCTTTCGCTTTTCTATCCCGGTGCCTTAACTATAAAACCAATTGGATCTATAGACATTTAATAACTTATTATAATAGTCTGCCATACTACGGTACTATTAACCGAACAATATTGCTGGCAGACCATTAAACCTGCAAGTATTGCAATTCTTCATTCCATTCCCAACCAAGCTTTATATGAAGTAATAATACAGCCTGTTTCAAACTTAGAGGAGAGTTGATTTGTAGACATTGCAAAAAGCCAAAGCAAAGAAAATGCAATCATTTGGGGAACATTCTTTTTTTAAAAAATTAAATAAATACAAAAGAAATAAAAGAATATGCAGAATTATAAAAGAAGAGGGTCAAAACTAAAAACAAGAAACAAAACTAGAGGGGGGATATATTCATTGTGTATTCGTATGTGTGGGTGGGTGTATTTGTATACTAAATGTACAATAAACAAACCATAATTTGCTACAGTCATCCATAGCTAATCTATCTTAATCAATTTTGCAAACCCCACATAGTTAAAACCTGATGTTTGTCTTTCCAGTGCTGACCAATAAATATTTTGGCTGTACGTAAATTTATAAATATATTTCACTTATCTCAATGTTTGGCTCCATGTGATAGAGATGTTAAATTAAAATTAAAATTTTAGAATCTGAAAACATTAAATCTCAAAGTTGAGTTGTAAAGGTATAGTTGAGTTATAAATGTATTTAGGGAACCTTAATTATCATTATCATAAAGGGAAAAAAAATCAGTGTTTTGGAATTATATAGTTTCAGACAGAAAATTCTTTGTCTTTTTTTCCCCTGCACTTGGACTTTTAATGACTATTTCATTATAATGCTGATAATAAGCCCAAACCTTCGAGCTCAGCTTGAAGGACGAACATTTTAAAAGGCCTGGGGGGGGGGAAATCTATTATATTAGCTACCCCTTTTGTGGAGACATCCTGGTTGCTGCACCTTTTGAATCTGAAAAGCTGTTTAATTTCCAAGTGATTATACCAAATCATCTTGATTAAATATTACATTTGCCATAGGAAAGGTGCAATATTTCATAGTTTGCCAAGATGTTATTATAGGCTATCAAAAGGCCTATTGCTCATAGCGAGGCTGGAAATAACGCTCAGCACCGTTGCGTTCCTGTTTGAAAAAAAAATGTACTTTGTGGTTGGTGTTTAAAAACTCAGTTCTTTCTGCAGCCTTGCAGGTGGTAGGTGTTGTTCATAAATGAAATTAAGGGGGACGGGCCCTGCCCTCAAACTTATGGCTTCAAACATAAGTACATGGAAAGGTTTATGAAGGAAAGACAGTTCAAAGAGATTAGAACAAAAAGTCAAGTATATAAAGAGACATGGTGGCCTACCCGTTTGGCTAGCTAATCTTCCGTTACTGATGCATTTTATAGGAGTGGATGTTTTAGTAAGAGTAACCAGAAAGGATTCCCCCCCCCCCTCTCTGTTGGCCAGGAATAGCAGAGTCAATGAAATCCACCTGGAAATTAGTGGGAGTAAATCCCTTGTAGCAGAGAGAACAAGTTGGAATGGAATGGAATGGAATATGGGGACTGGAATGGAATATGGGGACTGGAATGGAATCAGAGGTGGTATTTGACCGGTTCAGACCAGTTCGGGTGAACCGGCAGCGGCAATTTGGACTAATTCGCCAAACCGGTAAATACCACCTCTGGGTGGCCCTGCCCCCACCCACCCGGTCACCCACTTGCTGCTCGCCCCACCCATCTCTGCCCTATATATGTTGCTTTCACCACGTGGCCCAGCTAATCACCTCGCCAGTCGCCTCCGCACCTCGCCCGCTCTGCTCAGCTCACCAAAGGTAAGCTTGCCACCCTCTTGCCCTTCACCTTGGGTCGGGGGCCGGGGCCCAGGGACGCGCCATTCCCTGAGGCCCAGGAGCCACCGCCCGCTCACTGCCCGCCTCGGCCAGGTCGGGGAACATGCCATTCCCCGGCTCTGGCCTTGCCCTGGAGCCGCCACCTGCTCGCTGCCCACCTCGACTGGGTTGGGGAACATGCCATTCCCCAGCTTCGGCCTTGCCACGGAGCCACTGCCCGCTCGCTGCCTGTCTCAGCCGGGTCAGGGAATGCACCATTCCCCAGGTCCAGCCTTGCCCCGGAGCCGCCGCCCGCTCACCGCCTGCTCCCTTCACCAGTTGCACTCATTGCCCCATTTCCCCTCCTTCATAGGCCCTGGCCCTAGCCCCGCTTCCTCCCCCATGACCGCCTCTTTCTTCAGGCTTACCTTCCTCCCGTGGTGGCTGGTGGCAGAGGGGAAGGCAAGGTCTCTTTTTCAGTGCGACTGTGAGAAGCCTCCCAGCTGCCACCTCTTTGCCAGCCGCTTCCCGGTAGTGGCGGCTGGCTGGAGGCTGCCAAAAACTACTGGAGGTCTCGAATGCACCGAAAAAGCTGCTGCCGTGCCGTCGCCGTCCTGTTCTTCGCACCGCCCATGCATGTGCACCCCATTGCCTGCTGCTTGGGAGCGGAGGGACCGGCCTGGGCAGAAAATAGGTAGAAAGAAAGGCTGCAATAGGTGTACATTCAATTTTTTTTCCTACCAGGTTCTGTGGGCATGGCTTGGTGGGGGTGTCATGTGACTGAGTGGGCGTGGCCATGAGTGACATCAAGTTGGCCATGCCCACTCAGTCACATGACACCCCCACCAAGCCACGCCCACAGAACCGGTAGGAAAAAAATTTGAATCCCACCACTGAGTATGGAATCGAATATGGGGAATGGAATGGAATATGGGGAGTGGAGTGGAGTGGACTTATCTGGATGTTGGCTGTTGGAGAAGATATGTTCTGGTGTTTTGGTTGACTTCTTAGCTTTTTTTCTTTCTCTTTTGAATGATGTGTAAGTATGGTTTGCTTTTATGTGCCTGTTGACAGCCGATTTGTCTGAATGCCAAACTTCCAGGAATTCCCTAGCGTTTAGCTTTAGTCCTAGAATGCTTATAGTTTCCCAGTTGAAACTATTGTTAAGTCTGCCAGGTGTTGTGAGATTAAGGAGTTTTCATTGTGTCTTCTGAGTGCTAGCTGGTGTTCAAGGATGTGCTTTACTGGTCTTCTGCCTTTCTCCTGTATTGCACTGATGGAGTCCTGATCCCTTTAGATATTTTCTGGCATTTTATTGTGTTGGAAAGAATAAATATATTTATGAGGTTACAAGTCTTAATTATATCACATCCAGCATTCCCAGATAATAAAGTTAGCACTAGTCGGTTCTGACACATTTTCCACAATATATCACATGTACAACCACCTTTACCCCAAATTTGCTCATTCTGTATAATTTTGTGCAAACTAGAATCCAAAATTTATCTTGCAAGCTAAACTGCTAATGTCTGTATCCTATCAGTTCAGAGGTACTTGCAATCCATCAATATATGCTTAAAGTACAGATTCATTCACTGCATATTTAAGTAAGTCATTCAGTACCTTAAAATAATTAAAAATAGCTTATATACAGATGTTGGGAATGTAGACAAGAAAGCTGACTTTGATTGAATCAAATTATTGATTCATCTAGCTCAGGGACAACATGATGGCGACCAAGGCAGATGCCTAGCCACTTCGCTGGAGAATAGTAATAGGGAAAATACCAAAAATCTTTGGGTTAGAGACAAGACTAGAAACAACTAAACTAAGAAAACAGAATTAGATTAAGTCCTAAGCATTAATATAATAATAATTAGGTTCTAGGACCAGCGGAACCATAATTAATAAACGAAAAACGATAAACCACGTGGAAGTCGAAGCCATCTGAGGAAAAGGCCGGTGGAAAACTTTACCTTGCCGCCACCCTCCAAGCGCCAGAGGCCGAATACTCCGACACGACGGAGAGAGACCAGAGCGCTAGATTCCACGGCGATTATCATAAGTAAGATCCCTACGAGCGACTCCCGTGAGCAATCCCCCAAAAGAGATCCCACGGCAGAACCCTACGGTGCCCGGTGAGCAATCCCCCAGCGGAGCGACTAATTCCCAATGCCCAGCTGTTCCAGTGAGCGATCCCCGGCGGAACGACTAATTTCCGATGCCCAACTGAGTTCTGCCCCAGCGAGAGAATCTCCCCTGGAGCCCAACGTGTGAATTCCCGATGCCCAGCTGAACCCAGCGTGCAGATCCCCGACACCCAGCTGAGCTTTACCCCAGCGAGAGAATCTCCCCCGGAGTCCAGCGAGTGCCAAGAGCCCTGCAGAGCCTAGAGCGTGATCCCCTGAGGAGCACAGCTGAGATCTGCCCCCAGCGTGGACATCTCCCCCGGAGCTCTGAGGAACCGGAGAGCGACCCCCGAATGATTAACCGGGAGGAGGAGAGTCACCACGTGAAGGATCGGCAGGAGCCAAGGAGAGCTGCATTGTTCTAGCCAATTCCCGACACCCAGCTGAGTTGTCCCCCAGACACCGCGTGGAAGGACCGACAAGAGCAACGTTGCCCAGGCAATTGATTGACTACAGTACAGTTTATTGACAGAAGTACAGAAATGAATTAGTGATCAAATAATTGGAGAGTGACCCCCTGAAAGATTAACCAGGAGGAGGAGAATCACCACGTGGAAGGACCGGCAGTAGCTAAGGAGAGCTGCATGGTTCCAGCCACTGGAGGCTCGGAAAGGAGCCTCCAGACACCGCGTGGAAGGACCGACAAGAGCAACGTTGCTCAGGCGATTGATTGACTACAGTACAGTTTATTGACAGAAGTACAGAAATTAATTAGTGATCAAATAATGTCTATCAGAATAATTGAATGATAATTAATTAATAGCTAATTACTAACACAGTAATTGGTAACTAATTAACTAGTGATTGTTATTGATTAGTGTGACATACATTAAGAGATAAATAATTGTTATTGATTAGTTGGTTGATTAGACAATTGATTAATTGATTGGTTGGTTGATTAGACAATTGATTAATTGATTGGTTGGTTGATTAAGCAATTGATTGATTGTCTAACTAATCAATTTAATTAATTGACTGTCTATCATAGTGAATAATTATTGTTAATGTTTATGATCTAACTAATTACTGTTAATGACAAGTGTGACATACATTAAGAGATAAATTAATAAGTAATCAAAAAACACATACCAACAAATAAGAAATATATACATCTTCACAAATCTCTACCATGCCAGGCAAAAAATCCAAACAATCACCAAAGAAAGATATCCCAACTAATAACGCCAACAACGATCCAGGCATATGCTTTAAATGTTCTGAAACTATCAAGAAAAATGAAGATTTCATTAAATGCCACCTATGTGACAATCATGTCCACCTTTCCTGCTTAAAATTAACCAAGCACATAGTCAGCCTACTACAAACAGCAGCTACATTTCCTTGCCTCTGTCCATCATGCTTACCTAAGCTAGACAATTTAAAAGTCCTCTCAGATAGAGTTGAAACCATAGAAACATCCATTATATCCTTAGAAACACGCTTAGTAGCACACCTAGAAGCACGGCTACAAGAAAGTCTAACAACACAGA
>QLTV01004088.1:306527-324056 GCA_003457575.1 Thermophis baileyi | reverse complement strand
AAATGCTCAAAACTTTATTGCAAAAAATTCGACTTCAGCAACACAGTGCTCAATGCCTGGAATACATTACCCGACTCTGTAGTTTCTTCCCCAAACCCCCAAATCTTTAACCTTAAACTGACTACCATTGACCTCACCCCATTCCTAAGAGGTCTGTAAGGGGCGTGCATAAGCGCACCAGCGTGCCTACCGTCCCTGTCCTAAAGTCCCCATGTATTCGAAAAATATGTACTTGAAAAATATGTACTCAAAACTATGTTTGTACTTATTATATACTCATATTAATATTTATACTTTACCTGTAATCATATACATGCTTGACAAAATAAATAAATAAAAATAAATAAATAAATAAATTTATAGGCAGTCCTTGACTTACAGCTATTCATTTAGCAACACTTCTAAGTTACAATGGCACTGAAAAAAGTAATCAACGATTTGTACTCATTGTACAATTGGAAATTGGCATGTATTTACAATGGTTCCAGTGTCATTTGTGACCTTCCCACCCAGCTTTCAACAAGCGAAGTCAGTGGGGGAAGCTGGATTCACTTAATGACTGCATGATTCACTTAATAAGAAAACAACCTGGAACTAAGGAGAAATTTCCTGACAGTGAGAACAATTAATCAGTGGAACGACTTGCCTTGAGAATTTGCAGATGCTCCAACACTGGAGGTTTTCAAGAAAAGATTGAAAAAGATAACTATTTGTATGAAATGGTATAGGGCTGTGATGGCGAACCTATGGCACGTGTGCCACAGGTGGCACGAGGAGCCATATCTGAGGGCACACGAGGCGTTGCCCTATGTCAGCTCCAGCGTGCATGTGTGTGCTGGCCAGCTGATTTTCAGCCTTCCGGAGGGCAGGGGGGAGGCTGTTTTCACCCTCCCCAGGCTTCAGGAAAGCCTCCGGAGCCTGTGGATGGTGAAAAACGGGCCCAACGGGCCTACCGGAAGTCCAGAGGCTTCAGTGAGGCCTGCGTGTATGCGTGGGGGGGACAGCATGGGGGGGGTTGGGCACGCATGTGCGGGGGAGGGCATTGCATTATGGGTGTGGGCATGTGCACACGCGCTATCGCGCACACATGCACCCTTTTGGCACCCAAGCAAAAAAAGGTTTGCCATCACTGGTATAGGGTTTCCTGCTTCAGTAGGGGGTTGGACTAGAAGACCTCCAAGGTCCCTTCCAACTCTGATATTCTGCTAACAACTGTGGCAAAAAGGTCACTAAACCACCATACTTAACAATGGAAATTTTGGTCTCATTTGTGGTCACAAGTTGAGGACCACCTATACCAGTGATGGCAAAACTTTTCGGCCCAAACCAGAACGTGCGTGTGTGCGTGCGCCGGAGCCCCAGAAATTTGAAGACCAGCTGGCCGGTGCGCATGCATGCACATTCCGGTTTGGGCATTTGGTGCTGAAAAGGTTTGCCATCACTGGTCATAACGGTCATAAGTCACATTTTTCAGTGCTGTTGTAACTTTGAACGGTCACTAAATGAACTGTTGTAAAATGAGGATGACCTATACTCCCCTAATTACAGGTAGTCCTTGATTAATGACCACAATTGAGCTCAATTTTTTTTGTTGCTGAGCAAGACAGTTGGTCTTTGCAAGCGCCAGAGCACCGGAGCGCCAGAGCACCGGAAACCCGAAGACCAGGTGGCCGGCACGCGCATGCACACTGGCCAGCTGGTCTTCAGGTTTCCGGGGCTCCAGCATGCACAAAGATCAGCTGGCTGGCACGCATGCACGCACCGGAAACCAGAAGAGCAGCTGGCTATGGCACGCGTGCCCACAGAGAGGGCTCTGTGTGCCACCTCTGGCACACATGCCATAGGTTCGCCATCACGGACCTATACAGTGACTGGCATAATAGCTAAATAAATAATTTTTACTTGGGGGAGGAGCTATGCAGGAGTGGTCTGGTCTAAATGCCCTATCCAAGGTCAGGATTAGGAATTAAAAATAACAATAGCAATAGCACTTACTTATATATCGCTTTGCAGCCCTCTATAAGTGGTTTACAGAATCAGCATTTTGCCCCCAACAATCTGGGTCCTCATTTTACCCACCTCGGAAGGATGGAAGGCTGAGTCAACCTTGAGCCTAGTGAGATTCGAACTGCCAAATTGCTGGCAGCCGGCAGTCAGCAGAAGTAGCCTGCAGTACTGCATTCTAACCACTGCACCACCGTCGCTCACAATACAGTTTTACTGTTCATGGAAGGAACTTGCAGCAAGAGATACACACAGAAGCATAGTCAGGTTAGTCCAACCTGACATTCCATAGAAACAAAATGAAGAGTGAAAGTCAAAATCCAGCAATTAAAGATCAAGTTGCATAATTAACCAGCAGCACAAACTTTAGACAGCTGTTGCTTACAGCCATGAACTAACATTAGAGAACTTTGCATGAGAGGTTGTAGGCCCTAAGGGCTCTGCATCACTTTGGATTCAAAGGGCAAAGGATGATTCACAGCACAGTGTGTGCCCTTCCTTGGAATCACACAGCTGCAACATTTCCAGCAGGTGCTACCTGTGTCCCCTTACAGACTCCAAATTCGCCCCTTCGCATCCAACTGCTACACACTTCACTGCCATCCATCAAACCTGTTTTGACTGTATCATGATCTAAGCTAATGACTCACCTTGCCTTTACCCAGCTGGTTCTCCTTAAGCCTGATTCAGCTTCAAGGCTATCCAAGATATTTAGCTCATCAAGACTGATGAAGTCATCCAGATTTTTTTTATTTAAATGTCTTCAAGTCAGTATTGACCTCTGGCCACTGCAATCCCTGCAGTCTTCTTGGCAAGAAGTGGTCTTTTTCCTAGGACTGAGAAAGAAGAGATAACAGAATAACAGTGTTGGAAAGGACCTTGGAGGTCTTCTAGTCCAACCCACTGTTCAGGCAGGAAACCCTACATCATTTCAGACAAATGATAATACAACCTCTTCTTAAAAGCATCCAGTGTTGGAGCACCCACAACTTCGGGAGACAAATAGGTCCACTGGTTAATTGTCCTCACTGTCAGGAAATTTCTCCTTAGTTCTAGGTTGCTTGTCTCCTTGATTAGTTTCCACCCATTGCTTCTTGTCCTGCCCTCAGGTGCTTTGGAGAATAGCTTGACCCCCTCTTCTTTGTGGTAACCCCTCAGATATTGGAACACTGCTATCAAGTCACTCCAATCCTTCTTTTCATTAAACCAGGCCTAGTAATCTCCTTCACATTGCTCCAGAAGATGACAAATATATTTTGTCATAGGTTCTAGGTTGGTTCTCTCCTTGATTAGTTTCCATCCATTGCTTCTTGTCCTGCCTTCAAGTGCTTTGGACAATAGATTGAATGGCCTAAGATCACCTAGCTGGCTTCCTATTTCCCAGTCTCTCCCTCCCAGTTCTAATCTGATGCTTTAACCACTACACCAGGGGTCAGCAACCTTAAACACTCAAAGAGCCACAAAAGTCCTAACCAGAAGCCCCCCATTCAATTCTGGAACCGACCGGAAGTCCGGTTACCCCACTATAGAGTCTCCTCCTAGCGTGGTGTCCTTTTTCCTCTGCTGACCGGAAGTCCGGTTCCCCCACCATAGAGTCTCCTCCTAGCATGGCGTCTTTTTTCCTCTACCTGTCCTAACCGAAAGCCCTATCAATTGTGGAGCCGACCAGTGACAGGGAGCCGCAGCAGAGGGATGAAAGAGCCACATGCGGCTCCAGAGCCTCAGGTTGCCAACCCCTGCACTACACCAAACTGGCCATCCAGATACAATGGACTTGTATTCCCAAGGCATTCTTTGTCCTAATAACAGCATAGGCGGATCTCTGTCTTCCAATAATTGACATGCCAGCAGCATTCATACGTGCTTGAGACTGTGCTGCTCGGTCCTGATCAGAATCATGGCAGAGGGGATCATGGAGAAGCAAGACTCTATTGTCATAGCATGGAGATCATGACGTCACAATGCAATTTCTCCCTTTACATACTTTCCACCTCAACCTCTCACCCAAGTATGTAAATTATGGGTTTTGTATCAGGACATATATTTTGTAGCTTGCTTCCCCTGCAGGAGTCTATGAATCTTGAACAATGGGTCTCAGACTTTTGGGGTGGCTAATTTTTTGGAAGATTTTATCCTGGGAAATATAACTCCCCTTACCTTATATGGCATTTATTAAGCTTGAACTGGCTGCATAGCCATAACTCAACTAGTGTCCATTAAGTCCAATTTGCTTTCAAGACTACCCATGCCACCCAGAGTCACGCTTGAACCATGAGATGGGTGGCATATAAGTCCAATAAATAAATGGTGACTTAATAGTCTTAACTTACTGATGCTTATCAATTGTACTCCAAGTACAACTAGTTATATTGGTGTAGGCTTTCATGGCCAGTATCTGTTGGGCTTCAAGGTTTAATGACCATGGTCTGGACAACAGATTTCATTTCAGAGAAGTCAGGAGCTCTGGCTATAAAGACAGGAGCGGAGTCAATCCCTGCTCATTTGCCTGTGGTCTGTACAGCACACATTTGAAGAGCAGAGGTGGCACAGTGGTTAGAATGCAGTACTGCAGGCTACGTCTGCTAACTGCCAGCTGCCAGCAGTTCGATTCTCACTGGCTCAAGGTTGACTCAGCCTTCCATCCTTCCGAGGTCGGTAAAATGAGGACCCAGATTGTTGGGGGAAATATGCTGACTCTGTAAACCGCTTAGAGAGGGCTATAAAGCACTATAAAGCGGTATATAAGTTTAAGTGCTATTGCTATGGTAAATGACAGTTACTGGTGACACATCAGGAAATCTGCTGAGAGCAACCCTGAAACCCAATGCTGTCCAATATAATTAGATACTCTGTAGTTGATCTTTATTTCCAAGACACTTCCTCTTGAAAGCAGGAACTTTGAGCTGGGGTGGGCAACTATGGCCCCTTTACGATCTATGGACTTCAACTCCCAGAATTCCGGGAGTTAGTTCATAGGTCATAAAGGGGCCATGGTTCTCCAACCCTGCCTTTGAGACATCTCTGTTTTCAAGGTCCAACCCACCAGTGTCTTTTGTGGCTATTCACACTATTGAAAGATTCTGGGCTAGAGGAATATATTCCAGTTCTTAAATTCTTCTCTAGTTCTGCAGAACTTTGCAGCTTGAAGAACTGACAGTTGACTTTCATGGAAGAATAGCAATGTCCCTACATTACAATTTAAAGATTTTTTTTTGTTTTAATAAAAGGGAAGGAAAGCTTTGCAATACAGATAGTCCTCAATTTACAACCGTTCATTTAGTGGCTGTTTAAAGTTACAACAGCACTGATAAAAGTGGCTGATGACCAGTCCTCGCACTTACAACCGTTGCAGCAACCCCACATGATCAAAATTCACAGGTTTGGCAACTAGCATGTAGTTACAATGGTTTGCAGGGTCATGTCCCAGGGTCATGTGATCATCATTTATGACCTTCCCAGCTGGCTTCTGACAAACAAAGTCAATGGGAGAAGCTGGATTCTCTTAGCGACCCTGTGATTCACTTAACGACTGAAGCCATTAGCTTAATGGTGGCAAAAAAATGGTAAAGTTGGGCCTGACTCACTTAACAACCACCTTGCTTAGCAACAGAATTTTTGTTCTCAAGGGGGGATCGTAAGTCAACGACTACCTGTACTATGGCCAAGCCATAGGAAAACAAGGGAAGCATATTTCATCCAGCCTGGGCAGAAACTGAAAGGATGCCCACTGAAAGTTATAAGGAACAGAATAGGAGTATCTATGGGTGGGGATTTAATCAGCTGTCATTAGGGCTAACTGAAAGATTATTAAAGAAGACAAAGAACCTAGTGTTGTGGCTTGCCCAAGTCCCGTGCAGCTGCTCATGGATCCGGAAGACCAAGAACCGACCATGGGGTGGCAAGAGCAGTCGGGATCTCCAGCACCTGAGTCCGAGACCGAGGAGGACGCAGGGCCAGAGGACGATACTCAATCAGGGCCTTCTGCACCTCCCCAGCAGGAGTTAAGTGACTCCAGTGAAGAGGAGGAGCCTCTGATTGATGCTAGGGCACGCAGGGCAGCTAGCCGGCAAGAGTGGCTCTGTAGGAGGAGTCTCCTCACAGGTAAACCTGCAGGCAGAGGGGCCACGCCCTAAGACTATATAAGGTGGAATCACAATGGAAACTGTTGCACGCACGTACGCACGTATTTTACCTGGCTGCTGTTTACACTTTTGGTGATACCAGTTGGACTAACTCCAGTCCGGGCTCTTGGCCAATTCCAGCAAGTGAGGAATTTAAGGACTTAATGATCTGTTTGTGGTTTTTTTTTTTTTTTTGTATTTGAAATCCCGGCCAAAGTGTTCTGTGATTTGCAACAAGCACTTTGGGAGAAACCCTGAACTTAACTTATCACTAAGCATTTATTAGTGATAAAGCCTTCTTTATTTTGGACAACGGTGTGTGTGTGTGTCGTTTCCTGGGGGCTTGCCGCGCTAGGTCACAACACCTAGCAGCTTCTAGAAGGGAGAAGCAGGCCAGTTCCTTCAGCAATCAGAATCTGGACTACATAGAACATAGAATAACAGAGTTGGGAGGAACCTTGGAGGTCTTCTAGTCCAACCCGCTGCTCAAGCAGGAAGCCCTATACCAGTGATGGCGAACCTTTTCGGCAACGAATGCCCAAACCGGAACGTGCGTGTGCGAGCTGGAGCACCAGAAACCCAAAGACCAGCTGGCCGGAGCGCATGCGCGCGCTGGCCAGCTGGTCTTCAGGTTTCCGGCACACACATGCGCACTAGCCAGCTGGACTTTGTGCGTGCCGGTGCACCGGAAAGCTGAAGAGCAGCTGGCAGGCGCGCATGCACGTGCCGGAAACCAGAAGAGCAGCTGGCGATGGCGCGCATGCCCACAGAGAGGGCTCTGCGTGCCACCTCTGGCACACGTGCCATAGGTTCACCATCACGGCCCTATACCATTTCAGACAAGTCCAGTCTCTTCGTAAAAACCTCCAGTGTTGGAGCACCCATAACTTCTGAAGGCAAGCTATTCCATTGGTCGATTGTTCTCACTGTTAGGAAATTCTCCTTAGTTCTAGGTTGCAAGAGCCGAGGTGGCTCAGTGGTTAGAGTGCAGCACTGCAGGCTACTTCAGCTGACTGCTAGCTGCAGTTCGGCAGTTCAAATCTCACCAGGCTCAAGGTTGACTCAGCCTTCCATCCTTCCGAGGTGGGTAAAATGAGGACCCAGATTGTTGGGGGCAATATGCTGACTCTGTGAACCACTTAGAGAGGGCTGTAAAGCACTGTAAAGCAGTATATAAGTCTAAGTGCTATTGCTATTGCTATTGCTTCTCTCCTTGGTTAGTTTTCAACCATAGTTTCTTGTCTTGCCTTCTGGTGTTTTGGAAAATAGTTTGACACCTCCCCCCATCTTTGTAGGAGCCCCTCAAATATTGGAACACTGTCTATGGAGATTCTCAGTCAATCCAGATCATGGTTGTCCCAAAGGTGCTTTTTTTCAAGAGGCAACTGGATGTTCTGGTTTCTGTTTGAAGATGCTTTGCTTCTCATCCAAGAAGCTTCTTCAGAGTGGAAAAAGCTTCTTGAATGAGAAGCAGAACATCTTCAAAGAAAAACAAGAAAGTCCAGTTGTCTCTTGAAAACAAAAGCACTTTTGGGACATATTGGAACACTGCTATCATGTCTCCCCTAGTCATTCTTTTCATCACACTAGACATGCCCAATTCCTGTAAGTCAGGGGTCCCAGTTACAGCACTGGTCCACAACATGCCAGAAACGGGGTCACGCAAACAAGCAAAGCCCCATCCATGGGATACAGGTAGAATTCAAAACCATGCCCCCTCCAGTCCATGGAAAAACCTCTCTCCATGAAACCTGTCCCTGAGGTTGAGGGCCGCTGCTGTAACTGTTCTTCGTATGCTTTAGCCTCCAGCCCTCTATAATGCTATGCTGGCTGGGGAATTCTGGGAGTTGAAGTCCGTATGTCTTAAAGTTGCCAAGTTTAAGAAATGCTATTTTAGATGAAAATGAAGCATTGAAAACTATCCATTCTGAAGAACTTACGTTGTCTTTGATTGGAAAACAGCCATGTTTGAACCGAAACTGGAAAACACAGCTGCAGGGTCAGAGGTGGGTTCCCCCGGTTCGCACCGGTTCTATAGAACCGGTAGCAAACCACTGGTGACGTCACGGATCCGGTTCTGTCAGTGGCGGTCCGTGGACGCTGCCTTTTTTTGGGAATTTTTAGTGACTTTTTTTTACTGTTTGGAAGGTTTTTCCTGTTCTGCCGCTTGAAAAAGGACCCTCCCGCCTGCCCCTGCTGCGCATGCGCAGAAGCCGAGTCCCTGGCACTGCGCATGCGCCACCATCGTGGTTTTGGCTTTTTTGGGGGGGGGTTGTGAATTTTTGTCACTGCGTGAAGCGCGCGCAGCCACGCGGTGCAGGAGGAAGCGAGCCAGCAGCGAGGTAAGTTAGAACCCACTCCTGTGCAGGGTGCATTTACAGGATGACATAATCCATCCCATCACTCAGGAAGCAGTGGGTGGTCCCTATTGGGGTAGAAAGAGCAAATCAGCTCATTGCCTTTAGTCCCCTGATCAACTTCCTTGCCCTTCCCTGAACCTGCTGAAGGTTGTTTGAATTGTTCTTAAAGTTACGATGTCCAAAACTACTATAATTTTAAATTTGGCTGATGGGAAAGGCTGTTGGTTCACCTGGGGTGAAATGAACCAGTTCCATAGTAGAATCTGCTTAGAGAACAAATCGCTGGAGGAAAGGCAGTTGGCATTCCGCAGAATCGTATCTAGAAAGCAGGAGGAGTGGTGAGCAGAGCAGAATGGTAAACA
The DNA here is from genome assembly GCA_003457575.1 of Thermophis baileyi. Lineage (NCBI taxonomy): Eukaryota > Metazoa > Chordata > Lepidosauria > Squamata > Dipsadidae > Thermophis > Thermophis baileyi. Next base: position 315,209 of record QLTV01004088.1, on the reverse strand, counting down.
GATGGCAGAGCTGGGCAGCTAATGCTCAGTCACACACACACACACACACACACACACACACACACACACACACACACACACACACAACCTCCCAGCTTCACATTTCAGAAACAGAGCTGGAACCTGCTTGTCCCAGGCCAGCCAAGCCAGATTTCCTGTTCTTCAAACCCTTATATGCACTTTCCCCTGGCTGTTTACTGATCTGGTAAAATAGTCGATTGCAACTATCGTGCTAATCAAGCTGACAAAGTTGTGATGTATTTAATCTGAGTTATTTTACATCTTATGGTTGCGTTCATAAAGCCCGCCCAACCTGGTTATGGAATATAATTCATTTTCTGGACAACGAGTCACAAATCACCCCATAGCTAGGTTAGAACAACCTATTGCAATGGGGGGAGGGAGGGGAGTAGGACAGGAACCTCACCCAGGTAAATACCAGCCAGGTTTAGCATATTATGCACCCGCTAAGTTTTTAATTAACCTGGTTAATTATGTGGTGTGGATGAAGCTTACATATGAACCTACAGAACACAGAGCTGAATAACACACACACACACACACACACACACACACACACACACACACACACGTTCTCCAAAATCCTCCCTTTGTTTTGCAAACAATTCTACCTCCCAACTTTCCTCATTGCATTAATGTAAGTACATCAGGTGCCTTGCAGAAAGCATCAGATGGATGCGACTACCAAGGGACCAGTGCTGACAGCCCAGCCCAGCGTTTCTTCGGTGAATAATTTTAATGGCACGCTAGTGAGAGAACTAAGGACGTTATCAAGCTGGTTTAATCCAGTTCATGTAAATTGATTGTTGAATTGCTTCGGTTCACCCTGGGGTTCTTCTCGAGGGGTGCCACACTGGGTTGAGCTTATGGGTCTACCTCAGGAAGCTCCAGAAGACCAACGCACCAGGCAGCTTGGAGTAATTGGGTTTTGATTAGGTTGCAAAACAGCTTTTGTGGAATAAGCACTGTAACTGGTTTGCTGTGCTTCGGGATAAGAGGAAAGAGAGAATGGGAGAAGACTGGATGATCAATTACCAGTAGAACTGGTTATTGCCTAATTTTAACAGAATAACAGTTGGAAGGGACCTTGGCGGCCTTCTAGTCCTGCTTAAGCAGGAAACTCTAATATCATTTCAGACAAATGGTTGTGCAATCTCTTAAAAATCTCCATTGATGAAGCACCCACAACTTTTGGAGGCAAACCATTTCACTGGTTAATTGTTCTCAGCGTCAGGAAATTTCTCTTTAGTTCTAGAGATGGATCTCTCTCTGATAAATGTCCATGCATTATTTCTTGTCCTTCCTTCAGGTCCTTTGGAGCATAAGTTGATCCCCTCTTCCTTGTGGCAGCCGCTCAAATACCGAAACACTGCTATCATGTCACTCCTAGTCCTTCCTTTCACTATACAAACAGAGTTCCTTCAACCGTTCCTCATATGTTTTAGCCTCAGCCCCTTAATCATCTTTGACAACACCCATGGGGAGGTTAAGCTGAGGTTGAAGGTAGCAAGTCCTTTTCTACAGCTCCAATTTCTGTGGGGTCCTTTGTGATCTCTGAGCTTGGTTGTTGTTGTTGTTGTTATTGCTGTTGTTGTTGTTATTGTTGTTGTTGTTGTTTTTACAGACATTTCATTACCCAACTAAGTAACATCATCAGTAGTAGGAAGGCTGGAGTTTGCTCTCTGTTTAATAAACCCTGTCCTGTGAGTTCTGGTGGGAATGTTCTCGGTGGTTCCTTGATTGGGCTGTTGTTTACTATTTGACTGTCTAAATTAGCAGTTCCTTGATTGGGATATTGTTTACGGCTTTCTATCATGACTTTGCAGCATGAAATGCCTTCCAAGGTTTCCTTCTCGCCCCCAGAAGTCATTAAAACAAATGCCTGTTTTAAAATGTGCAATTGGATCCTTTACCGATGTGTCAGATTTATTGGTGAACAAAGGGGCGTAATTCCTTAGAAGGTCTGGAGGAAGATATATGAATCAATTCTGGAAGGGCACAGTTTGGAAGCGCCAGCTGCTGCTTGATGGAATATTCAGAGAGGAGCTTCTAAACAATAGCCAAGCACTTGCGCGTAGCCTGCAAAAGCTTCCCATTTCAGCTGCTGCTGGCATTTGTGGAACCGGCTAGGGCAAAAGTCCAAGGGACTCTAAATACTGGAGAACGTTGCCAATCCTGATATGGAACCATGGTCTGATTCATATACAGCAGGGTAGCTCATCAGCTTCCGCTGTAATTCAGAAGCCAGATCTGGGATTGAAAGCCGAAATCCCTCAGACGTCTCCTACGCAAAATTTCTTCCAGCTGCTATCAAACCAATTTTCACCAAGCTGCCTGTTAATATTTCCACACACAGGGGGAGCCTCCAAACATTGTTTCCTCTTCCCCTAGAGCCAATAAGATGGAAGATACTGTTAATTATAAGCACCTCTTTACTTTCTTATGCGCAGAAAAAAGTTTTATTGTAATGACAACTATCCAGACTGAAAATCAGAATTATACCAATGCAGGAATACAAGAGTCATTTTACATGCCAATATTTTTTTTTTAAAGTCGGTAGGAAATATAGCATGCCTTTCCCCACAATCTTGAGGGGCATATTTCGAAAATACAATCTGTTTCTCCCTATTAGTTATTATCTATCTAAATATGCTACAAACCTTGTTGTCATGATCTTTAACTGTCCGAAACAGTGCATCATAGGGCAACAATTTTGGAATCAAGGTACCCCAAATGCATGGCTAGTCTAGTGAAGAGCTATCAGGGGAGACATTTTTTATTTTATTTATTTATTTATTTTGTCAAGCATATATAAGATTACAAAAAAAGTATAAACATGATTGTGAATACATAAAATGTATAAACATGGTTATGAATACATGAGATGGTTATGAATACATGGGGACATTAGGACAGGGACGGTAGGCACGTTGGTGCGCTTATGCACGCCCCTGATAGCAGTGTTCCAATATTTGAGGGGCTGCGACAGAGAGGAAGGGGTCAAGCTATTTTCTAAGGCACCCGAAAGCCAGACAAGGAATAATGAATGGAAACTGACCAAGGAGAGATTCAACCTGGAAATAAGGAGAAATTTTCTGACAGTGAGAACAATCAACCAATGGAACAGCTTTTGCCTTCAGAAGTTGTGGGAGCTTCATCACTGGAGGCTTTCAAGAAAAGACTGGACTGCCATCTGTCAGAAATGGTGTAGGTCTCCTGCTTGGGCGGGGAGTTGGACTAGATGACCTACAAGGTCTCTTCCAACTCTGTTAATCTAATCAAATTCATTAATTTACAGCAGGGGTTCCCAACTCCCAGGCCGCAGCCCACTACCGGGCTGCAGCCTGTTCTAAACCAGGCTGTGGAAGAAATGGGCAAGCACGGGCACATAAACCTCCACTCACACGAGTGGCAAGCAAGCGCAAGTGGAGCTTCATGCACAAGTGCAAGCATCTTCCACTCATGTGAGAAGCTCCGTTCACGCAAGTGGAGGGTGTGTGTGCCTGCTACTCACACAAATGAAGCTGTGCACCTGTGCGTGTTCCTGCCATCACATGCCACCCCCACCCCCATGCCGGGCCAGGCCAGGATGCCAAGCTGGAAATATTTGGACCACTGTTTTATAGAATGTGTCCAAAATCTGGGACCCATGATTCCTAAAGGAATGAAATTTGGGAAAGTTGACACATGATTAGGGATTCACTGCATAGGATTTGGATAAAAATTTAAAAAAACCCCACTATATGGAAATTCAACCATGGAAGCAATGACCCACCCAAATACAATAGACCTACATAAAATGGTTAGATACTCAGAAATTTTAGATGAGAGAGGGGATTTAAAATCAATTCAAACACTGGAACAACAAGGAATTAATATTGATTGGTGGCCATATTTACAAATTAAATCAAGATTAAATGAGGATAGAAAACAATTTGGTATACAAAGGAAACAATCAGAATTAGACAAAATTTTATTAGGACAGGAAAGGAATACAATAACTAATTTATATAATTTTTTATTAAGATATAAAATGGAGGAAAAATAGTAAAAGGGAACATGATCAGTTGGGCCAAAAACTTTGGGCATAATATAATGCTGGAACAATGGGATAGACTTTGGAATAAAAATTATAAACTTACAAAAGCAATGACTTACAAAGAAAATCTTTATAAGATGTACTACCAATGGCATTTACCCCCAGCGAGATTGGCCAAAATGTATTCAAATTTATCTCCCAAATGTTGGAAGTGTAACTATAAAATTGGATCATATTACCACATGTGGTGGACTTGCCCCGTCATAAAGAAATTTTGGTGTAAAATTCAGAAATGGTTAGAGGAAATCACAGAACAGAAAATAAATCTGAAACCAGAAATATTTCTGCTGGGAATACTGGACCTGAAAATGGATTAAAAAATACTATTACATTATATTGCATATACTTACCGCAGCTAGAATTAGCCTTGTACAATACTGGAAACAAACTGATATACCCACCGAAAGTATAATAATTAGGAAAATCCTTGACTGTGCTGAGCTAGATAAAATGATTATGGAATTAAATGAGAGAGAGGATTCGGAATACTATGAAATTTGGAGTAAATTATGATTGGCTTGAAAAGAGAAATCAAATTAGTAAATAACTAAATTAGTATTGATGAATTTTTTTCTAATTTTTAGTATGTTAAAATATTATAACTATGTTAAGGAATAGTAATTAATCATGTAAATGAATAGGATTATATAAGCACAAGATTAATGTCGATATGAAATGCTGTATTATAACCCTAGAGGGTATGTAGTGTAATCTGTACTGTGATGTTTTGTTTTGTTTATTTTTTTGTATACATCTTTTTATGTCGCTTTTTAAATGTACATACTTAAATAAAAACTATTTTTTAAAAAAAGAAAAAAGAAATTTGGGAAAGTTGTAACTCTTTCTGTGCTACCGTGTTTCCCTGAAAATAAGACCCTGTCTTATAATTTTTTGAACCCTGAAATAAGCACTTGGCCTTATTGCCATGCACTCAAAAGCCCAATTGGGCTTATTAACAGGGGATGTCTTATTTTGGGGGAAACAGGGTACTGACTGTTGCTGTGATGCTGCAGCGGTCACGTGAACTTCATTTTCAATGTTCCACGACAGTTTCCCAGCCAGTCACATAATCCCTTCCTTCCTCCCCCAGCCAACAGTAGTCATTTACCTGCCGGATGGGATGCGAAAGGAAGGAAAAGGAAAGGAAGGAAAGAAAGGAAAGGGAAAGGGAAAGGGAAAGGGAAAGGGAAAGGGAAAGGGAAAGGGAAAGGGAACCCCCATGAATGCTTCCTGGTCCATGGCCCCCCGACACTCCCATGACCCACCTCCCTGTGCACCTTCCCTGATTCATGCTGCTCTCTGTGTGTTTTTCCTGACCCATGCAGCACTTCTTGAATACCCCACACACCCTCCCTGACCCACATTGATGCCCACTTGCCTTCCCTGACCTGTGGCACCTCTTGTGTGCCCCTATGCACTGTTTCTAATGTGTATCCCACCTAAAAGCCATGGTGGAGCCTTGGTTAGTATGCAGTATTGCAGGCAAACTCTGCCCACAGCCTGGAGTTCGATCCTGATGGGGCTTGAGTTTGACTCAGCCTTCCATCCTTCCAAGGTCGGTAAAAAGTAAGGTTCTACATTTAGGCAAGAAAAACAAAATGCACAGGTACAGTATATGTAGTACCTTGCTCAATAGTAGTAACTGTGAGAGGGATCTTGGAGTCCTAGTGGACAACCATTTAAATATTAGCCAGCAGTGTGCAACAGCTGCCAAAAAAGCCAACACAGTTCTAGGCTGCATAAACAGAGGGATAGAATCAAGATCACGTGAAGTGTTAATACCACTTTATAATGCCTTGGTAAGGCCACATTTGGAATACTGCATCCAGTTTTGATCCCCACAATGTAAAAAAGATGTTGAGACTCTAGAAAAAGTGCAGAGAAGGGCAACCAAGATGATATGGGGACTGGAGGCTAAAACATACGATGAACGGTTGCAGGAACTGGGTATGTCTAGTTTGATGAAAAGGAGAACTAAGGGTGACGTGATAGCAGTGTTCCGATATCTCAGGGGCTGCCACAAAGAAGAGGGAGTGAAGCTATTCTCCAAAGCACCTGAGGGCAGGACAAGAAGCAATGGGTGGAAACTAATCAAGGAGAGAAGCAACTTAGAACTAAGGAGAAATTTCCTGACAGTTAGAACAATTAATCAGTGGAACAGCTTGCCTCCAGAAGCTGTGAATGCTCCAACACTGGAAGTTTTTAAGATGTTGGATAACCATTTGTCTGAAGTGGTGTAGGGTTTCCTGCCTAAGCAGGGGGTTGGACTAGAAGACCTCCAAGGTCCCTTCTAACTCTATTATTCTATTCTAAAATGAGGACCCAGATTGTTGGGACCAATATGCTGATATTAGTAAACCGCTTAGAGATGGCTGTAAAGCACTGTGAAGCTGTATATAAGTCTAGGTGCTATTGCTATTGCTCTCACCTCCCAAACACCTTCCCTGACCTGTGGGGCACCTCTTGCACATCCCACACATCCTTTCCAACCCAATATCACTCTTTTCTTTCTTCCAAAGCATGAATGAGTCAGCCTGCTTTAACAAAGAGTGGAAAAATGCTGTGTTGAGCTTCCCATGGTCTAAAGTATTTCCTCCCTTTTGAGACACCCAAAGTCTATTTGAAAAATACATGCTGTGGATTTTGGCGTATACTGTATATTCATTATTCTTTCTCGTCTCTATTTGATGGGCTGATATTTTTCATCCCAAACTAACCTACTTCTCACAAGCGAGGAAGCAAAAACAATATTCATTACGGTGAGCCCCCCCACACACTGCCATCTAGGTGAACAGGAGAAACAATTTGTTGATATAATTAAAGCTTATTCCATAATTAAGACAATTTAAAAGGCATTGAAGTGCAGTTTGGTTCCTTCTCAAAGCCATTTGGTCACTTTGTCTTTTCTCTCCTTCTATAGTATTTGCTGTTCCTAATGGAAATCACAAACCCTGTGGTTATTTTATTCCACTGAATCATCTTGGCCCATAATAATTGTTTTGTGAATAATGGAGCCTTTAAAATTATCATGCAAGGAGGTTGTCAGCTGAATCATTGTTTCTTAAAAAATAATTGTCTCTACCGTTATGATTAATGCAGCTTTACAAGGCTAGTGCCTTCAAAAAAACATGCATCAAACCCAATCAGCCCGTCAAGGGGTTGGCTTAGAAAATAGAGGTAATACTGTAATAGAATATTTGGTTTTAAAATAGAATGCTCTGTAGATGCATATCTTGGCTTTGCACAACTGTATACAATGGACGTTCACACTAAATAAAATGAAACATCAACATCAACTTACAACAGCCTAATCAGTTGTTATCACTGGAGCAGATATAATGACTTCACTTTGCTCAACTCACTTCACTCCAATCCTAAATTAATCTGTTTTCTGCTTTTGCACAATAGATCAAACTGTAAACTACTTAAATAGGTTTAGGAACACAATACACAACAGAGGTTGTTAACTAAATTCAACAACAATCTACCTGACCACACCCCCTGGTCATTTTAAGACATTTCTGATGCTGCCGCCACCAATTTTTCTACAGGCAAGCTGTCAAAAGAATAATCTGGGGCTCCAGCTCGAGCCGGGGTTGCACAAGAATAAATAAAAATTAGATCCAGACAGCAGTGAGGAAAGAAGAAATATTTATTCCTAAAAGCAAAGAGTTTGCCTTTAGGGGCAACTGCAGAGAAATGGGGTACAGCATCAGACTTTTATAGGGGAGCTTGTCCTAGGCCTAAGTGTCCAAGTGCTGATTCTAGGATGACACTTGAGATGTGTGTGTGTGTGTGTGTGTGTGTGTGTGTGTGTGTGTGTGTGTGTGTGTGTGTCTGTGTAGGTATGTCCATGATGTTTATTCTTGTGAACATGCAGTTCCGCAGAGAGACCTAATTTAATTGACTCAATTTGTGTTTGCAGACTTTATCCTTTGATATGTGGATTAGGTCTGGGTAACATATTTGGGAGTTTGAGAAAGTTTAGATAAAGGATTTTCCCTCCGTTTGCTATTTTTACTTGATTAATTTAGTTTCAGCTTGACTCTCAATTATCTAGTGGAAACACTGATTCTCAGACCATTGTGGATTCTGTTAATGTTTTAAGGGAAGATGGAAACAATATAAAGAATAAAATATCTATATATATAAAAGCGAAAACCACTCACGCATTAATCACGAAATCTCCAGAACCGTAAAGCCTACAAACTTGAAATTTGCCACGTATGTTCCTCTTGGCTTCTAGGTGCTCACTAAGATTTTTCAAAATGACCATCGGAGCATGAGTATTTCTTATATTATTATTAACAAGCTCTGATGCTAAGGAGTTCTACTCCCCCCTCCCCACCTGAAAAGAAATCTGATCCAAATGCAAAACACAAGCAGAGGAGTTTCAGTTTTGCTTTTGCTTTCACAGTGGCAAGCAGCTTTACTACAGAACAGTTGAGCTAAACCACGCATAGACTCCTTCCTGTCTCCTTCTTGCTCACACAGCAAATACTGTTTGAGTTTCCAAACACCCCTCAACTCTCTCACACACTAACAGGATGCTAGCCAGATGA
>QLTV01004088.1:284743-304160 GCA_003457575.1 Thermophis baileyi | reverse complement strand
CAGAAAGTGGTTTGGGGAGGAGAGTTTTCTGTTGGGCAAGCCTGAGGGAGAGAAGGGGAGAGGAGAGGCCGATCAACTACTCATTAATTTTCAAGCTGTGTCAATTTATCAAGCCCGATCACATAGTTTCCTAGCGGAGCACGGGTATTCAGCTTGTGTGTGTGTGTGTGTGTGTGTGTGTGTGTGTGTGTGTGTGCGTGTGTACATATAGATGTATGCCTACAACATGCTTAACCAAATCATTACAACCAGTTGGGGTTTCCACGTGGCATGCCAAGCTTGGATAGCATTAACTTCATGAGGTTACAGAAATCCACACATACGCACACTTCTTTCAATGGCTCATTTCAGTTTGTGCTCATTTTATGATCCCTTAAGCAGGGGAATCAAATCCTCCTACTACCATCATTTATCTGGGTTTAGAAATACAATATAGATGAATTACCATCCATATCATGGATTTTTCTAAAGGCGGGGGGGGGTGGACCCTGGACATCTTCCAAATGCACTATTTCCATAGGATCCTTGTCATTATAATGGTGGACTGCATAAGAAATGAAACTGTATGCCAGCAACACTGCAACTAATCACCAATAAGAGCTGAGAGATTCAAAAATGGGTGGTTAAAATGTCTTGAATCAAGGTAAAAAAAATCACAACAATGGACAAAACACTTTTTAAAGGCATTGTTTCAAGCAGACTTTTCTTTGACTGTCTAGGTAAGTACTGCTTTATAAACACACCTGGACTACTGCATCCAATGTGGGTCACCACAATATAAAAAAGATACTGAAACTTTGGAAAGAGTGTGGAGAAGAACAGCAAAGATGATTAGGCGAATGGAGGCTAAAACATATGAGGAATAATTGCAGAAATTGGGTATGTCTAGTCTAGTGAAAAGAAGGAGTAGGGGAGACATGATAACAATATTCCAATATTTGAGGGGCTGCCACAAAGAAGAAGGGGTCAACCTATTTTCCAAAGCACCTGAAGGCAGGACAAGAAGCAATGGATAGAAACTAATCAAGGAGAGAAGCAACCTAGAACTAAGGAGAAATTTCCTGACAGTTAGAACAATTACTCAGTGGATACAACTTGCCTCCAGAAATTGTCGGTGCTCCATCACTGGAGATTTTTAAGAGATTAGACAGCCATTTGTCCGAAATAGTATTAGAGTTTGTTTAAGCAGGACTAGAAGACCTCCAAGGTCCCTTCCAACTCTGTTATTCTGCTCTGTCCAATCCTAGAGAGCAAACCCCACACTTATTAGCTAGAAATTGATGAATGATGATGTTATCTATCTGACTAATGAAACATCCACAAGCAAACAACCAAGCTCAGAGAACACCAAGGACTCCACAGCTATTTATGCAAAGCAGACTATACCAGTTAGATGACATCCATAAACCTCACCAAGTTAATAGCACCCAAGCATACCATACTTTGTAAATACACCGACCGGTTGTAGTGATTTGGTGAAGCATATTGTATGAACATATTAGATTAAGTCAGGGACATTTCTAGGTTTAGTAATAGCAATAGCAGTTAGACTTATATACCACTTCATAGTGCTTTACAGCCCTCTCTAAGCGGTTCACAGAGTCAGCATATTGCCCCCAACAATCTGGGTCCTCATTTTACCCACCTCAGAAGGATGGAAGGCTGAGTCAACCTTGAGCCGGTGAGATTTGAACCGCTGAACTGCAGCTAGTAGTCAGCTGAAGTAGCCTGCAGTGCTTCACTCTAACCACTGCGCCACCTCGGCTCTTATTCAGGTTTGGCCTAAAACCATTACAACATGCTTATTCGATGTTTCCCTTTTAAAATCAAATCAATGTTCATTCCTGGTTCCATTCTTAGTTTGCCTTCTGTATTTTTTGCAATGTTTCCACTCTAGCCCTGAGCCGTGGTGGCACAGTGGTTAGAATGCAGGCTTCTTCTGCTGACTGCAATTTGGCAGTTTGAATCTCACCAGCTCAAGGTTGACTCAGCCTTCTATCCTTTTGAGGTCGGTAAAATGAGGACCCAGATTGTTGGGGGCAATGTATTTATAAACTGCTTAGAGAGGGCTGTGAAGCACTGTGAAGCGATATATAAGTAAGTGCTATTGCTATAGGACATCACCTCACCCAGCTGAGGAATATTTTCTAGCTGGAGAAGGACAATAGGAACAACAGTTGATTTTGAGCTACAGCTGGAAGGAAATTCACTTGCAAATAATATGTTCTGGAAACACAAACTTGCCAGAGACCAATGGTAATTCCTATTCATTTTGGGAGAAATTGAGTGGAATTTTAGATCAAAAGAGGATGGAGTCCTGCTTCTGGTTATGCAGGTGTTTGTTTTCTTTTTTTCTTCAAAGCTAGGTATAGGTGACTGTTGGCTTTCGTTAGCAACAGGTTGCCATAGGCTATTTGTGTGTTTTAATATATGGGGGTAAATACAGTTTGAGCAAAAGTGGAGGAATAACTTAAAATACCCCCCTTCAAAAAATAAGTTCATTGATTCCATATGAAACTTTCAGGAAGGCCAGCTGGATTCTTAGATGGCTTTAGTCCCCACACTCAGATCTTTGCTATAAACCCTCAACTTTCCACCATAGAACTTTCTAAGGAAGATATTTTTAAAAGTTCCTTTAAGATTCTCCCCAAAGAAGAATAAGCTCATAACCTATGCAAGTTGGATGTAGTGGAATGTAGTCTGGATTCCCAGGAGGGAGGGGGTGAATTCCAGAGGACCAAGAGATAGTAAATTAGATAAATATCTATGGAGGTTCTCAGTCATCCAGGTCATGGTTGTCCCAAAGGTGCTTTTTTCAAAAGGCAACTGGACTTTCTTTGTTTTCCCTTGAAGATGTTTTGCTTCTCATCTAAGAAGCTTCTTGGATTAGAAGTGAAACATCTTCAAGGGGATAGCAAAGGAAATCCAGTTGCCTTTTACTGGGGGCAGTAAATTAGATAGTTTGGGAGAAAGAGAGTGAAGAAGGCACCACCCTGGTGATTCTCAGGATATATCAGAGGTGGGTTCCTCCCGGTTTGCACCGGTTCTATAGAACCGGTAGTAAACTGGTGGTGACGTCACGGAGCCGGTTCTGTCATGGACCCAGCCATCTTTTTGGGGGGATTTTTATTTATTTATTTTTTCTGCTGGTTTTTGCTTCTGCGCATGCGCAGAAGCCGAGTTTTTGGCACTGCACATGCGTGGTCACACGTGCAATGCGCCCATGCCCGCGTGGCCACATGGCGTGCAATGCGCGCACAGCCACGCGGCACAGGAGGAAGCGAACCAGCGGCGAGGTAAGTTAGAACCCACCCCTGGGATATATCAATACTGAGGCAAACAGTTGCTTGAGTTGGGCAAGATTTGTCTATAGGTAAGGAACAATAAACTGCTTAGAAGTAACTCTACCTGTCTTTCTTGGTTCTTAGGGCCTGACATTAGGCGGCTTAAAGCAATTCATTAGTAATACTTCCTACTGAGGCTGCTTTACTAGATATGCAGACACTCCTTAGATGCACAGGCCCAACAGATCAGTAGTGGGTTCTAAATTAGTTTGCTACCGGTTTGCGCGCTCGCACAATGCTTCTGCGCATGCTCAGAAGCATCCTGGGAGGGTGGGCGGAGCCTCCCGCCACCGCTGCTACCGGTTCTAAGAACCAGGCCGAACCAGGAGCAACCCACCGCTGCAACCGATCCTTATGCAAAATATAATTCTTCCTGAGTCTTCTCCCAGGCCCAGACAATTCTTAATTGGCCTCCCTGACAGCCAAGATGCAAATCAATCCATGTCAATGCAGCAAATGGAAATGATGGAGGAAATGGGGCCTGAACAATCGCTTCAGATTTTAAATCATGATCAAAGGGATTTTGCCAGGTGTATAATTTAGTGGTTGTGAGTTAAGAGATGGCGCTCCTGCAAAGTTTAGCAGATAACTAAGCCCTGGATCTCAAATTGCTTAAATCCTCTAAGAGACACAGCTCAGGGACAGCTGACTTCTTAGAGTTCAGACCTCCAATTTTAAATTCCACAGACACAACAGCACAATCTTTATGTTTGTCAGGCAACCAATTATTTATGGCTTCTAATCCAATGCCACAGGATTGACTGCTGTGGGAGAAACATCTCTCTCTCTTTCTCTCTTTTGTTTCTTGCAACATTGATATACAGTTTTGGGGGGAAATGATTCTTTTTTAAGTTTGATCAATGGATTTGGCATTGTCCTCCAATGAACTTGGGAGACTGCAGTACTCAAGGTGGGTGGTGGTTTTGCTTTACACTGCTCACAGGTTACTTCCAGTCTGACAGCAATCATATTCTGGTCACAATTTTTGGGTGCATATTAGAACAGAACAGAACAGTGGAATGAGTAGAGTAGAGAAGAATAGGAATAGGAATAGGAATAGGCATAGGCATAGGCATAGGCATAGGCATAGGCATAGGCATAGGCATAGGCATAGGCATAGGCATAGGAATAGGAATAGGAATTAGAATAGAATAGAATAGAATAGAATAGAATAGAATAGAATAGAATAGAATAGAATAGAATAGAATAGAATAGAATAGAATAGAATAGAATAGAATAGAATAGAACAGAATAGGAATTGCCCAACAAGCCCCTTCATTGCATCAGCAGACCAAGCTTCAACCAAGCTTGGCTCAGACAACCTACAGAGCCAGCTATGACCCCTACAACTAGAATACATATTCTTGCACAGGAACAGGAAGCTCAAGTTCAAAGCCCAAGAGAAGGTATAAAAGTCCCCCATTCTCAACTCCATGTGGTCAGATGCCCAGAATCACACGTGCTTGGTGGTTCTGTTCATCATTAAACCCGTATAAATACCCCTCACTCTCAACTCCATGTGGTCAGATGCACCAGAACCACCCATGTGGTTCTGTTTCATGATTAAACCATCTTTCCAATCAGCCTCCATGTTTCCAGTATCTTTCTCCCAGCTTGGAACGGAACCAGATGGATATTTCTTCCAACACAGACATTTCATTACCCAAACTAGGTAACATCATCGATGCATCAAGAATGCACTGATGACGCTACCAAGTTTGGGTAACAAAATGTCTGCAAGAAAAAAAAACCTAAACTGACAGAGCACTAAGGACCCCTCATTTCAAACCTGAGCTACAAATATTCTCCTTTATTAGTGAGTTATAATTTTGAAGGATTTGGGGCTATTTTTCTTAGGCACATAGAATTCCACCATGCTAGAATTATTCTCCTTAGCCCCAGGTAAAAACAACATTCTAAGGCGAGAAAAAAAAAATCCCAAAAATGTTTAATAGCCCCTTTTCAGATAACAAAGTTAGTTAAAAGCTTTTGGGATGCATGGAGTTTCTAAACTGATGCAGGGTTAAAACTGAGATAAGATGCTGTACAGGGGAAAGAAGTAGAAGGCGGAGTGATTATGCAGATATAGCTACAGATGAGACTGCTTTCAAGATTGGGATCAATTGATAATTGTAATGTTATAAAAATCTAATTTTAGTCTCAAGGTTTGTTGAGATTTTTTGAGAGAGCCTGATGCCTTTGACATATGTGAATTACAGATTAACAGAGTTGGAAGGGACCTTGTAGGTCATCTATTCCAACCTCCCGCCCAAGCAGGAGACCCTACACCAGCGGTTCTCAACCTGTGGGTCGCGACCCCTTTGGGGGTCGAACGACCATTTCACAGGGGTCGCCGCGCACGTTAGCCCGCTATTTTGGTGCCACCGTCACTGCAGGAGTGAAAAGGTCCCGGTTCGGCCGTGCCTGCGGGTCGCCGGACAGCTGGTAGCCCGGACGCCGCCATTTGGGTTCTTCTACCCTCTGCGCATGCGCAGAATGCTTTGCGCATGCGCAAAGGGTAAAAGAACCTAAATGGCGGTGTCCGGGTGAAGTCTCCTGCTTCCACGCTATCAGCTGTCCGGCGACTCGCAGGCAAGCCCGACCCCGGAGCATTTTGCCCTGGTGCCGCAAGCCCGAACTGAGCATTTCACCCCTGGTGCCACGCCCCCTTTGTCACCTCATCCCGTGCGGGGAGGGGTCGCGGTGGTAGGTCATCTAGTGCAATAGAAAGGTTGAGAACCACTGCCCTACCCCATTTCTGACAAATGGCAGTCCAATCTCTTCTTGAAAGCCTCCAGTGATGAAGCTCCCACAACTTCTGAAGGCAAGCTGTTCCATTGGTTGATTGTTCTCACTGTCAGAAAATTTCTCCTTATTTCTAGGTTGAATCTCTCCTTGATCAGGTTCCATCCATTATTCCTTGTCTGGCCTTCAGGTGCCTTGGAAAATAGCTTGACCCCTTCCTCTCTGTGGCAGCCCCTCAAATACTGGAAGACTGCTATCATGTCTCCCCTGGTCCTTCTCTTCACTAGACTAGCCATGCCCAGTTCCTGTAACCGTTCTTCATATGTTTTATGAATTCCGCACATTTTTTGCATCGTTTCCATTATGGATGCAACATTTTGTGATATGTAATAGAGTACGGGTGTCAAACTCGCCGCATCACGTTGCCATCACGTGACGTATAGCGACGTTTTTTCCCTCGCGGAGCTGGGGTGGGCGTGGCCTGCGTGTGGTGCAGCCGGCCCGCAGGCCGCCAGTTTGACACCCCTGTAATAGAATATCAATGGAGATTAAAATGCTCTGTTTTTAGTTTATCCTTAGTTTAAGTCCTGATGTGCATCCTTTCCTTGACCAGAAGGTCTTGGTCACAGTCAATAATGCCTTGGTCACTTCCTGTTTGGATTACTGCAATGTGCTGTACATGGGGCTGCCCTTGAAGACTACCTGCAAGCCTCAACTGGTCCAGAATGCGGCAGCATATACAGGAATTCCTCAACTTATGACCACAATTGAGCCCAACATGTATGTTGCTAGGTGAGAAATTTATTAAGTGAGTTTTGCCCCATTTTATGACTTTTCTTGCCACATTTGTTACAGTTGTTGTTAAATTAGTAACACGGTTGTTAAGTGAATCTGGCTTCCCCATTGACTTTGCTTGTCAGAAGGTCGCAAAAGAGGATCACATGACCCCGGGACACTACAACCGTCATAAATGTGAGGCAGTTGCCAAGCATCTGAAGTTTGACCACATGACCATGGGGGATGCTGCAATGGTTGTAAGTGTGAAAAACGGTCATAAGTCACTTTCCCAGTGCCGTTGTAACTTCAAATGGTCATTAAAGGAACTGTTGTAAGTCAAGGACTACCTGTAAATGCTTATCTGGTTTGTAGAGAATATGAAGATCCAGATCCAGAGGTGGGTTCCTCCCGGTTCGGACTGGTTCCCCTGAACCGGTAGCGACCTGCTGGTGACGTCACTGAACTGGATTAGTCTGTGCCGGTCCCTGGGCGCCGCCATCTTTTTTTTTTTTTTAATTTTTTACTTTTTTGAAGTTTTTTCCTGTTCTGGTGCTTGAAAAAGGGCCCTCCCTCCCTCCCTCGGTTTTATACTGACCTTTATTCCTTCTTCCGAAGCCCAGCTGATCAGCTCCTCAGCTGCGTTTCGGGCTGATTTTCAACTACTGAGCATGCACAGAAGCAAAATTGCATGAGGGGACGCGTGCGTGTGCGCGAGCGGAGCGATTGCGCGCACGCAAAATGTGCACTTCCGTCGCGATGCGAACCGGTGGGGAAGGTAAGTAGAACCCACCCCTGTCCAGATCTCTGCAGAAGTACAAACTTTGGGAAGGGATTCTGGTGTGGTTAGGTTGAGGTTTAATCATTGCAAGTTGCACACAGTGGTGTGTAGCACCTAAATTGGAAAGATTACAAAGGTAATGTAGCAACTTCCACTACCATGAAAATTGTGGGGTGTAGACAAATACAAATTCTAGTTGGATGCTCCAGTTTCATTAACAGAGAAGACAGAAACTGAGCCAACTTGCAAATGAGTATATCCCTAATTAGCAGAGGCAGGAAACAAAGATATGTCCATCTCAATCCTCCTATCATTAGCAACAGAAATGGATAATATTCCTTATTTTAAAGAAGTGATGGACATTTCATACTTCTGCACTCCATTCTAAAAATAAAAAAGCATTTTCCAATTTGGACAATTTCTAGACCTATCATCAATGGATCTTTATTACAGTCCAAAATCAGCATAAGGAGGTTGGGGTAGAGTCAATTAGAAATAATAAACAAGGATCAGAATAAGTGTGTGTGTGTGTGTTTCTGTTTTATACAGTATCTTTTAGCTTTTTACAATTATTCTGATCCGTTTTTATGGTTTAGTATATGCCAGGACACTGCAACCATCATAAATATGAGTCAGTTGCCAAGCATCCAGATTTTGATCACGTGGTCATGGGGATGCTGCAACGGTCATAAGTGTGAAAAATGATCATAAGTCACTTTTTTTCAGTGCCATTGTAACATGGAACGGTCACTAAGTGAATTGTTGTAAATTGAGGACTACCTGTATTAGAAAAGCCAGATATTGGGTATTTGAAGACTCTCATGAGGAGCACTTTAGAAAGACAGTACAGCTTGTCCTCCACTTACGACCACAACTGAGCCCAAAATTTATGTTGCTAAGTGAGAAATTTGTTAAGTCAGTTTTGCCCTACTTTACGACTTTTCTTGCCACCTTTCTTAACTGAATGACTGCAGTTGTTAAATTAGTAGCATGGTTGTTAAGTGAATCTGGTTTCCCCATGGATTTTGCTTGTCAGAAGGTCGCAAAAGGGGATCACATGAGCCCGGGACACTGCAACCGTCGTAAATGTGAGTCAGTTGTCAAGCATCCGAATGGAAATCACGTGATCATGGGGATGCTGCAACGGTCGTAAGTGTGAAAAATAGTCATAACTCACTTTTTTCAGTGCTGTTGTAACTTTGAATGGTTACTAAGCGAACTGTTGTAAGTCAAAGACTACCTGTAGATGTAGAGCCCTTCCAATCTGCTTATCCCAATATTTATGGCAATGATTCTCAATCGCAGCAACTTTAAGATGCATGGACTTCAATTCTCAGAATTCCTCGGTCATTGTGCTGGCTGGGGAATTCTGGGAATTGAAGTCCATACCTCTTAGAGTTGCTGAGGTCAAGAAACACTGATTTAACTAGCATACTTTATGTTCCCTGGATTATGCTGGATTGTCACAGCATTGGGATTGTTTCGTTGTTAAACCCTTAGCTATCCCTTGGATATATGCAAACATCTCTGTATTCTAATGATCAATTTTATAAAATATGGTCTTCCAGCATATCAAGAACTGTAATTTATGACAGGTCCTTAATGAAGTATTGACTTTCCTGTAGGAAAACAAGAAATAGCTACAACTATATCAAGTATTTTACTTTGAGATATTTCTCAAAACAGACAGGAACCTTAGCCAGGTCTATCCTTTATCCCAAGCTATAATTAGGATATATAGCTAGGCATATTCTCTATTATTCTTCAGCCTGCAAAGTAGATTTCCTAAAGAATGTACAAAGTGTACCAATCAGCCCTGGATGAGTTTGATAATCACCCACCAGACAAGTAAATCATGACACTGAGAGCAGAGCCACATAAACATCCAACTCTAGAAAAAGGGAGTGTTTCTTTTTTGGGGGAAGGGGGTGTTCCTTAGCTCTAGGTTCTGTAGGTTCATATGTAAGCTTAATTCATACAATATAAGCAGGTTAATTAAAAACCTACTGGGTACATAATATGTATGGCTAGTCTGGAGAAAAGAAGGACTAGGGGTGACATGATAACAGTATTTCAATATTTGAGGGGCTGCCACAAAGAAGAGGGGGTCAAATTATTTTGCAAAGCACCAAAAGGCAAGACAAGAAACAATGGATGGAAACTAATCAAGGAGAGAAGCAACCTGGAATTAAGGAGAAACTTCCTAACAGTGAGAACAATTAACCAGTGGAACAACTTGCCTTTAGAAGTTGTGGGTGCTTCATCACTGGAGGTTTTTAAGAAGAGACTGGACAACCACCTATCTGAAATGGTATAGGGTTTCCTGCTTGAGCAGGGAGTTGGACTAAAAGACCTCCAAAGTCCCTTCCAGCTGATTAATATACTATGGGGTGGTTGAAAATTATTTTATAGCAAATGAACTAACACGCTTTACCAAATATATAGAAAGCAAACTGGTTTCTGTCTTCTTGTTTACTTCGTACAATGTTACTATGTCTTCTAATGATTGTGTGCTGATATATTCCATGCAATCACAGAGTTATAAGAGCGACATGTAAATCAGCAATCTACAGGTGGTCCTTACAACTTACAATTGGGGCCAGAATTTCCATTGCTAAGCAAGGTTGTTCTTAAGTGAGTTATGCCTGATTTTACAGCCTTTCTTTCCCCATGGCATTAAGTGAATCACTGCACTTGTTAACTGAATCACTTGATCGTTAAGAGAATTTGGCTTCTCCCATTGATTTTGCTTGTTGGGTAGTCAGCTGGGAATTGCCACAAATGGCAATTACATGACTTCAGGAGGCTGCAACTATTGTAAATACATGTAACCCCCTCCCCGACTTTTGGGTGTAAGTGCGAGAACTGATTGTAAGTCACTTTTTTCAATCACATTGTAGCTTCAACCAGTCGCTAAACCAATAGTTGTAAGTCAAGGATTAAAAAGTTTGCAGGATCAAACTTCGGAAGAGGGGGGTGGGGGGAAAAGCACAAGTGCATTCACAGAATGCAGAATATATACTGCACGGGTGTCAAACTCACCGCGTCACATTGTCGTCATGTGATGTTTCACGATGTTTCTCCCCTTCACAGAGCTGGGGTGGACGTAGCCTGCATGTGACACATCCAACCCACAGGCCACCAGTTTGACAACCCTGATATACTGGAAGAAAGAATATTAAAGGGGGACAGATGGCAGGGGTGGGATTCACATAATTTACCTACCGGTTTGCCCAGCAGCACCAAAAATGTGAGCACAAAACCTTCCGCACATGTGCATGGCTCACACGCGCTGCTTGAAAACGTGGCAGCACTCAATGACTGCCCTTGGTGTCTGCGCTGGTGAGCTGAGCTGTTGTTTAGCTCAGCTGAGGCGCGGCAATCCGCTCTGCTGCACGAATCAGCTGAGCTAAAAAATGGGAATATAGGACAGGGAACGGCAGGGGCGGGAGGGCGGGGCCAACCAAAGGTGGTATTTGCCGGTTCTCCGAACTAGTCAAAATTGCCACTACCGGTTCGCCCGAACCAGTCTGAACCGGCTGAATACCACCTCTGATCTGGGGGAAGAGTTAGTCTGAAGAGTCTGAGGAGCCAGCCAGCCTGTTGTGGGTGATTTCACAAGCTCCCCCAATCCTTAGAATAGCAATAACATTTAGACTTATATACAGCTTCATAGTATTCTACAGCCCTCTCTAAGCGATTTACATATTGCCCCTAATAAGGAAGGATGGAAGGCTGAGTCAAACTTGAGCCAGTGAAAATTGAATTGCTGGCAGTTGGCAGAGTTAGCCTGCAATACTGCGTTATAACCACTGCGCCACCACGGCTCATTAGAAGAACCAACTTACCTGGCTGCATGTCAGCTTCCTGTACTTAAATAATATTTTTAAAATGGCAAAGGTCAACTGGGGTCAGAGAGTCTGACAGGTACCAAGAAAGCTAACGAGCGCACCTTTTTGATTTCAGGGACACACCAATGACCCCCCAAATAAAAGCAACCTGGATGATAGCCCAGCTCCACACCTGGCTTGTTGGTAGAAGTGCCAGTTCGATCCACTGCTTGGGCAGAACCCCAAATGACTGGATGCCATCTCAGTTCATAGGCTGAGTAGAGTTGCATGGTTTCCAATCTGCTCCATAAGCTGCCAGGCCTTCTGCGAAACATTTTGAACAATGCTACAGGTGACAGCAGAACAAGGAGGAAATATCCCACTTCATCAGAAAGTTCTGCATGTCTAACGTTAGATTGATGTTTCTCAAACTTGGCCACTTTAAGATGTGCGCGTTTCAACCCCCAGAATTCCCCAACCAGGCAGAAACACTGCATTAAATTCATCCTCGCACTACACCAGGGGTCAGCAACCTGCTGACTCAGCCTTCCATCCTTCTGAGGTGGGTAAAATGAGGACCCAGATTGTTGGGGGCAATATGCTAACTCTGTGAACCACTTAGAGAGGGCTGTAAAGCACTATGAAGTGGTATATAAGTCTAAGTGCTATTGCTAAGTGCTATTGCTATTGCTGCTCTGGAGCCGCATGTGGCTCTTTCATCCCTCTGCTGCGGCTCCCTGTCGCTCAAAATATGCGTCACAACCGCCAATGTGTGATACCCGCTGGAACGCGATTTATTGAGCTTTTCGACCCCACATGGTATGCCAACCATGGATAAATCCAAGAAAAGAAATGTTTCAGAAGAAAACAGAACGTTTAATTCAACTACATATGCTAGTTCTGTGGCTGCTGAAGAAATAAGTCAGGCATGGAAAGGGTTTTGTGGCTCCCGGTGTTTTCTTTTCTGCAGGGAAACGGGTCCAAATGGCTCTTTGAGTGTTTAAGGTTGGCGACTCTTGCACTACATGGTTTTATGGCAGGCTGCAAGAAAACTCTGCAAGTTTCAAGAAGAAGAAAAATGCCCCTAGTTCTGGCTTAATCCCACTCACTCATATTTTCATCTCACAAGCTCTCCATCTGTCTCTCCTAAACCAGTGTTTCTCAAAATTCTGCAACTTTAAGATGGGGGGGACGGGACTTCAACTTCAAGAATTCCCCAGCCAGCCATGCTGGCTGGGGAATTCTGGGAGTTGAAGTCCCGTCCCCTCCATCTTAAAGTTGTCAAACTGAGAAACACTATTCCAAAGCAACACAGAGCCATCCTCCCTTTCCACTTCCCAGAAAGCCTCTTCTGTGCCTTTAAAATTCCCCTCTCTTTTTCTAAGCAGAGCCTCAGTTCCTTCAAGACCATCCAAATCTATTTTTAGCCATAGCACCAGCAGGGTCCCTTTCGTGGAATGTCAGCGGTCCTTTCAATTACTACCAGCCAGGATTCCATCCAAAACTCTCTTCAGGTGCCTTAAAACTCCAGCTGTTTTCTGTCTCCCTCCCTAGAAGGTAAGACCTTGCTCCCTTTCTGGTTCTGGTTCTGGTTCTGCTGCAATGATTTCCAGCCTTTTGAAAGGGAATCAGCTTCCTTTCCCTCTTCTGTGTTCAGGAGAAGAAATGCACCAATGCTTGCACTTTTCCCCCATTTCTTCTCTTTCTATATATTTAAAAAAAAAAATACAAGATTTGGGATTGCTCTGAGAAAGCTTAAAAGATGCCGGTGCATAAACTCAGCTGGTTAAACTCAGTTTTTAACCCCGTCTAGGATGGTTGGGAGTGAGAATTTGCAAACAAAGCACACCTACACACACACAGGCAGGGTAAGTTATAGAAATAAAAGTATTTTGGACTTTGATTATCGGATCCTAGCCTTATTTGGACAGCTTACTTTTTCACCGCTCGAAACATCATTCCATAAAGACAGATTTTTATCTTGTTTTCTCGGATGGCACTGCAAGCGGGGTTGTTTAGATTGAATTTATGAAAGTCTAAAATCCCAACACGTGCTGGAATTGGCTGTGCTGCTTCATATCCTTGCAGAAGAAAATATAGAGTTATAATATCTCTATCCATGCCTCCATTTCATGGAAAGGGACATTCAAACATGGCCAGAGAAGGGCTTGCTGAATGTGAGCCATCTGAACATTTAAACATTTGAGCATCTAAAACATCTGACTGGTATGTGATCTCCTGCTTGAACAAGGGGTTGGACTAGAAGACCTCCAAGGTCCCTTCCACCCAGTTATTGTATGTTCTGTGTTCTATCTCCTGCCTCTTTACCTGTAAATCCCAGTGTGCTGAGTGTGGCTTACTTACCAGCCACTCCCCATAAGGTTGCAATGTAAACAATCAGAATTCTAAGGCTTTTAAAACTCATTTTGCATTGTCTATTGAAGCAATAGTGAGCACAAATTGTTCTCAATTCAACCTTTTTTTCTTTTCTTTTTTTTGTTCTGTTTAGCTTCTTTGGGTGGTTTGAGAGGCGGTAAATATTCAGGGACTCTAAAGGAGAGCTGCACAGTATAATTTGGAACTGGGTGAAAAATATTAGCTAACGTTGGCTTTGTCTCTCTTGAAAAAAAAAAGCAAACCCCTTTGAGCTAACATTTTTACTTGAATCTGAGGCTCTGTTATTTGGGCTGGTAGGTCTGTCTACAATACAGCATCTTGAAAGTAGTTGAATGGTGACATCCAGACAAATGATTGACATGGGACAAAGAGAGAGAGAAGAATAGAGAATCTCTCTAAATTAAAAACTGAGTGTGAACTGCAGGGTCTTTGTGAATGCAACTACACAAAGCATTTTGGCAACGTGGCTTGCCTCAACTTATGAACATAATAATGGGGCCCTGAAATTCAGCTGCTTAGGAATGTAAGTGTTAAGTGAATAATCAAGTGTCTGCACATGGTTTTTCAATCTCTTTTGCCATGATTGTTAAGTAAATCCAGTTTTTCCTATTGACTTTGCTGGTCAGAAGCTGGCTGGAAAGATAATAAATGGTGATGAATTAATTGGTGGGACACTGCAATGGTCATAAATATCTGCCAGTTGCCAAGTGGCTAAATTACAATCATGTGACCATGGAACAATGATGGTTGTGAGGACAGGTGGTAAGTCACTTCTTTCAGCACCATTGTAATTTTGGTCACTAAATGAATGAATGGTCATTAAGTGAAGACTACCTAGCAGGCAGTTCTGCTAGGAGACATTAGCAATAGCACTTAGACTTATATACTGCTTCACAGTGCTATTACAGCCCTCTCTAAGTGGTTTTACAGAGTCAGCATATATTGCCCCCAACAATCTGGGTCCTCATTTTACCGACCTCGGAAGGATGGAAGGCTGAGTCAACCTTGAGCCTGGTGAGAATCGAACTCCTGGCTGTGGGCATTAGAAACAGTTCCTTTAGAATGACGAATTTCTTTTGATGTAATGTATATTTGGGATTAACCAAAGGTTCTTTTTAAAGGAATTTAAGTTTTAACTGGAGGGAGGGGAAGCAAGTAATCAGCTTTTTTCAGCATTGCTGTAACCTAGTATGATTGCTAAATGAATGGTCATAAGTCAAGGACTATCTATACTTTCTGGTAGGATGTTGGTCACTTTCCAGTCTAGCTTACATCTTAGAGCAGCGGTTCTCAACCTGTGGGTCGCGACCCCTTTGGGGATCGAACGACCCTTTCACAGGGGTCACCTAAGACCATCGGAAAACACATATTTCCGATGGTCTTAGGAACCGAGACACCACTCCTCTATCCATCCACATACGAGTACCCGGGGACGGTGCGACGCACGGGCGGCCCTCAAATGCGCAGGTGCCGACGGAAGGGCCGCATGTGCTAGCCTGCCATCTTGGTGCCACGCCCCCTTTGTCACTTCATCGCTTCTCACCTGGCAATGCGCACGCCTGGGGACGGGGCGGGGAGGGGGTCACGGCAGCAGGGCGGGGGTCGCGGCATTAGGAAGGTTGAGAACCACTGGCTTAGAGAATGCCTGGTGATGTCTCATCCACTTACTAAACAGATCCTCTCTGCTCAGCTCTTTCAGATCAACCAAAACCAGTTAAATGTTGCATACAATAGATCCATGGAGCTCTTTAAATGATACTTGAAGCGTTATACATCCCTTGATGAAACACTTAGCCTTTTTTTTTTTTTGCTTTTATCTAATGAATTTTCCTGTGCCATATCGTAATAATTTCAAAAGGAATTTAAAAATCTCATGAATGGAAAGTGATATTCTTGCATTGCTTCATTATGAGGGCACCAAGAGGTACGTGTGAAGATTTCTCTGTTTTTCATGAAACAAACCACCCTGATTTGCAGCCTTCCTGATTTTCTGTGCTTGCTAAATCCTAAAAGATAATCAGGAGGGAATCAATCCCAAGGGTCTTTTTTTCAATTATGGCTTCACTGTCATTGCTAAAGGTGATTTTGACCTGTGAAAAATTATTGGATAATAGCTCCTTCCCTCTGGAGGATTTCAAAGGAATCACCCATCCAATTTCTCTCTCCAGAGATATTGTGGAGTGTTCCAAAATGTCATGCTAATCTCAAAAAACCCACAGAATCAGTCCTGGTTCATATCTGCATCCAGTTATAAATCCAATATAAAAAAGATGTTGAGACTCTAGAAAGAGTGCAGAGAAGAGCAACAAAGATGATTAGAGGCTAAAACATATGAAGAACAGTTGCAGGAATTGTTTATATTTAGTTTAATGAAAAGAAGGATTAGGGGTGACATGATAGCAGTGTTCCAATAGCCAAGGTAAGGAAGAGGGAGGTCAACCTATTCTCCAAAGCACCAGAAGACAGGACAAGAAGCAATGGATGGAAACTAATCAAGGAAAGAAGCAACCTAGAACTAAGGAGAAATTTCCTGATAATTAGAACAATCAGTGGAATGACTTGCCTGTAGAACAGCGGTTCTCAACCTGTGGGTCGCGACCCCTTTGGGGGTTTCACAGGGGGGTCGCGGCATTAGAAAGGTTGAGAACCACTGCTGTAGAAGTTGTGGGTGCTCCAACATTGGGATTTTTTAAAAAAAAGAGATTGGACAACCATTTGTCTGAAATGGTATAGGGTTTCCTGCCTGAGCAGGGGGTTGGACTAGAAGACCTTCCAACTCTGTTATTCTGTATTCGATTTTGGATTGGAGAAGAAGACCATCAGGAAATTCTATGAAAATGTAGGAGAAGAACAGGCAGAGTCTGAGGGTGGCATGAAACTAGTAATCAGCTAGAGTCATTATGTTCCCATAATGGTCTGTCCAACCCGCCTTGAATTCCATTGATTTTTATTCAGTGCCAATTTAGACCATTAGATGACTAGTTCCTTGTGTAGAGGCATGATCAATAAATCATCTTAATTGGAATTCAATATGCAATCTCAATTCTTCGTGCCTGACAGAAATTCGTGAAATTCCATAGCAATAGCACTTAGACTTATATACTGCTTCATAGTGCTTTTATAGCCCTCTCTAAGTGGTTTACAGAGTCAGCATATTGCCCCCAACAATCTGGGTCCTCATGTTACCCACCTAGGAAGGATGGAAGGCTGAGTCAACCTTGAGCCGGGTGAGATTCGATCTGCCAAACTGCTGGCAAACAATGATCAGCAGAAGTAGCCTGCAGTACTGCACTCTAACCACTGCGCCACCGTGGCTCTTCCCATGAAACTGGGAAGTTGAATTTCAGAAATGCAAGAGGTTATCTTGAAAGCATGTTTATCAACTTTTAAGGTTTGACCTAGCATAACCCTTACATGCACTTATTGCTCAGAAATAAGTTCTAATCAAGATTTTCCCCTCATCCTTCCATATATTATCAATATAAGAAAACATTACATTTGAGAGAAAACCCAAAAAATCAACATGGATGGAGGAAATCTGAAATTTCTGGAGCTTTTAGATGAAATGGTAATAACTGGACAAAAAGTTAACCCATCTTCTGTAAACCGCAAAATGAATTGTTGTAATTCTGTATATGTTAATACAAGTAGTTCTTGACTTATGGCCACAATTGGGACCAGAAAATTTGTCACTAAGCAATGCAGTTGTTAAGTGAGGCATTACATGAGCACATCCAATTTTACATTTTTCAAATAGCGGTTGTTTAGTGAGATATCATGTGATCGTGACTTGTGACCTCCTGCTGGCTTCCCCATTGATTTTGCTTGAATCCAGCTAGGAAGGTTGTACATAGCAATCATGTGATTTTGGGATGTTACAACTGTCATTAAGTATCAGCACCCAGATTGTGCTCACATGACTGACTGTAGGATTGGTGCAACAGTTCTAAGTGTGAAGACTTAAATTAATGAATGGTCATTAAGAATAGGTAATTCTGCTGGGAGATGCTGGAAACAGTTCCTTCAGAATGGTGGATTTCTTTTGATCTAATGTATGGTGGATTCAGAATGGTGGATTTCTTTTGATTTATGGCAGGGGTGTCAAACTTGTGGCCTGCAGGCCAGATGTGTCACGTGCTGGCCCCGCCCCCACCCGGTTTAGCGAAGGGGGAAAAGTCCCGATACGTCACGTGACGCCGCCATGACGACACAGGGTTGACATCCCTGATCTATGGGGTTAACCCAAAGGACTTTTTCAAAAACATTTAACTGGGGAGGGGGAGCAAATACTCATTTAGAAAAGCTGCTTTACTCATGATTTACATTTGCATGTGTCCATGGCACCTATATTAGGTCTGTTTAGTTGAAAATGTTTATCTTTCCTCTTCAGTCAGAAATAAAACCCAGTCAGACGGTTTATTCAACAATGTATACCAGTTAGATAGTGGAAGCTCAGGTTTCATTTTGTTATACGTTGCTATTATCATCATTAATTAATTCATATGAAGCTGAAAGGAATCGCAACCACAAACTAAAGAAACATTAACAGCCTTTGCAAAATGCCAGTTGTACAGGCGAAAGTAATCTATTATCAATTAATGGTCTATTATTAATAATTTATTATTACTAATCTATCAGTAATATAGCTAACAAATGTAATATAACTAAAAATGGTGATCAAACTGAATTCAGTTTAGGGCAATGTAAATATTTAAAATAGTCTGTGGGATGTAAATTTCCCAATCAAAATTGGAAGGTGGGTGATTGTTTTCCCAATATTTGCAATAACCGACTTAACTGACTGCTAACAATAAACACTGAATCGATGCTGTTGGATTGTTTGATAAGCTTTAGAAAATACCAGTAGTAAATCAACCTTAGCATTTGTCTAGGCAATTGTCCAGTTTCTTTATTCAGTTTTAGCCAAAAATACTGACCAACTGGTTATTACACCCAAAGATGATAATACCTACAATCTGTTTACATCACCAGTGTTTCTCAACCTTAGCAACTTTAAGATTTGTGGACTTCAACTCCCAGAATTCCCTAGCCAGCGTTCCCTATGATGGGCTGGGAAATTCTGGAAGTTGAAGTCCACATATCTTAAAATTTCCAGGATTGAGAAATACTAGCATACAATATATAGTAGTCTAAGAGAAATATCACATGTAGAATTTTCTTTTGTCCTATTTTTGATGATTTGCTGAAATCTTCCACACTGAGAAGAGATCCAGTCAGTTTCCTCAAGCCTTCAGTACTTTACTTAATATTTTTCAAGGGAATTTGTTAGATTTAATAGTTTAAAGTTGGAGTACTTGTTAAACTTGGAGTACTAATCTCAAATGATCTAAGTGCCAGAGCTCACTGTACTAGCATTTGCCAAAAAGGCATTAAGAGTTGTTAACCTAATATTGCGTAACTTCTTCTCCGGTAATATTGAACTGCAAACTAGGGCAAACAAAACTTTTGCTAGACCAATTCTCGAATACAGCTCATCTGTCTGTAATCCGCACTGCATATTGGACGTTAATACAATTGAGCGAGTC
>QLTV01004088.1:249566-272443 GCA_003457575.1 Thermophis baileyi | reverse complement strand
ATGCTGTCATGGTTCCGAATAGCATCTGGAATTAAATCAGAGTCAAGGCATTCCTCAAAGTTCCAATTTATTAACAGAGCCATGTCAGCACGGCTGGGAGAAATCCAGAATCTGAAGTCTTTGGGGTTTCTCCAACCAGTTGAAAGTTCAAGCCTTTGTCCCCACACCCCCCAAGTTCATCACATGAACCAATCTTCATTGCTTCATCCTCTGGTGCTTGGTTGGAACTCCACCTTCTTCTGTTCAGGTGCAGGACAAAGGATGACCTTGACAATCTAGAAGGAATTTGTTGTGGCTACATGCAGACATCCCTCATGCAACTGCCCCTCCCAAATTCCCACAGCAAGGAATACATTTTAAACTAATATAAAGTGTGGCAGGCCAAAGATCTAAAGAAAATGGCTTCGGCCTGACACTATGTTTGGTGGCCGAATATGGACTCAGAGATCCAAGCATAGGTAGAACAATGTCGTCCCTGCCAAGAGTCTAGGCCGGCTCCCCCTAGGGCCCTGGTACATGATTGGGACAAAGCAAAAGCCCCTTGGTCTCAGTTACATGTTGATTTTGCTGGCCCGTTTCATGGCCAAACCTTCCTGATTTTAGTCGATGCCTACTCAAAATGGCTCGAAATTTTCCTAATGGGCTCTACCTCCGCCGAGGCCGTAATCAAGGTCCTCCGGTGACTATTCGCCACCCACGGGCTACCAGATGTCCTGGTATCAGATAATTGGCCCCAGTTCACTGCAACCCACTTCGAGGGGTTCCTAGCAGACTTAGGGATCCGCCATGCCCTGTCCACGCCGTTCCATCCAGCATCGAATGGCCAGGTGGAAAGATTTGTTCAATCCGCCAAGGAGGCCTTGGGGAGGCTAGGCCCCGGGGACTGGCAAACCAGGGTGGACAAATTCCTCCTGGCCCAGCATATCACCCCAAGTACAACCACAGGCCGAAGTCCGGCCGAACTACTCATGGGTCGCAGGCTTCATTCGGTCTTAGACCGCCTGCACCCCAACTACATGCCCAAAACCAAGGATGAGCCAAGCCAAACCATCAGGTCCTTCTCAGAAGGAGACCTAGTTTTTGCCCGCAATTACGCCGAGGGTTCCCTATGGCTACCTGGGGAAGTCAAAAAAATCCTGGGCCCAATGTCATATGCAGTCAGGTTAAACGATGGCCGGCAATGGAAACGGCACATCGATCAATTAAAAAAAATGAGTTAAAGGCGAATTGCAAAATCCGCAAAATGCAAATAATTATACTCCTTCCCTAGCTAACTAAAGCCCGATGGAGCTGGAAGACTTACCGGAGGCACCAGGAGTCCGGGGGCGATCGCATGATGAACCGGTTCCAATACCCAAAGAGGCCATGCCCGAAAGCTTCCAGGAGCTTCCAAGCTCAGACCATGGAGCAGCAGCAGACCTGTCCACTCAGGCCGCTGCCTCACCCTCGACTGAGCTGCGCAGGTCAGGGAGGGTCCCTAAACCCCCCGCCTATCTGCGTGATTACGTGTACCGCATGTATTGCTCCATCTAGGAGGGGAGGGGTGTTATGTACTGTTGCATACATGGTTTCACCCAGGTCCAGCATTTGAGTGGGAGAATGCTCAAATCCTATTGGTTGTTACATCTGACAGCTCCCTATAAAAGGGCTAGCTGTCAGACTGCAAGTTGCTGGTTGTACAGAGAAGTTGCCTAGTAAAGAAGTTCCTTTTGAAGTCTGTCTCCTGTCATCATTCCCACAACACAAAACAGAAGGGCTTTTCTTCACCCTCTTTCTCTCATAGGCAACCTCCAGACTGAGTTGCCTCTTTGTTGTGGCCCACCAGCTGCCAGCGGAGCTGGCGGCAGACTCGGACGATGAGAAGGTTGGGGAAGAACCTGGGCCAGTTCTGGAGCCTGGGGAAGGCTCTGATTGATGCCCAGTGTTGGACACAGAGATAGAGACAGGGCCGTCTGGCATTTCCCAGCCAGAGAGGCAGCTGCCTTTGGAGTCAGAGATGAGTGAGGAGGAGGAACAGCTGGGGCCTGTTCCAGATGCGCGTATGCGCAGAGCAGATAGGAGAGGTGAACAACGGAGGACAATGAGCCGGCTCGGGAAGCAAAACAAATGTGGATGCTGACTGGCCCCTCCCTGGCTGGGGAATACATAGGAGGAAAGGGGAGTGGTTTGGTTGTCGCAGAAAACTGTTGGCATTTCTGGAAAGTTTGCTCCTTGTGTGTTTTGTGCGACAAAGACTGCCTTGCCAGAACTGAGGTTTGTCTATTTCTCTGTTTGAAGTGACTTACCGTAATTTGAAGTCTCCCTGCTGGGAGCTCCCGGCCTTGCATTTATCATAACAAGCTGATAAGGATTATTGTTTCAGTTAACTTCTTGCAAGACTCTTGCCTGGACTTTCTGTTGGTGAATGCAGTTAATTCCCAATGTGTAAATAAAGAGGGGTTTTTGTTTGCGGGGAGTCTGTTTTTTGCTTCTACGAAGGCCGGGTCAGAACACTCTTATTCCTCTGGAATGCACCTCCTCTCTCCTAGGAATCCACTTCTTAAAGTTAGTCCTCGATTTATGACCATAACAGAGTGTGCCCGTTACGGTCATAAGTCACGATGGTAGGAAAGTGGGTCATCACGTGACCAATCTAATTTACAATCTTTTTTTTTTTTGCAGCAGGCATTAAGTGAAGCCATTGTTCCCTATGGAGCACTTTTGCCTAAAACCAGAAGTACACAGGAGTTTTCAGCAACAATTTTGTAAATCACAGCGATGTGATTCCGGGACCCTGCAAATGGCCATAAATGCAGACCAGTTGCCAAGCATCCAAAATGCAGTAGCATGACTGTGGACAGGTGGCCTTTGGAACTTTGGACCTGGATCATAAGTACTTTTGGAGGTGGGAGTTGTCATAACTTTGAAAGGTTATTAAACAACCGGTCATAAATTGAGGACTACTTGTGCCACATTCCATCAGAGTTACTGCTTTATACAATATCAAATATCTCATCACTCAATGTCCCAAAGGTGCTTTCCTTGCAGCCACCTTCCCTTTCTTTCTTTCTTTCTTTCTTTCTTTCTTTCTTTCTTTCTTTCTTTCTTTCTTTCTTTTTTTTTTTTGAAGATGTTTCACTTCTTATCCAAGAAGCTTCTTCAGCTCTGACAGGATGGTGGGGAATGGAAGGATTTATATTCCTTGCAGAGAGCTGGTCATTTGCATCTTTTTTTTAGAGGGTCATTGAAGCACTTGGAGGTCAGGGTCACCTGAGTAGTGCTCCTGGTTCCTGTAGTCTGCAATTTTTCTCTGGAAATCCATTCCTACTCCCACACCATTCAAAGGGTGTTCACCCCAAATTGTCTACAGACTTTCATCACTCAATGTTTTCAGAAATCATTTTTCTGAAATGATTGTTTTATTTTTTACATCTATTTATTTTATTTATATCCTTCCTTTATTATTTTTACAAATAACTCAGGGCGGCAAACATATCCAATATACCTTCCCCTTCCTCCTATTTGCCCCACAACAACAACCCTGCAAGGTGGGTTGGGTTGAGAGAGAGTCACTGGCCCAAGGCGTTCATGGCTATGGCGGGACTTGAACAAATGATCTCTTGCTTTCTAGCCTGGTGCTTTAACCACTAGACCAAAGTGGCTCTCTTCACTCATATCTTGATTCACATCTGCTTCTCAATTTCCATATTCACCCAATTTAGCTAGCTTTCCTAAGCACATTAGCATATGCATTGGGTGCTTCTATTCTCTGTCCAAATTTAAAATGTTCCACAGCAAAATTTCAGAGGGGAATGAAATATTTATCTGCTGCAGCTTCAGTTTTTGATCTGGTGCATTTAGAAAAACCCACTGTGCTGGAAGTCCAAAACAGTGCAGCAATGCAGTCCTTCGGATAGCAACTTTTTTCTTTTCCATCTTGATAAAAATTTCATGGAATGTGTAAGTGTATCTTCACAGTTTGAATTCTGTATGGGGGTGGACTATATTATGCTGGGGTCTAGCAAGAACAGACCGTCCCATCTTATGTAGTTTTTCAGACCCTCCCCCTCAAATAAAACCATAACAGTCCAGCAGTCCCATAAGGCAGCATGCGATTGCCTCAGCTACATGTTTCTTATATTTTTATTTTTCTTCAGTTAACTGGCCTGAAAGTTACTGAACTTTTACGTGGATGCTGTTGGCTGCAATTTCAGAAGGATGAAATACAAGTAGGAGTGGTAGGCACGAAGTTAGCAGAAATGCTCATGATAACTTACAAATAAAAGCAGGTATTCAGAAAAGTCTGAGCAAGGAAATACTGACTAGATTAGTGGACTAAGGGAATGCTGGGGATGTGATGTACTTAGACTTTATTAAGGTATTTGATAAAGTAGACCATAGTCTCCTTCTTGATAAATTGGAACAATATGAGATGGACGGTTCTGTTATCAATGGATTTACAATTGGCTGGACAATTGTAGCCAATACTTGGTCTTTAATGATCTATGCCCACATGGAGGAGGAATGCAGTAGGGTATCTTGGGGTTCTATCTTGGGCTATATAGGTTGACCACCTCTCCACTGAGATAGCCCCTCAACTATGCTTTGTGAGGTTTTGTCTGGACTTCATAGAGTACCTCTCAGCCTGTCTAGACTGGACCCTTGTGAGGGTCCATTTCCACACCTTCGCCGGATATACGATAACCCAGGTAGTCCAACTGGGTTTGACAGAACTCGCACTTTGAGAGTTTTATGTATAGTTTGGCAGCTAACAATTTCTGTAATACCTGCCTTACTAACCGGGTGTGTTCCTCCATGGTGGTGGTGTAAATTAAGATGTCGACAAGGACCCCGCGGTATAAATGTTCATGCAGAACTTCGTTGATTAGCTGCATGAACACAGCCGGGGCTCCCTGTAACCCGAACGGCATCACCTGGAACTGATAGCTTCCTAGGGGACAATTGAAAGTGGTCTTCCATTCATCCCCCGGTCTGATACGGACCCGGTAAAAGGCCTCTGATAGGTCGAGCTTGGTGAAAACACGCCCTGTTGCCAAAGTGGCGAGCATGTCTTTCATCAATGGTATGGGGTATAGATGTTTGACACATACCCTGTTAAGGCCACGAAAGTCCACACATAGGCGCAGACCCCCATCTTTCTTCTCCCGGAACAGAACAGGTGCAGCCATCCTTGATCTACTAGGCCGGATGAATCCTTTTGCCAAGTTCTTGTCAATATAATGCCTTAGCTCCTCTAATTCCTTCGGTGTCATCGAGTACATACGGGGCTTGGGTAGCTTTGCTCCAGGTATCAACTCGATGGCACAGTCAGTCGGACGGTGAGGTGGTAGGTGCTCACACTCCTCCTCACTGAACACCTCTGCCAGGTCCTCGTAGATCGGTGGGAAGGGGCACCCTCTGGAAACCCCCCTGTCCTTCTCTTCAGGGTTGGCTGCCGTTCCTCACCACACCTGCTCTAGGAGTGATGGGTTGGGGCCTAATGCTATCCTTAACTTTCTAAAGCCCCCCTCCCACCATATAGTGGGTTCCCACTTGTCCAGCCATGCTAACCCCAAAATTACAGATTCAATCATTTTCTCTACCACAATGAACCTGATTTTTTACCAGTGCTCACCTATCTCCAGTTTTATCAGCTCTGTAATGTGTGTAACAGGCTTCCCTCCAAGCATCGAGCCATTCATCTGTTTGAATCTGATGGGCTGGTGCATCTTAATCACCCGTATGCCTAACTCATCAACCACTGCCTGACTTATTAGACACCTTGTGCACCCGGAATCGATTAGCGCACCATACCTCCCACCATTGGCCGTATGAGGATTCCCTATGGTAACAGGGATAACGAAGGGACGGATGGGCTAGCTTACCATCGGATCCTCCGAGTCTTCATTGTCACTGTCGCGGGCCACTACTGGGAACCATCTGGCCACTGGTGAAGTCCCTGCGTCCTTGGTCGTCGGCTGTTTGTCCACAGGTGATGCTTGGGCTGCTCCCCGGGACCATTCTGGGGTCAATTGCGCTCAGTCCTTGGTCTTCCCATCTGTTGACTGCGATTTAGAAGCTGGCATCTGAGGCCCTGGAGCCGGGCATTCTGCTGCCCGGTGGCCCAGTTGGTTGCATCTGGAAACAGCAGATCAAGGGGCGACTGGCCTGTTCAGCAGAACCGGGGTTAGGTATGCCTCTCACAGTACTGGGAGGTGCTGGTATTACTGCTGCAGCCTTTCTGGGTGGTCCAGAACCCACGTCCCCCCATGACTGGAACTCCCTCAGCCCAGCGTCCACTTCCACAACCGCCCCGAACCAGTCTTGCAACCGGTGAGGCAGCCCTCGGTATACACATGCCTGTCTTAGGTCCCGGTCCAGTCCCATCCTAAACTGATGGACCAAAAGATGCTCCGGCCATGACCGCAGTCTCCCTGTGACTCTGTGGAACTCCCGGAGGTAATCCCTTACTGACCGGCCTTGCTGTCGGACGGACAAGAGCTCCTCCTCTGCCTGTAGCGCCCAGGAGCCATCTTCAAACCAAGCCCTCAGCGCCTCCAAGAAACGTCCCATATCTGTCAGCTCCCTGGCGTGGTCGCTGTGAAGATCAGCCACCCAGTCCACAGCTTCACCGGTCAGCACTGCAGTCACCGCCACCACCATCGCCCACTGCGATGGATAAAACCATCCGTAGAGGTCCATGTGACTTATTATCTGGCTAAGAAATAGAGCCACACAATCAGGGCTCCCATCAAAGGTGGCCTGCAGTGGCAGGGGACCCCATGCCATCACCTGTTGAGGCCATATACCCGGTGCCCAACGCGGGGCCTGTTCGGCCGGATGTGAGGCCATACCAGCAGCATGACATTCCGCCTTCTGGGTCCCTGGATGCCGCCGTTGACCCTGCTGTCCCACCTCATGTGCCGAGGCCCTGTGTGAGGCCTTGTCTGGTCCTCATATAACGTCCACCAGGGAGGATCCCTGTTCCCAAGGCCCTTGCCGTTCCATACCACGAAGCCAGCTGGGAGCCTGGTCCAGACGCAGTTTCGGGCTGGCAAGATGAAAGCGGGTGTCCGGACCAGGCCCCGTCCCCCCTGCTTGCCATGTGGCTGCTGGATCCGCCCCTATTGCCCATGGCTGCCAAAAGGGGGCATCCCAGAAACTGGCCTCCCCAAAGCGCTCCCTCAAAACGTCCATAGTGTTGCTGCCAGGCCCAGTGGAATAACTCCACTCACCATCCTCATCCTCAGTCCAACGCCTCTCTCGCCATCCCTGCAATGGGGCCCCCATGCGAGGGGGTGTTGGCGCTCTTGATCCGGAAGCCCCAGTCAAATCAGAGCTGTGCCACCATTCTCCCAAAGATGCCTGTACCTTTCCAGCCTCAGGGCCAACCTGGCTCTCCACCTGCTGCACCTTAGGCTGTGCCTCTTGCTCTTTTGGTCGCACAGCTGGCTGGACAATGTCCTCCTGGGACTCCGACTCTGTCTCTCCCTTGTCCACCATGGCCTCCACCTCCAATCCCTCCATCGTAGTTCCCTCTGCCATCCTTCGGATCCAAGGCAAACCCCCACCGGAATGGAGACAATCAGCAGACTGGGAGGAAAAGGTTTGAGAGCGCTGGCTTTCTCTCAGCCTGTCTAGACTGGTCCTGTCCATGGAAATGAAAAGCCAGGACGCTCAGCTAATCATAGCCTCACAGAGCCTTTATTCCTGATAACAAGCTGGAATCATAGCACACACAGAGTTCTTGTCAAAGCCAGCGCTGGGAGCTTCTGCCTTCCAGCGCTATTAATAC
Source organism: Thermophis baileyi (assembly GCA_003457575.1). Classification (NCBI taxonomy): domain Eukaryota; kingdom Metazoa; phylum Chordata; class Lepidosauria; order Squamata; family Dipsadidae; genus Thermophis; species Thermophis baileyi. The sequence continues at coordinate 264,669 of QLTV01004088.1, read as the reverse complement.
TAGTAATCCAGAAATTAGTCCACACCCTCCATCCAACCACCAAGCCATTCCACGCCTGTCCCTCAGGCTCCCTCCCCCCATCAGCTGTCTGGAGCACTTCCAAAAAACCTGCTTGTCGTGGCTCCTCCAATGTGCATAATGGCGGTGCGACGTCATCCCCCGGTGCCCAACTCAGCTGAGCTCAGTGAGGATCATCAGCCGCCACCTCTTGACACTGCGCCCTGGCTGTCACATTCATGAGGCAGGACGCCTTCGGTACTGTGCCCAGATTCGCCACCGCGTGAGTTGCTACCGGCCGTGCCACCCGCTGCCTCCCCCACACTAGGAATGGTGAGCCCCGGAGCGGGGCTTGACAGGACCTACCTTTCACTTAATTCATGCTTCCTTCAACTAATCTATATCTCAGCTGCTTTTAAATTTACTCATCATAAATCATCCAAAACTCTGTTATAGTATTGTAGAAAGTTAGCACCCACCCCTCTCCTAGAAGAATGAAATACTTTAGGAAATATTAAAAAGGCAGAATATTTCCCCTAAAAGAGAAATAGAAATCTTAAGGGAGACAAAAACTCAGAGCTTCAGCTCCCTGCCTCCAGCAGATATTTGGTGCCCATTTAGAAAGACTGGGCCAGCCTATCTACAAAACAAAAGACCTTCAGCTCCAGGGTGATGGGATTAAGACATGACCCTTCAGGACATTATAGGATTATCTAGCAGCAGGGCTCACTGCATTACAAAATCACCTGTGGACATTACATCAGCCCAAGGTTCAACCAAACTTGATTGAGACAAACATGACTCCATATAGGAGTCTGACTACAGGCAATAGAATACATATTCTTGCACAGGAACAGGAAGCTCAAGTTCAAAGCCCAAGAGAGGGTATAAATACCTCTCACTCTCCATTCCATGTGGTCAGCTGCCCAGGACCTCAAACCTATGTGGTTCTTTCCATCAGAAGATGGTTTATCTTTCCAATCAGCCTTCATGTTTCCAGTGTCTTTCTCCCCACTTGGAACTGAACCAGATGGATATTTCTTCCAATAGTATGGTATGTAACTGTTGAAAGAAACAAACCCCACAACTTTAAAAAAAAGATATGTATGGGTGATGCTCTTATTTGTGCATTCATATCCTGAAAAAAGCACAGATGGTAACATTACCATCTTGGCAACCTCTTAGAGACATGGCTGGGGAATTCTGGGAGTTGAAGTCCACACATCCTAAAGCTATCTAGTCTTTAAAACCCTGATATAGATACTGAAGTGGCCCAATTGTTTTTGTGTGGTAAACAACCAATATGGCTCAGTGCACATGCATTAGCCCAATGGCATGCTTTGAAGTTGGATCTAGGTTAGTTATTGCTAGCAGATGACCTATTGAAGGCAAGGGAACTTGGGAAAATCATATCATGTTGCTTTCAATGAACATATGCTAAGCCTGATGAAAGCTCAATCCAATCCAGAAGAAGAATCCTGGATGAATTATATAAATAAACACATGGAGAAGCCTGATTTTGTTGGCAGCAAACCAGCTGGGCTTTGCAATGTCTCTACACCTCAGTAACGTAATTAAATATACTTAAGAAAAGAAGTGACATAAATCTGTTGGGCAAATGTTAAACAAAGCTAAGGAGAAATGTAACAAAATATGTGTAAAATTGAAGGCAACAAAAGGGAGCGACCAACCATATTGGTGCTTTGTCTCCATGTATTACAACCTTTGATGGCTTCGAACTTTTGAATTACTTTTACACAATTTAACCGAGATTGGATCCTTACAGTCTAATTTGCATAGGAGCATTTGTGGTTATTTGCATTGTCCTTTAATCAGCCTGTCAATGAAGCCACCCATTCTTGGGTAACTAGCCCCCATTAAACATTCATTAAATAGATTTATTGCAGTCATCTTTTAAACAATGTCTCCATGCCCTCCCTCCTTAACCCAGAAAATGGAGAACCATAGAAAGGGCATGCTCTGCATACAAATAGAAGCCTATGCTGTAACATTTTGTTTTGAGACACAAAATGTATCAAGTCACAAAATTGTTTGGCTGCAATAAATAAATGTAGGGAAGCTGTGGAACAATGCTTGGCCCATCCATAGCAATAGCAATAGCACTTAGACTTATATACTGCTTTACAGTGCTTTACAGCCCTCTCTAAGCGGTTTACAGAGTCAGCCTATTACCCCCAACAATCTGGGTCCTCATTTTACCCACCTCGGAAGGATGGAAGGCTGAGTCAACCTTGAGCCTGGTGAGATTTGAACTGCCAAATTGCTGGCAGTCAGCAGAAGTAGTCTGCAGTACTGCACTCTAACCACTGCGCCACCGCAGCTCCTCTATGCAACCAATTAGGGGTGGGTTCTAACTTACCTCGCCGCTGGTTCGGCGCGCATGTCCGCACATGCGCAGTGCCAAAAATTCCCCAAAAAAATTCCTCCCCAAAAAAGCCAAAAACAAGATGGCGGTGCATGCGCAGTGCTGGCAACTCAGCTTCTGCGCATGTGCAGAAGAAAAAAGAATCCAAAAAAATTCCCCCAAAAAAATATCCAAAAAAAAGATGGCGGCGTCCATGGACTGGCACCGACCGAACCGGCTCCGTGACGTCACCAGCGGGTTGCTACCGGTTCGGGTGAACCGGTCCAAACTGGGAGGAACCCACCTCTGCAACCAATTAAAAAGAAGCTGCACACAAAAATATATACATTAGAGAAGAATGCACGCACAAACATGTTGTATTCATGTGTGGTCCTGTTTCAAGATTGCATTTGGATCTGGAACTTCACACTAAATTGATTTGAGGAGAGTCATCTATTTAGAAAGTCATGCCTTGCATTGATGTGGGCGAAGTTGACTTGGATGGCTATAACTTATCACCAGTTGAAGTTATGACCTACCTGGAAAAGAGGACTTATGACCCAGATCCGAAGTTCTGATGATCACACCCTCCCCCACAGTTCCATGACAATACTTTGGACAATCAGTCTATGGAGATTCTCAGTCATCCAGATCATGGTTGTCCCAAAGATGCTTTTTCAGGAGGCAACTGGACTTTTCTTGTGTTTTCTTTTTTCTTTGAAGACATTTCACTTCTCATCCAAGAAGCTTCTTCAGCTCTGACTGGATGGTGGGGAATGGAAGGATTTATGTTTCTTGCAGACAGCTGGTCATTTGCATCCTTTTAGAGAGTCATTGAGGTTTATCTGTGTCCTCAGGGTCACCTGAGTAGTGCAAAAGGTTCCTGTAGTCTGCAATTTTTTTTTCTGGAAATCCGTTCATACTCCCACACCATTCGAAGGGTGTTCATCCCAAAGTGCATGGCTAAAAGTCTATGGAGATTCTCAGTCATCCAGATCATGGTTGTCCCAAAGGTGCTTTTTCAGGAGGCAACTGGCAACCATTTGCACTAAGCAAGTGACCATGAGGACACAGATAAATCTTCTTCAATGACTCTCTAAAAGAACGCAAATGACCAGCTGTCTGCAAGGAGTATAAATCCTTCCATTCCCCACCATTCAGTCAGAGCTGAAGAAGCTTCTTGGATGAGAAGCAAAAGCTTTTCAAAAAAAAGAAAAGAAAAAACAAGAAAAGTCCAGTTGACTTTGGGCAATCAGCAACACAAACAGATTTACAGCTGTTTGCAGCATTGTGTGGTCATGTGACAACATCTTATGACAGTTTTGCCAAAACCCGGCATGTACTAAAAGTTTTTGGCAAAACCATGCCTATAGCGAACCATTGGTGACTGCAGTGACTGCTTAATGACCACAGCAAAATACATTGTTTTATGAATGTTACAACTTACAACCTACCACCATAATAAGCAGGGTCCAAGGATTAGGGGGCTGGAGGCTAAAACGTAGGAAGAACAGTTGCAGGAATTGGGTAAGTCTAGTGAAAAGAAGGACTAGGGGTGACATGGTAGCAGTGTTCCAATATTTGAGACGCTGCCACAAAGAAGAGGGAGTCAAGCTATTCTCCAAAGCACCTGAAGGCAGGACAAGAAGCAATGGATGGAAACTAATCAAGGAGAGAAGCAACCTAGAACTAAGGAGAAATTTCCTGACAGTGAGAACAATTAATCAGTGGAACAGCTTGCCTCCAGAAGTTGTGAATTCTCCAACACTGGAAGTTTTTAAGAAGAGATTGGATAACCATTTGTCTGAAATGGTATAGGGTTTCCTGCATGAGCCGGGGGTTGGACTAGAAGACCTCTAAGGTCCCTTCCAACTCTGTTACTCTGTACCATGGATGTAGAAGCACACAGGGCATACTTTGCTATTGTAGCAGTATTCCATTTCTTCTCTGTTTGGCACCCTGATACATTTTTATGCTGCTGGCATCCCAGGGAAGGAATTAAATAAAGCTGATTCTCTCTGTGTATTTGTCAATATCATCTGAGTTCAGTATTTTATTGCTTGGAGTTTATTGAACTAAAACAGAACAACATAAAGAGAGCTGAATTCAGGATGCAGAGTTGGGCTTGCCTGCTGTCACAAAAACATCAGAGTCTCATCTTACCTTAAAGGCTAACACATTTACGGTTGCATTAATATAATCACCAGCAAAGCAGGCATTCTCAATTGACACGTACACAGGCATTTGTGGAAAAGGGATGTAGGAATCACTCCTAATCCAGTTTGAATTCTTGATTTGAAGCTTCAAACATCCTCTGTTTGATATAATGGTCAGATTTAGAACAACGTGGCGCTTTAAACCAAACGGACACATCCATTTCATTCAAAGGCATTAATTCAATTTGATATCAGGTGATTCGGAACATCGATTCCAGTCCAGTCAATAGGAAAAGTCAGTTCAGTTTATAGTTTCAAATGAACTGCTTTCATATCAAATCGCCAAACTGAATTTTTGCATAGCTATTAGTATGGAGCCCCATAGTATGGAGCCCCACACGAGGCAGGCTGTTCCGCTGGATACTTCTCATGCAGTTGGAAGTTACTACAGGTAGTCTTCGACTTACAACAGTTCATTTAGTGACCATTCAAAACTACAATGGCACTGAAAAATGACTGATGACCATTTCTCACACTTACGACCATTGCAGTCTCCCCATGGTCATGCGATTCAAAATTGACTCATGTTTATGACGGTTGCAGTGTCCTGGGGTCATGTAATCCCCTTTTGCAATCTTCTGCCAAACAAAGTCAATGGGGAAGCCAGATTTACTTAACTACCATATTACTAACTTAACACCCACAATGATTCACTTAACAACCGTGGTGAGAAAGCTCATAAAACGGAGCAAAACTCACTTAACAAATGTCTCACTTAGCAAGAGAAATTTTGGGGTCAGTTGTGGTTGAAAGGCGAGGTCTACCTCATCTGAATCTTTTTCCTGGGGAGTTTTAACACTGTTGTGTTCTTTGGCACAATACATTCCACTCCTTCTTTTAGCACTAGCAATAGCACTTAGACTTATATACTGCTTTACAGTGCTTTACAGCCCTCTCTAAGCGGTTCACAGAGTCAGCATATTGCCCCCAACAATCTGGGTCCTCATTTTACCCACCTCGGAAGGATGGAAGGCTGAGTCAACCTTGAGCCGGTGAGATTTGAACTGCCGAACTGCAGCTAGCAGTCAGCTGAAGTAGCCTGCAGTACTGCACTCTAACCACTGCGCCACCTCAGCTCTTTTGTGCAACAGCCATTCAGATGAGCGGTGGGTTGCTCCCGGTTCGGCCCGGTTCTAAGAACCAGTAGCGCCGGCAGCGGGAGGCTCCGCCCACCCGCCCGGGATGCTTCTGTGCATGTGCAGAAGTGTCGCGTGCACGTGCGAACCGGTAGCAAGACTTTTAGAACCCCCTACTGATTCAGATGTTTAAAGACTGATACCTTATCTTCTCTCAGGAGAGAGAGAGGAGGGGGGAGGGGGGGTGGGTGGGTCGGGGGGGGGGGGGGGGGGGGGGGGGGGGGGGGGGGGGGGGGGGGGGTGAGGAGAGGAGAGGAGAGGAGAGGAGAGGAGAACCATGAAAAGACCAGCCATCTATCATCAGTCAAGCAAAATAACAAATTACCTCAGGTTTTGGCTAGTATAAAAACCAAATTTTAAAGCTTTTTTGAGACACAGCAAGATTGAGGCCAATGGACTTTGGGGTTGATGACAGAGGAGACTACTGCAAAGAGGTGCTTGTAGCCTTCTTTGGGGGAAAAATTCCTATCAGATTTCCCCAGTTCCCTTGCCATGACAAAATAGCTTTAGCACATCAATAATACATTTCTTCAAAATGTTGTTTCCTCTTGGATTAGCAAATTCCAACTTACCTAGTTACGATTCCCAGTTAACATTTTCTAGGCCAAGAAAACCAAAGAGCAAGAGAAACCAAATGCTTGCTGACCCCTTTTCCTTCCCTTTCTAAGGAAAAAGAGAAATCCACTTATTTCCAACATGCTTTTTCTATCCATATACGAACCAGGGTGGAGCTTGCCTGGTTTTCCAGTTCAGCCAAGAAAGGAAAGAGAAACACGTGAAGGAAGTTTGGGGTAGCCCTATGGCAAAAGTGAGAAATAGTTTGATTCCTAATTCTTATAAAACTATTTACAAGGCAAAGCCGTGTTTCAATTTAATTTCTTGGCATGAGCAAAAACAACAACAAAACACAGCAGCAAACATTCACTCTTTTAAGTGGCTCAAGCTTCCAGACAGCAATATTTATTCTTTCATAGTGTTCCACTCCAAATCATTCTGCTATTTTACTCCAAATCATTTTACTATTAAAACTTGATTCTGGAAAGAGTGCAGAAAAGAGCGACAAAGATGAATTGGGGGGGGGGACGGGGGGGCAGAGCTGGAGGTTAAAACATATGAAGAATGGTTGCAGGAACTGGGTATGTCTAATTTGATGAAAAGAAGGACTAGGGGTGACATCATAGCAGTGTTCCAATATCTCAGGTCTGTAGTGTTCTCCCCCTTCCCCCATGTGTGTGTTTGTGTCAGAGGTGGTTTCCTCCCAGTTTGGACTGGTTCTATAGAACCGGTAGTAACTTGACAGCCTGGGTCACTAGAACCGGCAGCGACCCAGGCCTGCCATGCCCCCAAACCGGTTCTTTCAGTGACGCCATAGGCGGCGCCATTTTGTTTTTTGCTTCTGCACATGCGCAGAAGCTTTATTTAAGCACTGCGCATGCACGAAGCATGCCCGCACCCACACGGCGCAGCACTGAGCAAACCGGCAGCGAAGAAAAGAAGAACCCACCCCTGACCTGAAGGCAGGACAAGAACCAATGGATGGAAACTAATCAAGGAGAAATCCAACCTAGAACTAAGGATAAATTTCCTGACAGTTAGAACAATCAACCAGTGGAACAATTTGCCTTCAGAAGTTGTGGGTGCTCCAATACTGGAGGCTTTTAAGAAAAGACTGGATAGCCATTTGTCTGAAATGGTATAGGGTTTCCTGCTTGAGCAGGGAGTTGGACTAGAAGACCTCCAAAGTCCCTTCTAGCTCTATTATTCTGCTATTCTGTTATTACTGTATGTTACTACTGAACCTTTAGCATACATGTGTATACATCTGCCTATACTGTATACAGCTAGTACTTGACTTAAGAGTAATGGAGCCTGGAGTTTCCATCTTAGGTCACGGCAGTTGTAAGTCAAAGCCACCCGTGTGATCAATCTGATTTTACAACATTTTTTACAACACCAAAGATAATGGTCATTAAGCGAATATTGCGGGTGTCAAGCAAACCCATTGCCCACAATGGACATTTTTTGCTGGAAGTCTCCATCATGGGAGTTTCTCAAAAATAGACTGGATGGTCATTTGACTGGACAGTATAGGTCTCCTGCCTCGCGCAAGGGTTGAAGATGCCAAAGTCCCTTTCAGCTCTATGATTCTGTGTTCTAAGCAGACACTATTATTTGCAAAGCAACATAGGTTTGTTTATGTGCCACTAACTCAAAGGTATATCTAGGCTGCTGATACACTTTGGGTACTTATCCCAAAGGTGCTGTTTGAAGAGGCAACTGGACTTTCTGGTTTTTATTTGAAGACGTTTCGCTTCTCATCCAAGAAGCTTCTTCAGCTCTGACTGGATGGTGAAGAATGGAAGAATTTATACTCCTTGCAGACAGCTGGTCATTTGCATTCTTTTAGTGGGTCATTAAGGTCACCTGGAGGTTTATCTGTGATATACGACACAGGGGAGGAATACAACATCATCTATCTCCAATCTACAACACGGTCCTATCAGCAATTCCAAGAAGGCTCCACACCCATTTGCACCACTCAGGTGACCTTGATGACACAGATAAACCTCCAGGTGACCTTAACAACTCACTAAAATGCAAATGACCAGCTGTCTGCAAGGAGTATAAATCCTTCCATTCCTCACCATCCAGTCAGAGCTGAAGAAGCTGCTTGGATAAAAAGTGAAACGTCTTCAAAGAAAAACCAGAAAGTCCAGTAGCCTCTTGAAAAAGCACCTTTGGGACAACCATGACCTGGATGACTGAGAATCTCCATAGACATTCTGGGTGATCCAGAAAAAATATTTATTTGCAAGTCTATGCCTAGGGCAGGGGTTAGCAACCTTAAACACTCAAAGAGCCACAAAGGTCCTAACCGGAAGCCCCCCGTTCAATTCTGGAGCCAACCGGAAGTCCGGTTTCCCCACCATAGAGTCTCCTCCTAGCATGGCATCCTTTTTCCTCTACCTGTCCTAACCAAAAGCCCTATCAATTGTGGAGCTGACCGGAAAACCCACCCCTTGCCATAGAGTCTCCTCCTGGCGTGCTGTGCTTCTCCCCCCTGCCAACCAGAAGCTCCTCTCAAAATTGTGGTGCCGACCGGTGACAGGGAGCTATAGCAGAGGGATGAAAGGGCCACATGCGGCTCCAGAGCTGTGGGTTGCTGACCCCTGGCCTAGGGCATGTGCAGTTCATTTGGGATTGACTGTACTCACATAAAAGGGAGCATGATGGCTCAGTGGTTAAAGACGCTGAGGTTATCAGCTGGAAAGCTGATAGCCGGATTTGAGACCCAAGCACCGTGTGACAGGATGAGCTCCCGTTCCTTGCTCCAGCTCCTGCCTACTTAGGTGTTCGAAAGCATGCAAATGTGAGTAGATAAATAGGTACCACTTCAGTGGGAAGGTAACAGCGTTCCGTGTGCCTCGGCATGTAGCCATGCTGGCCACATGACCATGGAAGCATTTTTGGATAATGCTGGCTCCCTCGGCTAAGAAACAGAGATGACTCAACTGGACTGGGGAAGACTTTACTTTTTTACTCACATAAAATAATTTCCAACAACCTTTCCTTCCCGATGCTCACACGCTGCTTTCAAAATCATTACAAATTCCATGCAAAAGTGCTGATCGACGTTTTTGCAACCTGATATAGCCTTCCCCATATTGACAGGCAGGGAGGCGGGTGAGGGAGCTGCATAAACCTGCTGCAGTGCTGAGTGTCCTATTGTCAATCTCTTTAGCAATGATCTCTTCCATGAGAGCTGTCGTTTTGACCAGTGGCTGCCCACTGAGTTGGTGCTTCCTTTGAGCAATCTGTCACTATCCCATGATATCTTTCTCTAGTTAGTCACTGCCAGTTCAGACCCCCATCAGTGCACAAGCTCTCCGACATCAAGGTGGAAATTAATAAAAGACAGAGTGAAAGCATCCAACCATATTGTCAAGTCCTAAATATAACGCAAAGATCTTCCAGAGGGAACTAGAGGGTCAGATTCATTAGGTCCATCCATCAATGTCAGCCCTGAGCTTTTGTGTACTTATTTTTCAGCCTCCTGGAAAAAAAGAGAGAGCGATTATTTGCTCGTGTTCTGTCTAAAGGAGCATATAATTAACTGGCAGAATGCAGCCTTGTGGGTGTCAGTGGATTCTGCCAGTAATACGCGGATGCAATGAAGAGTTCAGGATGCATTTCTGTAAGCCGGGAGAAGCAATTGCAACACAGAGAGGGAAAAGGGATCCTTTGGTAAACTTCCTGGAATCTTGTTCTGCCACTGCAATTCAGTAACAGTAACAGAGTTGGAAGGGACCTTGGAGATCATCTAGTCCAACCCCCTGCTCACGCAGGAGACCTATGCTAGGTATTTGAACCGCCAAACTGCCGACCTTTCTGATCGACAAGCTCAGTGTCTTAGCCACTGAGCTTGTCCATTTCATTCCCTTTCCAATATGTCCCAAAGGTGCTTTTTCAGGAGGCAACTGGACTTCCTTGTGTGTGTTTTTTGTTTTTTGAAGTCATTTCGCTTCTCATCCAAGAAGCTTCTTCAGCTCTGACAGGACAGTGGGGAATGGAAGGATTTTTAAGGATTTTTAAGGATTTTCCCCACTGTCCTGTCAGAGCTGAAGAAGCTTCTTGGATGAGAAGTGAAACATCTTCAAAAGAAAAAAAACAAGGAAGTCCAGTTGCCTCCTGAAAAAGCACCTTTGGGACAACCATGACCTGGATGACTGAGAATCTCTACAGACCTTTCCGATATGGTTAGACTAGTGTTTCTCAATCTTTAAGAGGCGTGGACTTCAACTCCCACAATTCCCTAGTCAGAAGGGCTGGTTGGGAAATTCTGGGAGTGGAAGTCCACACCTCTTAAGGTAGTTGAGATGGAGAAACACTGGTTTAGATAGTGAATACATAATTGCCTTTCCGTGTGTTTAGTTATTCCCTGGAAGTCCATTTTAATCTGTTAAAATAAATGAATATCCATATTTAAATTAGTCATAAGCTCACTAAGTATGGTTCCAACAAAGGAGCATATTTGTAGTTCAGGGCTGAAATGAGGGGTCCTTGGTGCTCTCTGAGCTTCGTTGTTTTCTTGCAGATGTTTCATCACCCAAACTAGGTCACATCATCAGTGCTAGTAAGGAGTGCAGTTTGCTCTCAGTTTATATTCTAGTGCAGGACTCTCAAACTCACGGCCCGCGGGCCAGATGCATCACACGCTGGCCACGCCCACGCCCGGTTTAGCAAAGGGGGGGGAATCCTGATACGTCATGTGATGTATCAACGCGAGTTTGACACCCCTGTTCTAGTAGCTTGTCCTGTCAATGTTGGTGGGAGTGGACTTGGAAGTTCTTTGGCTGGGCTGTTTACTGATAGCTTGTTTGATAGTTCCTTGATTGGTATGGTTCCACTTAGTAGGGAAATGTTTTGTCTAAGATTGCAACTGAAACCTTGCCTAATCTGAAGCAAGTCCTATTGAAATGAGTTGGATTGCTTTTGTAGGAAGAGATACACAATGGCAGCCACAGAATGCTTTGGTTCGCTTGCCAGAATATGGTTTGCTTGGCTTAGCATATTGTGTAAAGCCAGACTTTGGGTTTTATAACCCACGGCTTATGACTTATAGGGATTTGTGAGTAGGGCAACTGTGGCTTATTTAGGTAAGTTTTTGCTTAAAGGGACTAGCAACTCTCTTGCTAAGCACTGTGGTCACTAAGCAGAAAATCACATGGGTTGTGACCTCACCTCGTTTGGTTGTTAAGCAAAACTGTGACTTTTACTTCCACCATGTCTATTTAACTCTGTTTGTCACAAACCAGTTGTGAAGCACTTGAATGGTGATCATGCGATCACAAGATGCTGCAATGGTCATAAAAACAAGGATTAGTCACAAAGCTATTGTGTTTACACTGTTGTAACTTCGAACAGTCACTAAACAAGATAGTCAGTAAGCAAGGGCTACCTTAAAACAGCCATGGCTAGTGGAGTGTATAAACGCATCCTTTGTTATTTGTAGATGATCAGACATTTAAGTGAAGTCCAGTTTCATATGTCATTTAAATAGCATTTGGAAAGCTCCAAAGACCGTTTCTTACACTTGCAATAATAGTAATTGCAAATATTGATCCCTTTAATATCTAAATCTATAATATTTATAATAGCAATAATGCAGTCCTGAGCAAAATGTCTGAGCATTCGTCACTGGTTTGACTTTGCTTTGCTTAGATGCTAAGCCCAGCCAAGGAGGGAGCTCCAGAAGGTGACTTGTTTTGATAAGTGGTTATCAAAACACCTCCTGCAAAATAAAGCAGGAGAGGTGGCTCTCCACACTTGACCACACACAAACCCACCAGGGGTGGGTTCTAACTTACCTCACTTCCGGCCGCGTGGCCTTCTTCAGCTCTGACTGGATGGTGAGGAATGGAAGGATTTATACTTCTTGCAGACAGCTGGACATTTGCATTCTTTTAGCGGGTCATTAAGGTCACCTGGTGGCTTATCTGTGTCCTCAGGGTCACCTGAGTGGTCCAAATGGGTTGTGGAACCTTCTCGGAACTGCTGAAAGGACTGTGTTGTAGACAGGAGATAGATGATGTCGTACCCCTCCCCCTCTGTTGAGAGAGGGCTGTTCAATTTTGACATAGATGGCCTCTTTGAACCCCTCTTTCAAACCAGCGGTCCTCTCTGTCCAAAATATGGACTTTGTTGTCTTCAAAAGAGTGGCCTGTGTCTTTCAAATGCAGATGGACTGCCGAATCTAGTCCTGATGGGTTTGTTCTCCTGTGTTGTGCCATGCGTTTGATCTGTACGTTCCTGGTGATGTAGGAGCAGGAGAGCTGGGTTGAAAGGTGTTGACTTTACACTCTCCAAAACAGGAATGGCCTTGCAGGAGAATGTCCAGTGACTATCCGTGTCTACACCACCCTGAAGAAGCCTATAAATGCTGAGCTAAGTCCTCTTTCCACAGTCACCCAACACATCCTTTTTGCAAAAAAAGATCTTGAATATCTTGAAAGTGACTCTCATGTCACCTTTTCAAGATGAAGAGACCTCTCGTTTCCTGGAACAGCTTATAATGACTTAAGGTGGCTTCACATATGGATTGGGGAATAAAGTGAAGGCAAATTTATGGGGAGACTGCAAAAGTGAATAGGACATTGGAATTCTGGAGGATTAGACGCAAGTAAGGAAAAGCCCATAGGTTCAGATTTAAGATAGCTTGGAGAGGAATTCTGGAAGGTTTTGGCTTTGAAATAAATGTATACAGAGAGATTTCTAACTATTAAGGGTGTTGAAGAGAGAATAATAAATTAAAACTATTTCTAATTCCTGCAGTTACAGAGAAAAATTTTAACTTACTGCATCTGTGTATGGTTTGCCAATTGCACAGTGGCAGATAGGACAGCACTCCAGACGGTAAACATCATTGCCCAGAGGATCACTGGTTGCCCTCTCCCCTCTTTGGAAGAGCTTTATAGCTCCCGCTGCCTTAAGAAAGTTCAAAACATTCTTAAAGATCCATCTCATCCTGGGCATCTCATCTTTTTTTGAACTATTACCATCTGGCAGACGGTACAGGATAATAAAAACAAGGACAAATAGGCTGAAAAACCGCTTCTATCCCAGGGCAATAACGAATTCTACGGTATAATGCAATATCGGGTTTTCAATTTCGATTATACAGAATGTAAAAGATGTATGTTTGTGTTTTTATTTTTTTAGTTATAATGTACACTGAAGACGGCATTTAATTTCATTGTACCATTGTGCAATGACAATTAAAAAAAAAGTAAAGTAAAGTAAAATAGCTGGCTTTGAAAGTCAGAGGAAAAGTAACTAGAGATGATGCAAATCTCTCTCTTTCTTGCTCTTCTTTCCTCAATTTTTTAAGCACCTTTGCCATAGGGCATTTGAAAACTGGCAAAATAGTTTTGGTTTTGTTTTTTTAATGGAGAGGGTACCTGTTTAACTTTGGGTGCTTGCCTTGGTATTAATGAGTAACATTTTCCGTTTTCAATCCAGAAATGCAGCAACTTAGCTGGTCAGCATCTTTGCTTACCGTGCTCAGCATATACGCTTTAGACTCTGTAGAATTGATTTACAATTAGTTGCTGCTGCTGCTGCTGCTGCTGCTGCTGCTGCTACTTCCGTCGCTTCCATCACCACCAAGTAATTACTATTCTTGCTTTACTACACTGTTACTGCTTCCTTGCTGGCAGGATCGAATTCGGGATGCTTACTGGGCGAAGGTGCCCAGGAATGGCTGTAAAATCAGACCTTGCAGCTGATTAGGATGTTGGCCCTTTAAGGGTTTTCAGTTACTTCTTGAAAAAACGAAAAGATGAAAAGAAGCCACCGTCTCCCTGTTTTTTAAAAAAAAATTAAGTTTGCATTATTTCATTCCATCTTTGGGGAGACATTGCCGGAATCCTGGTTCTTTTTGGACTGTTTTAATCAGCCTCAATTGTTTGCCCCATGGATCACAGAGATGATTTTCCCCACATGCTCCTTTGGTAAGCATTTCCCCCCCCCCTGAAAATTGGGGCTTGGATGTGATTTTGCAGATATTTATTGGGGGGGGGAGAGAATGAGGAAAAAAGGTACAGTTATTTCTGCATAGCTTATTTGTCTTCTCATGTTGGTGTTTCTGTCTGATTTTCAGGAGAGGGTTGTCAGATATGTTCATTTTGACTCCTACTTTTCCCCTGCAGTGATTGAAAGACAGAGAGAAAGAGAGAAGTTTCATTTCTTGATTTTTAATCTGTGAAATCTAACTTTCTGTTAAGGGTTAGAATGGGGAAAGCATCATCCATTTAAAACCAACACTTTGAAAATTTCCCTCCCATTAAACCTGGAAGGAATCCTTGAAGAGTTATCCCGCAGACTGTTTTGCTAGAATAGATTTTGCTAGATTACAGCAAAGATTTATGTAGCACTTTCAGCAATTGCTGGCCAGGTCTAAAGGGAAATCTTTGGTGGAGAAAGCCATCTCCTACTTGGTTCACAGCATTTAGTAATTGTTGGTAAATAGACCCAGATGTCTATCTGGTATCACTCATAAATGCTGCTTGATTAACATTTGGGAATATGGATAAGAGATAGACAGACAGACAGACAGACAGACAGACAGACAGATAATATATTTTTGGTCATCTGATTCCATGATAATCATACAATCTGCTTATTTGGACCAATGCATATTGAACTGACTTTTGCTATGTTTAGCCACTTCTAACAATGCATTGGGGTTTTCTCTTTTTTAATAGTAATGTTATTGAATGTTATATGTGAAAATAAGGAAAAAAGTAAAAGAAAAGAAGAAACAAAAATAGGTATATAGTATAGAAAAAAAGAATATATATAAGAAATGTATAAGAAAAAGTATATATATA
>QLTV01004088.1:186846-197142 GCA_003457575.1 Thermophis baileyi | reverse complement strand
CCTCCCCCCCGCGATGCCCCCCCCCCACATGTGCGCAGGCCTCACTGAAGCATCCGGACTTCCGGTAGGCCCGTTGGGCTATTTTTCGCCATCCCCAGGATTCAGGAAAGCCCCCTTAAGCCTGGGGAGGACGAAAAACAGCCCAACCGGAAGTTCGTTTCTGAACGTCCGGTAGGCCCGTTGGGCCCGTTTTTTACCATCCACAGGCTCCGGAGGCTTTCCTGAAACCTGGTGGGGAGGGGGAAGCCCGCCCCCCGCCCTCTGGAAGGCCAAAAATCGCACATGCGCGCTGGAGCTGACATAGGGCAATGCCTCGCATGCCCTCAGATATGGCTCCATGTGCCACCTGTGGCATGCGTGCCATAGATTCGCCATCACGGCCCTATACCATTTCAGACAAGTGACTGTCCAATCTCTTCATAAAAGCCTGCAATGATGGAACATCCAGAATTTCTGAAGGGAAGCCATTTCACTGGTTAATTGTTCTCACTGACAGGAAATTTCTCTTTCGTTCTACATTGGTTCTCTCTTTGTTTAGTTTCCATGTATTGCTTCTTGTCTTGCCTTCTGATGCTTTGGAAAATAAATTGACCCCTTCTTCTTTATGGCAGCCCCTCAAATATTGGAACACTGATATCATGTCACCCCTCGTCCTTTTCACTAGACTAGACATACCCAATTCCTGCAACCATTCTTCCTATGTTTTAGCTTACAGCCCCCTACTCATCTTTGTTGCCCTTCTCGGCACTCTTTCTAGAGTCTCAACATCTTTGTCGAGCATGGCCTTCCTAGAAATAGCTAGATAGCTAAATAGACAGACAGATAGGTAGCTGTTTAGGTAGCTAGATGATAGCTAGACAGTTAGATAGCTTGATAACCAAATAGCTAGATAGCTGGATAAATGGGTGGGTGGGTGGGTAGGTGGGTGGATGGATAGATGATAGATATATAGATAGATAGATAGATAGATAGATAGATAGATAGATAGAAAGATAGATAGATAGATAGATANGATATAGATATATAGATATAGATATAGATATAGATATAGATATAGATATAGATATAGATATAGATATAGATATAGATATAGATATAGATATAGATATAGATATAGATATAGATATAGATATAGATATAGATATAGATATAGATATAGGATACAGATACAGATACAGAGATACAGATACAGATACAGAGATACAGAGATACAGAGATACAGAGATACAGAGATACAGAGATACAGAGATATAGATAGACCTTCTAGTGGAAAGCCTGCATAGATATTTTCTGATAAGTCACACTGAGCTTGACTCAAAAGAGCCTTGATTTTATTGACAAAAACACTTTCTGAAAAACAACCTTGATGACACTGCGCATTGAATGCTGTCAAGTTGCTCTATACCTCCATGATATTGCACATCTACTGTACGTTTATTTGTTTTGGCATTTTTTTTATATCTTTAAGTCTGGTTTTGACTCCTGGAAAATAGTCCGTGCAGTCTCCTTGGCGAAAGGTTTTGGAAGTAGATTGCCATTGCCTTCTTCCTAGGGTTGAGAGAGAAGGACTGTGCCAAAGTCAGGACTAAAACTCATGGTTGTGCAGTTTCACACCAAAAGACTGGCTCAAAGTTAGGGGAAATCTGGCTTTGTCTTCAAAGCTCATATCAGAAGTCAATTCCAAAACTGCACCTTGCATTTAACTAACATCTAGTATCTAATCATCTTTGCTTGAAGTTCTTTTGAGAAAGGGATTGACAGTATATTATATTGTCCATAATTATAATGGCCTGGATACCTACATGCAATTTTGCTGTGTGGTCTGGATTATCCTCTCGCCTGAAATTTACTGTATATGAAATCTACAGTCCTACATAGGTTGCTCAGTGGTGAAATCCAATTTTTTTTACTACCGGTTCTGTGGGCGTGGCTTGGTGGGTGTGGTGTGGTGTGGCTTGGTGGGTATGGCTTGGTGGGCATGGCAGGGGAAGGATACTGCAAAATCACCATTTCCACCCCACTCCAGGGGAAGGGTACTGCAAAATCCCTATTCCCTCCCCAATCTGGGGCCAGAGGTGGTATTTGCCAGTTCTCCGAACTACTCAAAATTTCCGCTACCGGTTCTTCGAACTTCTCAAAATATCTGCTACTGGTTCTCCAGAACCTGTCAGAACCTGTTGGATTTCACCCCTGAGGTTGCTTTCTCTTGCAAGATGCTGTAAGATCTCAGAACCAGCACGGGATTGTCAGAATCCATGCAGTCTCATGAAAACTGATGACTTTATATTATTTTGGCTGCAAATTTATTATTAGGACGGTGTAAGAGTTTGCCAAAAGGGCAGCAATGTTTTGAGTGTAGCATGACTTCAAAGCCGCTTTTACAAGCTGTTTTACAAAAGTGTGTTATAAGGAATATCCTTCTGGGTTCAGTTCCAAGTGGGGAAAAAGACACTGGATTCCTGGAAGTTGCTTGGAAAGAAGGTTTAATGGTGGACAGGAGCACAAGGCATGGGCTCCTGAACAGAAAAGGTGGATCACATGCTTCCAGATGTTGGGTGAAGAAAAAAAGGGGAGGAAAAGATGCTGAGTCTCTTGGTTTTATGACCTCTGCTGGTCCCCACCTCTTAGTTTCCTCTTCCTGTACAGAAATGTATCCCATTGGCTGTCAGACTCCCATGGGGCAACTCTGTAGGCTTTCCTGAATACCAAGCTAGTTTGAGTGCTGGCTGATGCAATCTTCCCAGGTGCCATGAGGCAGAGGGCTAATCCTATCTTTCTTATGTAGAATAGACTGCCCATTGACAAAGGTGGGGGGATGAGTGAGCTGGGCCATTGACAAAGGTGGGGGCTACTAAGAGTGAGTCCATTTCCTTTCTAAAAGCATGTTTCTCAATTTCTCTAGGGATATTCTATATAATATTTTGTCTTTTTAATATTTTCCTAGGATATTTCATTTTCCTAGGAGAGGGGTGGGTGCTAACTTCCTACAAGTGAAAATAAGCTTTCTTGCTTCCTGCTGCTTTTAAGGGCTAGGGCTTCCCATATGCAGAAATCTCTTGCAATACTTTATTTTATTTTATTTATTTTAATTTTATTTTATTTGTTTGTCAAACAGTACAAGGTAGCAAGTATAAGTATGAACATAGACATGAACAAAGGAAGTAAATAGAGATAAATGGGGACAGTAGGACAAGGACGGTAGGCACGTTGGTGCGCTTATGCACGCCCTGTTACAAACCTCTTAGGAATGGTGTGAGGTCCACAGTAGACAGTTTAAGGTTAAAGTTATGGAGGTTTGAGGATGTAACAACAGAGTCAGGTAAAGCATTCCAGGCGTTGACCACTGTTGCTGAAATCGTATTTTCTGCAATCGAGTTTGGAGCGGTTTACCTTGAGTTTGTATCGATTGTTTGCCCGTGTATTATTGCGGTTGAAGCTGAAGTAGTCATTGACAGGTAGGACATTGTAGCAGACAATTTTGTGTACTATGCTTAAATCAGACCGCAGGCGGTGCAGTTCCAGATTTTCCAGGCCCAAAATTTTATATTGTGAGTAGAGGAGTGGAGTACTCTTCTCGTGAAATATCTCTGGACCTGCTCAATCGTATTAATGTGGATTCCAGGCAGACGAGCTGTATTCGAGAATTGGTCTTGCAAAGGTTTTTTTACTTCCAGTAAGTGACTAGTGGGCTCCTTGGTGCTCTCCAAGCTTGGTTGTTTTCTTGCAGATGTTTCATTACCCAACTAGGTAGAAAACAACCACACTTAAAGAGCACCAGTGACCCCACAGTTCAACCCTAAGCTGCAAATATTCTCTTCTATTAATAAGTGACAAGAACTCCATAAAGAGTCAGAGGAGGCCCCTGCAGAGACCTTACTCAGTGTTGCCTTAAATTTAATTTAATGAAGATTTAATTGGTCAGGCAGGGTTGCAACTTTATTTTTGGGTGGGAAGGATGATGTCTTCTTTAATAACTCTAATAATGACAAATCTTTCTGGCAAGGAAACAGCTGTTCAGAGGCAAGAGGAGTTGAGAAGATAACTGGGAAAAGACAGAGGAGGCCAGTGGATTACTAGAAGTGCAATCAATATTCATAACCTTTCTTTCTTTCTTTCTTTCTTTCTTTCTTTCTTTCTTTCTTTCTTTCTTTCTTTCTTTCTTTCTTTCTTTCTTTCTTTCTCTCTCTCTCTCTCTCTCTCTCTCCCTCTCTCCCTCCCTCCCTCCCTCCCTCCCTCTTTCTTTCTTTCTTTCTTTCTTTCTTTCTTTCTTTCTCTCTTTCTTTCTTTCTTTCTTTCTTTCTTTTTCCTTCCCTCCGTTCGAGTTTGCTAGCTTGTGTTAGCTTTAATGTGCTTAGTAAGACTTTAATTAAAAACAAAATTAAAGCAAACGAAAGGATGAAACTCCCTCCCTCCCTCCCTCCCTCTTTCTGTCTTTCTGTCTTTCTTTCTTTCTTTCTTTCTTTCTTTCTTTCTTTCTTTCTTTCTTTCTTTCTTTCTTTCTTTCTTTCTTTCTTTCTTTCTTTTATCTGGCCACCTACTCACTCTCAGTGACTCTGGGTGGCTTACAAACAATTTAAAAAACTCAATATAAAAAGGGTTAAAAGAATAAAAACAATAACCCTCCACCCAACCCCAATGACAACAAATAATCAAATGAGTCACTTGAGGGGCTCCGTCCCATACTGGGTTCCTCAGGCCCTTCGGCAGAACCAGGTCTTCAGGGCCTTGCAAAAGAGTGTCAAAGTGGGGGGCTAGTCTAATTTCTGCAGGAATGATGTTTCAAAGGAAGGGAGCCACCACAGAGAAGGCCCTTCTTTTGGGTCCCGCCAGATGTACTTCTTTAAGAAGTACAAGAAGGCAACATTCCCTGCCTCCCCACACTAACAGGTCAGGTAGATGTAACCAAGAAGAGATGATCCTTCAGATAACCTGGTCCCAAGCCATGTAGGGCTTTAAAGGTGACAACCAGCACCTTGAATTGCACCCAGAAGCAAATTGGCAACCAATGCAGCTCCTGCAGGACAGGTTTAACATTGGGTCTGCACAAAACCATCACTAGGACTATAAAGAGGAGAAATAGGCTCTAATAGCACCTCTCTCTAGGTATTTTCACTTCTGGAAAGAGTTTGCTGCTAGGTATTTCCTGTTAGGTGGTTAGGATTCCTTTCTCCCTTGAGTCCTGATCCTTCCTGAAGAAGCACCAAGTGCTTCTCTTCAGTAGAGGACTCTTTAGTTGCAGTCCAAACAGACAGACAGACAAATAGACAGACATCCTAGCACTCCCATGGCTTTAGATTCTTCTACAATCCCTCACCAATTTCTTCTGAAGTTATCCTTACAGGTCCAACTAGAAAATAAATGAATTTTCCACGTTCCCTCAAATGTTTCTCTAATTCTCCCCACCATCACCCTGTGTCAGACCCAAACAACCAGATCCACATGGGAAAGGTACAAGTTGACTACTGCCTGTAGGAGATGACCAGGCTGAGCTTGAGGGAGGGGTCAAGCACGTCATCAGTTTGGAGTCCCTTCGCACCCACAAGAGCTAAACCCAGCTCTCCTTGAATTCCATTGACTCTTATCTACTGCCACTTTGCCTTGACTGTTAGTAGTTAAGATACTTGTAGTGAGCTAGCATGAATTAAACTTGTTTGGACAACTCTGGTTCCTTATTTCTTGAACCTGGCACTACTTATACTACAAGAATATCCCCAAACTGCTCACCTTCCCTTGGGAACAAACAGATAAGGTTTCAAGGAACCTAGGCAGTGAAGATCAGCTCTAGTTCTCTTGCAGCTGCCCAATGTCTCAAGGCTAACTCCCCACGTGATCCCTTCACCTTGCCTGACCTCCTTCCCAACACCTTGGTTAGAATAAAACTCCCCCCCAAAAAAAGGGATATTAATCAGCAGATAAAAACAGAAAACAGAATAACAGAATTGGAAGGGACCTTGGAGGTCTTCTAGTCCAGCCCCCTGCTTAGACAGGAAACCCTACACCACTTCAGACAAATGGTTATCCAATCTCTTCTTAAAAACTTCAAGTGTTGGAGCATTCACAACTTCTGGAGGCAAGTTGCTCCACTGATTAATTGTTCTAACTGTCAGGTAATTTCTCCTTAGTTCTAAGTTCCT
This sequence comes from Thermophis baileyi, assembly GCA_003457575.1. Classification (NCBI taxonomy): domain Eukaryota; kingdom Metazoa; phylum Chordata; class Lepidosauria; order Squamata; family Dipsadidae; genus Thermophis; species Thermophis baileyi. The sequence goes on along the minus strand of QLTV01004088.1, from coordinate 191,008 downwards.
TCTCTCCTTGATTAGTTTCCACCCATTGCTTCTTGTCCTGCCCTCAGGTGCTTTGTAGCATAGCTTGACTCCCTCTTCTTTGTGGCAGCCCCTGAGCTATTGGAACACTGCTATCCTGTCAACCCTAGTTCTTCTTTTCACTAGACTAGACATACTCAGTTCCTGCAACTGTTCTAACCTTCAGCCCCCACAGATGCTTTGGAGAATAGGTTGACCCCCACTTCTTCTTTGTGGCAACCCCTGAGATATTGGAACACTGCTATCATGTCACCCTTGGTCCTTCTTTTCATCAAACTAGACATACCCAGTTCCAGCAACTGTTCTTTAGCCTCCAGTCCCCTAATCATCTTTGTTGCTCTTCTCTGCACTCTTTCTAGAGTCTCCACATCTTTTTTTACATTTTACAGCGACCAAAACTGCATGCAGATAAATCTTTGCCTTCTGAATCCTTATTTTCCAGAGTGTCAAGTTGCTTTGAGGGTGAGCCATAATTTTTGACTGTGGATGTGTCAGGTTTCCAGCATATGTTCACATACACATGTAGAAGTGCACCCATCAAACTGTTAAAGAGAGGGGGGAGAGAGAGATGATAATGCTCCTTCCATGTCTCAAGCAAAGATTTTGCTTCCAATAGGCTGCCAGAAGTACATTATGTTCTGTGTGTGTTTTCAAGGAGAAACCGGCTTGATACTGATCCAACTGGTGTGCTGGAATGCGGTTATTATAAGGTTGTTTTGCTGGCTCTAATTTGGCAGAGAAAAGCTTCAATTTGAAACGGGAGAGGGAGGAAAGAAACATCAAGATGTGTTTATTAAGACTCTTAATTCCATGCATTCATTACCTATTCATTATGGTGGTGTTGTTGATGATGATGATGGCTCAGATCATCACTCACCACATTTCGTTTCCTTCCTCCGCGCTCTGAGATACTGTAGATACAAATATATCAGTGTAGTGAAGGAATTTAAAATCACAGCGAAGTGCTGATAGGCTACAGACTGGGGGTGGTGGTGATGGTGAAGATAAAGATGTCAAAAAAAAAAAAAACAGAACAAGAAACACCTGGCTGAAATTACAAGGAATGTATTTCAATTGGACATCAGGAAAAAGCATTGTAATGTTAAGAGCTGTTCAACAGAGAAACAGACTTTCATGTTCCCAAACCACAAAGCAGACTCCTTGTCCCGACAAAAATCCCTTTTTATTAAGTTACAGTGAATTCTTCTCATTCACATCCAGCAAAGTCTTTCAAGAGAGCATTTACAGTCACAGACCTTATCTGGCTTGGAGAGCTGCCAGGCCGATATCTTCAAAACTTGGCAAGGAGTCTCTGAGAGTCACGAACCAATTAAGCGAACTAATTGTCTCCTGAAAACTCCCATCCCCTTTCGCTCCTCTTTTATTCCCTATGGGAGGGGCCATTCATCGTCCACCTGTGGCCTTACTCCCAAGTCGACCCTTGTTCCTTAGCTGTTCCCTTCGTCTGGCAGCTCTGTGCATGCGCACACTGGGAACAGGCTCCAGCTGTTCGTCTGCCTCACTGATGTCTGACTCCAAAGGCAGCTGATAACTGTCAGACTGCCCTGGCCCCATCTCTGCCTCCAGCGCCGAGCACTTGTCACAGCCTTCCCCAGACTCCAAGACTGGCCCATGTTCCTCCCCAACCTCCTCACTGTCCGAATCTGCTGCCAGCTCCGCTGCCCACTGGCGGGCCACAACAATATCAGAGTTTCAGGCACTATAATCCAAATAATCTTGTATTCCTAGTGTACACTGTAATAGTAATCAGCACAACATAATAAAAAGCTCTGTCCAAGATCTTCAAGAATCTAGGTATAAGCCAGTAGAGACAGTCCTCAACTTATGACCAGTTACTTAGTGACTGGTCAAAGTTACAACAAAAAGTTAGTTACGGAAAAAAAATTCACAACCCAGATTCGAAGTTACAATGGCCTCAAGGAATCCTGGTGGCACAGTGGTTAAAGTGAAGTATTGCAGGCCTGCAAGTTCTATCCTGATGGTGCTCAAGATGGACTCAGCCTTCCTTTCTTCCGAAGTCGGTAAAATGAGGGCCCAGATTGTTGGGGGCAATTTGCTGACTCTGTAAATTGCCCAGAGAGTGCTGTAAAGCACTGTGGAGCGGTATATAAGTCTAAGTGTCCCAAAGGTGCTTTTTCAAGAGGCAACTGGACTTTCTGATTTTTCTTTGAAGATGTTTCACTTCTCATCCAAGAAGCTTCTTCACCCAGAGCTGAAAGCAAAACCAGAAAATCCAATTGCCTCTTGAAAAAGTACCTTTGGGACAACCATGACCTGGATGACTGAGAATCTCCATAGACATAAGTCCATTGCTATTAATGTTGCTCCCCCAGGACCATGTGACTGCATTTTGGGTGCTTGGTCACTGGCTTGCATTTACAGCCACTTGCAACATCCTGTAGTCATGTGACCATGGTTTAGGATGTTTTTGCCACAAACTGACATTTACTTCTGGTTTCTGGCAAAAAAAAAAAAAAAAACCCACGCCCATAACAAACAACGAGTTCATTTTATGACTGCCATGTACACTTAACGTCCAAAAAAGATCCAAATCAGATGTGGTCAGGTGATGGTGTCAGGGTTCCAAGTAACACCCCCAATGAAAGAAAACTCTGAGGCTTGAGTTTCCTCAAAGTTCCACTTTATTAGAGATGTCATATTGGCACATTTGGGAAAACCCGAATCTGAAAGCTTCTGGGTTTTCCACACCCAAAAGAAAGTCCAAGTCCTTGCCCCAGCACCCACAAGTCCATCACATCATCCAATCAATGCACCGTCCCAACTGGAGATGCCTCCCAGTCCCACCCCTCCAGGTGCAGGGCAGAGTGGCCTTGACTCTCACAGAAAGGAATGTTATTTTGACTATAGCAATAGCACTTAGACTTATATACTGCTTCATAGTGCTTTACAGCCCTCTCTAAGCGGTTCGCAGAGTCAGCATATTGCCCCCCAACAATCTGGGTCCTCATTTTACCCACCTCGGAAGGATGGAAGGCTGAGTCAACCTTGAGCCGGTGAGACGTGAACCGCCGAACTGCAGCTAGCAGTCAGCTGAAGTAGCCTGCAGTGCTGCACTCTAACCACTGCGCCACCTCGGCTCATTATATATATATTCCTTCATGCAATTCCCCCCTCCCAGTTTCCCACAGTACTAAATGTGGCAGGCCTGAAAATTCAATGCCCAAGATGGTTTCCAGGCCTGACAGATGGTCTGCTTAATGACCATCACAACTTAATGACTGTAATTGCGGGGTCAATTGTGGTTGTAAGACAAGGGCTACCTGTACTTAGTGTTCCATCATGGACTGGACAAACGATTGGGGTACAGGTAAGCTTGATAGAATTTCCTCTGTGTGCTGATTTTTTTCATGTTCCAGCTTACTCAATCAAAAACCATCTATGGTGTAACTTAAGCCAGAAAAGGTAATTGTCTTTTGCAACAATAAAAGTCTGAAAAGCTTTCACATTGGCTGGAACTCTTACCTCCTCCTGCTTCCCAGGTTCCAGGGTTCAGCTGACATTACATTCAATTCTGCGGTCTTTTGAGGGGAAATATAGCTTGCAGGCTGCAGATGTCCTCCTTCTCAGCAAACTGCTTTGGATTTTTTTTTTCCCCCATACAAACAAATGCACCCTATCACATTTTAAAGCACAGTTGGGATCCATCTGTGCTGTTTTGTCTCTACAGATTCTTGTCTTTCTGCCCACAATAGCCTAGAGAAAAGAGATTGATGTGAAAAGAGAGCCAGTTCAATGTAGTGGCTAGGTGCTGGTCTAGAAACCAGGTGAGTGTGAGTTCTAGTTCTCCCTTAAGCATGAAAGCCATCTGGATGACTTCAAGCTGATCACTCTCTTTCAGCCCAACCTACCTCATAGGGAAAATGGAAGGCTGAAACATTAGGTAAGTAGTCCTTTGGCAGAGTCCTTTGGGAGTTGGGCGGCATACAAATATAATAAATATATAAATATAAATATATATATATGTTAATTGTGTCTGATGCAAAGAAGTGTTTTCTTTCCTCTATTCCAAAGCCTTACAATCAACTTCTTTGGGTGATCTTTGGTGCTAGAGTTTGAGAAAGGAAAAAAAAAACACCTCTGTCCTCTTTCTCCATCTTTTCAT
>QLTV01004088.1:172972-186678 GCA_003457575.1 Thermophis baileyi | reverse complement strand
TATATATATATATAATATATAATAAATATAAGTAGGACTCCCATCTACGAAAGAGTATTATCTGGTGAGGCCCAAGAAAAGCATCTTTTCTGCCACATGGAACATCTTCCCTGGAATCAGATTTAGCCCCAACCCTCCCAGCCTTTAAGAATGACTCTCTTGAGCTGTCTTGAGATGAATTCTGTTATGTATTGAATAGATATGGTTGTGTTAAGCCCTGCTAAAGTGAACCTAACCTTTACATGACCCTAACTGTTAGGGGACACGGTGGCTCAGTGGCTAAGACGCTGAGCTTGTCGATCAGAAAGGTCGGCAGTTCGGCGGTTCGAATCCCTAGTGCCACTGTAACGGAGTGAGCTCTTGTTACTTTCCCCAGCTTCTGCCAACCTAGCAGTTAGAAAGCATGTAAAAATGCAAGTAGAAAAATAGGGACCATCTTGGTGGGAAGGTAACAGCGTTCCGTGCGCCTTCGGCGTTTAGTCATGCCGGCCACATGACCATGGAATCGTCATCAGACAGCGCTGGCTCTTCGGCTTAGAAACGGAGATGAGCACCGCCCCCTAGAGTCAGGAACGACTAGCATGTATGTGCAACAGGAACCTTTACCTTTACTTTTAACTGTTACCTCCAACTGTTTTGTGCTAAAGTGAAACTAACCTTTAGATGACTCTAACTGTTAACTCCGTTTTGGAGGGAAACTTAGAACATTCATATTTGGGCGGGCTTTTTCAAGTATTATGATTGGTTGAGGCCCTGTGGGCCCAGAGTATAAATTACAGGGATTTTGCCTGCTGTTCCTCAGTTCCAGTTTTGAGTCAATAAAGGCTGTTGCAGCTATGCTGGTCTGCTTCTTGCCTACTGAAGCCCACTACACAATAAATTCTGTCACTGATCACAATTCTCCATTTCAAATTGATTGTGGATGAGTTTTATATGTTTGTACAGTGGTTTTTAACTTGTTTTTATTGTATTGTCCTTTGCCTGTTGTGAGTTTCCCGGAGTCTCTTAGATGAGATGGCCATATGGATCAAATCAATAATAACCCTCATAATAATGCCTGCAAACAAGAACTGAGGACCACAAAATAGATAAAGTAATAGAAAATGAAGAAGCTAAAAGTGGAACTTTAAGAATTCAAATGGACAAGCGTCTGCCACACAACACCTCAGACTTAGCAATTGTTGATAAGAAAGGCAAAGAAGTCTGGATAGTCGACATGGCAGTACCTGGCAGAATGGAAAAGAAAGAACTGGAGAAAAAAAATTACAAAATACAAGGACCTGCAAATATAAGTAGAAATAGTATATTTGTCAAGAAACCCCAAAATGACAGCAAATGGACCCCAGCTGGCTGATGCATAACCCCTTCCCTGATCTTCAAGTTTACAAGGTTTTTAATGTTGGAGGCCCTTGTCATTTCTTACATATATATATTGTTCCAGGGTATAGGGGATGTCAATAGCACAATACCAGGATAAGGTCTGAGGGCACATCTCATCAGTGACTTGATTGCAGCCCAGACTGTTGATTGACTGCCAAAGATAACTTAATTAGAGCATCCTTCTTAGTGGACTTATTACTTATCCTCCCTTCTCCACGGGTTGGACTGGAGGGTACATGTTGTCCTCTTTATCTTAATTGTTATAAACCATAAGTACAGATAGGAAGCTCAACAGTGAAAGTAATTATAAGATACAATCTGAGAAAGTTGTTAGGTAACCCTTTCTAAGCATGGGTGTAAGGGATTTATCTTGTCTATTCAGAGAAAAAGGAAAGTAGACCACTCCACCTCTTCACTATTTCTCATGCTTCATACCTTTTATTGATTGATTGATTGATTATGGTCCATCAAGTTGGTATCAAGCATGTAGATCAGGGGTGTCAAAGTCCATTTCCATTTCATTGAGGGCCGCATCAGCGTTGTGTTTGACCCCGAGGTGGCGCAGTGGTTAGAGTGCAGTACTGCAGGCTACTTCAGCTGACTGCTAGCTGCAGTTCAGTGGTTCAAATCTCACCGGCTCAAGGTTGACTCAGCCTTCCATACTTCCGAGGTAGGTAAAATGAGGACCCAGATTGTTAGGGGCAATATGCTGACTCTGTGAACCGCTTAGAGAAGGCTGTAAAGCACTATAAAGCAGTATATAAGTCTAAGTGCTATTGCTATTGCGCGCGTGTGTGTGTATGTGTGTGTGTGGCTGTGGTGGGCATGGCCAGCTCGACGTCACTCGTGTTGGGGGCGCCTGTGGTGGCCCGAGCACTCTGCCAGTGAAAACAGGCTCCCAAACTCCGTTTTCGGCTGCGACAGCCTCCTGCAACCCTCTGCCAGCGAAAACAGAGCTCGGAAGAGCTGCACGTGGCCCTCCCGGGCTCTGTTTTCACTGGCAGAGGCACCATGGGCCGATCCTTTGCTGTTTCCAGGGCGGCCCTGCGGGCCAGATCTAAGCACCCCGTGGGCTGGATCTGGTCCCCGGGCCTTGAGTTTGACACCCCTGATGTAGATCTTTCCCCAATCTGGTCATTCAAATGTTCCAATGGTGCATCCATTACTGCTATAACTGAGTCTATCCATTTTGCTCTCTCTCTCCCCTTTCCTTCCACTCTAGCTAGTCTCTGCATAATATGTCCAAAATTTAACTGGAGCCTGTTTATGTGTCCTTCAAGTGAGAACTCTGAATTGAATTGTTCTATGTTCATCCTCTTGGCTATCCATTATATATTCAGACGTCTTCTCCAGCACCCAAAGTATAAAAGCATCAATACTCTTTCTATCCTGCTTGAGCAAAGTCCAACTTTTACTGCCATAGAGGGTTACAATGAAAACCATTGCCTCTAGGATTCTGATCTTTAGTCAAAACATCTCAAGATGTTTTCCAAGGCTTTCACTGCTAGATGCTGGTCTGATTGTGTTTCTTGGCTGCTTGTTCCTTTATTGTTGATAGTTGATTCTTAAAGACTTCAGCACTTTCATTATGAATTCTAATATTCACTCATTACATCTTACAATTTTAATTCTTTTGCATGAAGGTCACTTAGGAAGTGAAGAATCTAAAAATTGGGCTGAAGACACTTTGTACTGGTTTCAAGTGAATTCTGGTGCTGGAGCATAAATTGCTCAATGTAAGATTTACTAGCTGGTGAGTTGAAACTTTCAGTTTTGAGGGTTTTCCTTTGCCCTGTGGGGAAACATAGACATTGACTTGCTTATCTTACATTGGGGGTGTAAGAGCCGAGGTGGCGCAGTGGTTAGAGTGCAGTACTGCAGGCTACTTCAGCTGACTGCTAGCTGCAGTTCGGCGGTTCAAATCTCACCGGCTCAAGGTTGACTCAGCCTTCCATCCTTCCGAGGTGGGTAAAATGAGGACCCAGATTGTTGGGGGCAATATGCTGACTCTGTGAACCGCTTAGAGAGGGCTGTAAAGCACTGTAAAGCGGTATATAAGTCTAAGTGCTATTGCTATTGCTATTGTTCAACCTTAAAGTCCAACTTTAAGACTTGCGGACTTCAACTCCCAGAATTCCCTAGCCAGCAAATTAAAACTGTGTTTGCTAGACATGGCATACCACAAGTTCTCATAATAGTTAATGGAACCTATTTGCAGGCACTAAACTTAAAGATTTACCACAAACTTCACCAAGTTTGAGAAAATATCCTCAAAGCTGCCTAGAATCCAATGAGATCCATCAGTTTTTGAATATGGTCCAATGTAATATGATCTCTATATTTTTTACAGAGGGAAATAGCAATAGCAATAGCACTTAGACTTATATACCACTTTATAGTGCTTTACAGCCCTCTCTAAGTGGTTCACAGAGTCAGCATATTGCCCCCAACAATCTGGGTCCTCATTTTACCCACCTCGGAAGGATGGAAGGCTGAGTCAACCTTGAGCTGGAGAGATTTGAACTGCCTAACTGCAGCTAGCAGTCAGCTGAAGTAGCCTGCAGTACTGCACTCTAACCACTGCGCCACCTCGGCTCGCTGTAACAGTCCAAACCTCACCATCAGAGGTGGGTTCCTCCCGGTTCGGACCGGTTCTCCCGAACTGGCAGCGACCCACTGGTGACGTCATGATGACGTCACTGATCCGGTTCGGTTGGTGCCGGTCCGTGGCCGCCGCCATCTTTTTTTTAAAAATTTTTTTTAATTATTATTATTATTTTGAATTTTTTTTATTTATTTATTTTCTTCTGCGTATGTGCAGAAGCCGAGTTTCCAGCACTGCGCATGTGTCGGCATCTTGTTTTCGGCGTTGTTATTTATTTATTTATTTATTTATTTATTGCACTGCGCATGCGTGCGCGCGCCTACAAGGTGCAGCCACGAGGCGCGGGAAAAAGCGAACCGGCAGCAAGGCAAGTTAGAACCCACCCCTGCTCACCATATAGTGGTCTCTCCATTGCATGGATATCACTTCTCAGACCTCTGAATGAAGGCCTGTCCTTTCCAATACAAAAGCAGATCAAAGCTATTCCCTGCTACATGGTGGGTTCTGAAGCAATCAGTGCGAAGCCTATGAAAATTATGGAGGCTACGAATTCCTGTGTTGTATCCGCTTAAGCAGTCACAGCACGAATGTTGATGCCCTTCAAACCACAGCCTACCGAATCCATTCTAAGCACCGTCTCTCGCCATTGTTCAAAATCTATTTCCCCCTTTCTCTCATTTCAGGCACAGCTGCAGATTATAACCAAGATTAGAGGCATTAAGAAAACTCATACTTTCACTTTGACTATTCTCAGTAGGATGGAGGAAGAGTGGTTTAGTAGCTAAGCGGCTTCTCTTTTCCCTCATTCATTCATTCTAGACTGGGATTTTTACCCATAGTGCTAGTAAAGCCAACGGCAATAATTTAATTAATTGAATTGAATTCTTAGAGTTATGAGCTTGTAGGAGTAGAGTCAATTGCAGGAGCAAAATGGGATTTCTTTGGATCCCATTGGATGGGGGGAAATTGCAACTTTATTTATTTATTTATTTATTTACAAACCCCTAATTGAAATTTCGGTTTTCATTCCAGAATGAATTTATGGGCCCTGGACTTCAAACTTATGTGTTAACTTCAACAAATTTAACCATCTAAAATTACTTCAATTATTGTTAACATTTTGATAGGTACATTTAAGCACCAGCAGTTTTCTTTTTATTACAATCTATATCTGTGCATTTTATATCTTTAAATATTTTTCCTGGAAAAGAATCTGTAGATTTCACCACAGAAGTCCATTGAGTTTTATCATACTATCAAAGAGATCTGTGATAAAAAAAAGTTTTTTAAAAAAACCTGTGCTAGATCAAACACACAAAACTAAACACACAGAACTAAAAAATGCATATAGGATGCTAGCTAGCAATTGATTTTATTTTGGCATGAAATTGAGAACGGGTGAAGATTTCCCCCCCCCCCTGGGGTGTGCAGTTAGTTTGGCAGGAAGGATAGTCCTCACTTACTGACTGCCTCGTGCAGTGACCATTCAAAGTTACAATGGTGCTAAAGAAACGACTTTGAGACTAATCTTCATATTTACAACTGTCAGTGTCCCATGATCATGCAATTGCCATTTGTGTGCTTCGCAACTGGCTTGTCACAAACAGAGTTCCTACAGAAGGCAGAAGTAAAATCCGAATAGAATAGAATAGAATAGAATAGAATAGAATAGAATAGAATAGAATAGAATAGAATAGAATAGAATAGAATAGAATAGAATAGAATAGAATAGAATAGAACAGAAGAGTAGAGTAGAGTAGAGTAGAGTAGAGTAGAGTAGAGTAGAGTAGAGTAGAGTAGAGTAGAGTAGAGTAGAATAGAATAGAATAGAATAGAATAGAATAGAATAGAATAGAATAGAATAGAATAGAATAGAATAGAATAGAATAGAATAGAATAGAATAGAATAGAATAGAATAGAATAGTTGGAAGGGACCTTGGAGGTCTTCTAGTCCAACCCCCTGCTCAGGCAGGAAACCTTATATCATTTCAGACAAATGGTTGTCCAATCTCTTCTTAAAAACTTCCAGTGTTGGAGCACCCACAACTTCTGGAGGCAAGTTGCAAGTTACGGTCATGCGATTTTTCACTTAGCAACCACACATTGTTTAACCACCAAAAGAAGTGAAGGCATAAGCTCATCATGGTCATGTGATTTTCCGCTTAGTGACTGAGTTGCCAGTCCCCAATTGTGGTCATTAAGTAAAGACTACCTGTAGTGGGGATTGGTGGTATTGTCCTCTATTATTTGTTGAAGAAGAAGCACTGACAGACTTCGGGTGCTCCATTCTTGTTTTCAACGCTATGAGGTTGGTACGAGTGAAGACAACTGTAGAACCGATTTCAGAAAAGGAAGGAAAGATATAAAGAAATGAAAACAGCCCAAAGTAGCTTTACACACAGCAAATGTACTTAATGTAAACATAAATAAAGAGGAAAAAGTGCTGAATTCCCATTATTCAAATTGAAAGATACAATAAATCAATTCAACAGCAAAAAAAATAATTACAGCCAAGCAGCAGAAACAAGAAGTATGTTTGTTCTTTTAGAAGAACAAACATACTTAAAAACCCATTTTTATTTAAACTAGCAATGCTTGCCTGCATGTTAAAGATTATAACTTTGGTTGTGATTCAGTTTTTCTACTTAGAAAAACCTTGAGCTTTCTTTGTCTGCATTGAAACAATGCGCCTTTGGAGCCTTCCCAGAGAAAACTCTCTAACGCTATTTTGCATTGGCCTGCGTAATTTTCTTGCATTCGTAATTAATAGCAATTTGTCTTCGGGTTTTTTTTGACAATTTCACAAAACAGGATATTAAAGTGTTGCATAAAAAGCAACAGAGGGGAAATGGTCATGTATAAGAGAGGGCTGATACCCACTTTCGTATGCAGGAGCAAAAGTGGTCTATGTCAGGAGAAACATCAAAGTATGCTGAAAGGTAGAATCAAGAAGAAATGGGAAATGAATGAATGAATGAATGAATGAATGAATGAATGAATGAATGAATGAATGGTGTACTGAATACAAAAGTGAGTAACCAATAAATTGCACATAAGAAGACAGAATGAAGATGCAGGAGAGATGATAGATAGACAGATAGACAGATAGACAGGCAGGCAGGGAGGCAGGCGTGGTAGCCTAGTGGTAAAGATACTTGCCTTCCACTCAGAAGGTTGAGAGTTCAGTCCTAGATGTTTCTCTCCTAGGGCGCAGAGAAAAAAATATCTGCTGCAAACTTCATGTGGCATCAGGAAAGGCATCTGACCAATAAATGCTCAGCTCCATTTAGTCATCCCAACTCTACCCTGAATTAAGGGATTACAGGATCATAAAAACAGAGAAAGGGAGGGGGAGAGAGAGGATTTATATTCCACCATAATACACTAATTATTGGATAGAAAACAAATGTACTATCAACTGTCCGACTAGTGAACTCAAAATAAGGAAACACTCTTGGGAGCTTTAAATTCCCAAAAGTAAAACTTTATTGGACACACCTTTTTGGTACTGAAGAATCAAAACTAGCTCTGGTTTTCCTGCGCAAATGCTTGCCTAGTTAAACAATAGCTTCCTTTCTCTCCACCCCTGGGTGTTCACATTGTCCAATTATGAGACATCATTTTGTTATGGGAACAGTCCATCTCTTTCTCAAGCACCTGCAGTGGTGATCTTGATGGTTGCCAGGCTCTCACGGTCCAGGCACACATTCTCAGCATTCTATTTCCCCCTTCCCTCCCCCCAGTTCATTGGCAAGTTGAAAAGCTTTAAGGTTTGAAAGAAGCAAAGCGGTTCCATCTTGATGATGATAAAGGGTGTGGAGGCTAAATTGTACAATGTACAGCTAAAGGAACTACCGTATTTTTCAGAGTGTAAGACACACTTTCCCCCCCCCTAAAAGAGGGTGAAAATTTGGGTGCGTCTTATACACCGAATGTAGCCCTGTTCACCCGCCCCCACCCTTTGGCCTCTGCCTCCCAGCAATTTACCACCTTGCAGCAAACAGCAAACAGCCTGTTTCAGTTTCAGCTTCCACACAGCCTGATTAGCACAAGCAGGTGATTGTCAGTTGGATCGGCCTCCCGACCATCAGCTGTTTCAGGCTGCAGGGAGGCAGAGGCAGATTTTTTTTTCCTTGTGCTAATCAGGCTGTGCTGAAACTGAAAGTGAAACTGAAACAGGCTGTTTTCTGTTTGCTGCAAGGAGGCAAATTGCTGGGAGGCAGAGGCAGATTTTTTTTTCCTTGTGCTAATCAGGCTGTGCTGAAACTGAAAGTGAAACTGAAACAGGCTGTTTTCTGTTTGCTGCAAGGAGGCAAATTGCTGGGAGGCAGAGGCAGATTTTTTTGTTTTTTGTTTTCCTCCCCAAAAAAGGTAGGTGCGTCTTATACTTCGGAGCGTCTTATACTCTGAAAAATACGGTAGGTATGTTTAGCCTAAGAAAGAGAAGACGTAGGAGAGATATGATAGCTATCTTCCAATCCTTGAAGAGATGTCATAGGGAAGAGGGAGTCAATTTATTCTCCATTGACACCTGAGGGCAGAACTAAAAGCAATGGGTGGAAGCTTGTCAAAGGGAGATCCAACCAGGAAATAAGAGGAATTTCCTGACAGTGAGAACAATTAATTAATGGAATTATTTGTCTCCTGAAATTGTAGGTGTTCCATTGCTGGAGGCTTTCAAGAAAAGATTGGACAATAATTTGTCCGGGATAGAATAAGAACTCCTGCTTTGGGCATGAGATTAGATTTTTAAATCATAAAAAGATTTCCAAGGTCCTTTTCCATCCTACAATTCTTTGATTCTAAGAGGGGGAAGAGAAAAAGAAAGAAAAGGGGGCATTGACTTCCAACTCTTCCTAGCACAGTACAAGATAAACACACTCCAACCTCAACTTTTTGCTTTTACATATGAATGTATAACTAGCCATTTCTATAACACCAAATCTTTCTAATCAGAATCATAATCAAAGTTTCATTTTTTTTTCTTCACAACCACAAATTCCAGAAGCGATATCAGTGGTGGGTTTCAAATTTTTTTACTACCGGTTCTGTGGGCGTGGTGTGGTGGGCGTGGCAGGGGAAGGATACTGTAAAATCTCCATTCCCTCCCCACTCCAGGGGAAGGATACTGTAAAATCTCAATTTCCTCCTGATCAGCTGGGACTCGGGAGACAGAGAATAGATGGGGGCGGGGCCAGTCAGAGGTGGTATTTACTGGTTCTCCGAACTACTCAAAATTTCCGCTACCAGTTCTATGGAACTGGTCAGAACCTGCTGAAACCCACCTCTGAGCGATATCCAAATAAGAACATATTTTCCTCTTTAAATAAAGTATTCAATTTAACCATTCCTGCTTTATCTTCCTTGCTATGGAAATCATATGTATTTCTATTTGCACCTAGTAATCCTTGTGAACTATCACCATTTTTATTTACAAAGTTTATTGTATTCTTTCAGATTCTTTGGCCTTACTGAAGGGAGGGGGGGGGACATTTTTTTTCACTGCAGTTCTTAAGTTAGTAACATGATTGTTAAGTAAATCTGGCTTCCCTACCAGGGGTGGTATTCACTTACCTTCCCTACCGGTTCGCAAATGTGAGCACGTGCACAGCTTTATGTGCATGTGCACAGCCTCAAAAACGTGGATAAATGGGACGTGATTACATCCGGGCAGGTGGGTGGGGACGGGCCCACCCACAGTCAGCGCTACCGGTTCGCCCGAACTGGATAGAACCGGCTGAATACCACCTCTGTTCCCTACTGACTTCGCTTCTCAGAAGGTCCCAAAAGGTTATCACTATGTTCGTAAATGTGAGAAATAGTCATAAGTCACTTTTTTCAGTGCGGTGGTAACTTCGAATGGTCAATAAATGAATGGTTGTAAGTTAAGGACTGCCTGTAGTGAGATGGTGGGTAAAGGGTGTCCATATCTATATATATAAAAGTGAAAACCACTCATGCATTAATCACGAAATCTCCAGAACCGTAAAGCCTACAAACTTGAAATTTGCCACGTATGTTGCTCTTGGCTTCTAGGTGCTCACTAAGAAAGGATCTTTCGAAATGACCATCGCAGCATGAGTATTTCTTATATTAATATTAACAAGCTCTGATGCTAAGGAGTTCTACTCCCCCCTCCCCACCTGAAAAGAAATCTGATCCAAATGCAAAACACAAACAGAGGAGTTTCAGTTTCGCTTTTGCTTCCACAGCAGCAAGCAGCTTTACTACAGAACAGTTGAGCTAAGCCACGCTAGCCAGATGAATACTGATGGATGCTGGTAGGCAGAGACAGATATTTTCCCCTTATTTTCCTACGCAGTTCAGACGAATCTGTTCGTTCTACTGTAACGGAAGCTGCCTGTTTCTCCCATGGCCAGTTCTATGTGGCATGCTCCAGAGTCAGTTCACCTGACAGCCTGGTCATCCTCCAGCCAGAGAGCAAAACCAGGAATGTTGTTTACAGGGAGGTCCTGAGCAATTCATCTGAGGGACGAATTTAAAGTCTATGCTATGCAAATAATGTCTTCATCTGTAACAGAAACTTAGCTTACCATCTCTAACGAAATAATACAGTCCCTTTTTTAACTACTCATTAATTTTCAAGCTTTAAGTGTCAATTTATCAAGCCCCATCACATAGTTTTGTAGTGAAGCACGGGTATCAGCTAGTATATATATATATATTTCCTTGCATCTTGTACAAAACATTAGCAATTTTCTAGATGAAGGAAATGAGACCATAGCCAGGAGGCTGCAGGGTGGATTTTGTCCTCATCAACTAAATGGGAAATAGAAGTACAGATTTGGAAGGAGCTTTTTCAGCCATCTCATCCATCCTCAGCTCTGCACAGAAGTTTGGAATGAGAAGTCAGGAACTCTGCATGTGATCCCAAACTGAAAATTTCCTCTCCCTGCATCAAATGCTACTTGAGCTATTTCAAAGCAAACCTCCCCCCCCCAAAAAAAGCTGGAGCTGGAGGCCAGGGGTGGGCAGGATGTGTGGGACCAGGGCCAAATTTAAGACAGATTATCCATTCTCTCTGGCTTCTTCTTCTTCTTCTTTAATTCTGACATCTCCCGTTCTCCCAGAGCTGTAGAAAAGGACAGATGGCTCTTACCCGAGATTTGAACTGATTTGTTGCAGAGGCCTTTTGATATTATTAGGCCAACAGCTGCGGGAAAATCAACTCAAAGACTGCAAATTACCCATCCCGTAGCTGGGGTAATATTTAAAATTCCCTTTAACAGATTTAACAAATTAACAGAGTTGGAAGGGACCTTGTAGGTCATCTAGTCCAACCCCCTGCTCAAGCAGGAGACCCTACACCATTTCTGACAGATGGCAGTCCAATCTCTTCTTGAAAGTCTCGAGTGATGAAGCTCCCACAACTTCCGAAGGCAAGCTGTTCCATTGGTTGATTGTTCTCACTGTCAGAAAGTTCCTCCTTATTTCCAGATTGAATCTCTCCTTGATCAGTTTCCATTCATTATTCCTTGTCTGGCCTTCAGGTGCTTTGGAAAATAGCTTGGCCCCCTCCTCTCTGTGGCAGCCCCTCAAATATTGGAAGACTGCTATCATGTCTCCCCTGGTTCTTCTCTTCACTAGACTATCCATGCCCAGTTCCTGCAACCGCTCTTCATATGTTTTAGTCTCCAGTCCCCTGATCATCCTGGTTGCTCTCTTCTGCACTTTTTCTAGAGTCTCAGTATCTTTTTTACAGTGTGGTGACCAAAACTGATTACACCAATTACACCAATTCTTCGCGAGCTGCACTGGCTCCCTATTGGTCTCTGGGCACAATTCAAGGTGTTGGTTATTACATTTAAAGCCCTACATGGCTCAGGGCCAGGTTATCTTCGAGACCGTCTTCTACCACATAGCTCCCAGCGACCGGTAAGATCCCACAGGGTTGGTCTCCTCCGGGTCCCGTCGGCTAAACAGTGCCGGCTGGCGGGCCCACGGGGGAGGGCCTTCTTGGTGGCTGCCCCGACCCTCTGGAACCAGTTACCTCCTGAGATCCGGACTACCCTCACCCTGTTGGCCTTCTGGAAAGCGGTGAAGACCTGGCTGTTCCGGCAGGCTTGGGGCTGTTGATCTCGCTATTAAAATCTGGCGAGATCCGGCCAAAAAAAGGTGTGTATGGGTTTTTTAATTGTTGTTGTCATTTTAAATTGTTTTTTGTATAATGTATTTTTTTAATACGTTTTTTATATTTTAATAAGTTTTTTTTTGGTGTTTCTGCTGTAAGCCGCCCAGAGTCCCTTGGGAGTTGGGCGGCATAGAAATCTATCAATAAATAAAATAAATAAATAAACTGGATGCAATACTCCAGGTGTGGTCTAACTAAGGCTTTATAGAGTGGTATTAGTTCCTCTCTTGATCTAGATTGTATCCCTCTGT
Source organism: Thermophis baileyi (assembly GCA_003457575.1). Lineage (NCBI taxonomy): Eukaryota > Metazoa > Chordata > Lepidosauria > Squamata > Dipsadidae > Thermophis > Thermophis baileyi. The sequence continues at coordinate 174,289 of QLTV01004088.1, read as the reverse complement.
TAATGCAACTTAGGATTGCATTGGCTTTTTTGGCTGCCGCTGCACACTGCTGGCTCATGTTTAGCTGGTTGTCCACTAGAATGCATAATGTTCTTTGTACATCACTTTCTCCCTAGTATGTATGAAGAAGTTACATGGTGGCTTTTCACTGTTTGGAGAGTTCCCTGTTCTCCCTGTGAATTAGATGTCTCTTCTTGCACCTTAAAAGTCACCTTATAAGGGAGATATAGATGGCATGGAAATTTAATAAGTAAATAAATAAATACGACGTTGGTTTAGAATTTCTGGGATCTACTTCTGAGTCTACATATTTATTTTTGCATTTATATCCTAGTGGTCAAGCACTGGGGAAATCAGGAGATTCAGGCAGTTCAAATGACTATAAAGATTTATTGCAAGTTTAAGCTCCCTACAAAAATCTGAACTACTAAGGGTCAAGGGAAATTAATGGGAGTTAAGAATAGAAAGGAATTCAATGTGGGCTGGACTAAGATCTCTTCTGGGTGCCCAGGGATTCATGACTGATTACTTGTTTGACCCCTTCCTCAAGATCAGCCTGGTCATCTCCTACACTAGTTTTTCCTCTGGAGAGTTCAATGAGATTGGTTTGTTGATTTAAAACATATATACAGCTGCCCATCTCATATCAAACTCTGGGTAATTCCCAATCAAAAGATAAAACAACATCTATGTACAATAAAATAATAATAAAACCACTAGTGTTAAAACCAAAACCAAACTTGGCACCATAGCTAAACTTTCACGTGCAGCTCACAACAAGTTCATCTCATCAATCTCACCCTATCCCATCATTTGGTGAAAAACCCAGATCTTAAGTACTTTTTGGAAGGTTAAAAGGGTAGGGGGCCTGCTGAGGTTCAGGGAGAAGGGTGTTCCATAGGGCAGGGGCTGCTATGGATAACTCATGCTTCCTAGGTCCCATAAGATTCAGTGGTACACGACAAACTACTTCTAAAACTAAAATCTTATGGCATTTCTGGACCCCTGCATAAATGGATAACTGCGTTCCTGTCAAACAGGCAACAAGTGGTCAAAATAGGAAGCACTCTATCAAATCCTGTAGCTGTTAACAGCGGTGTCCCCAAGGCAGCATCCTAGGGCCAACACTTTTTATACTTTATACCTTTGCGATAATATTAAAAACAACTGCATTCTCTTCGCTGATGATGTAAAACTATTCAACCCTACGGACAATGCTGCTATCCTTCAAAAAGACCTTGACTATGTGTCAGAATGGTCAAACAATTGGCAACTTCAAATCTCAACCAACAAATGCTCTGTCCTACACATTGGCAA
>QLTV01004088.1:103849-117607 GCA_003457575.1 Thermophis baileyi | reverse complement strand
ATCCATCCATCCATCCATCCATCCATCCATCCATCCATCCATCCATCCATCCATCCATCCATCCATCCTCCCAGTCTGGTCAACTGCTCTGGGATTTCTGGTGGTCCCCCATCCAATTCCTAATGAAGTCCAATGTTCTTTAGCTTTCTGAACTAAGCTAAAGTCACAACAGCCTATGTACAGCTACTGTACTCCATCCTGATTCACTGTCTTGTTTGAGGCAGTGAGGGGTCTTGGTGCTCTCTGAACTTGGTTGTTTCCTTGCAGACATAGTTTTTTTTACCCAAACTAGGTAACATCAAGAAAACAATCTCAGCTCAGAGAGGTGCCAAGGACCCCTCATTTCAACCCCAAGCTACAAATATTCTCCTTTATTAATTTGAGGCAGTGCCTCAAAAGAATTGCTCTACTCTGACAGCTTGAATCGGCCTGCTTGATTTGGCTGGTCAGTTCAGTTCAGTTGAAAAGAGCATCTGTGTATGCCTAAACTAGTGTCGAGAATAAAGCTGGTAGCTCTCTCAGCTTTACTTCAATGGGGGGACATTTCAGTTTTGTACTTTTCTTTGATTCTTAAAAAGATACTAAGCTTAAAACAATATGGACTCTTCAAAGTACATCAAAGTTACACCCTAGTCCAGGGGTGTCAAACTCAAGGCCCGTGGGCTGGATCCAGCCCATGGGGTGCTTAGATCTGGCCCATGGGGCCACCCTGGAAACAGCGAAGGACTGGCCCGTGGTGCCTCTGCCAATGAAAACGGGGCTTGGGAGGCCTCCCAGGCTCCATTTTTGGCCACAACGGCATCCTGCAGCCCTTTGCCAGTGAAAACGGAGCCTGGGGAGGCTGTCGCGGCCAAAAACGAAGCCCAGGCGGGCCACACGTGGCCTCCCCAAGCTCCATTTTTGCTAGCAGAGGGCTGCAGGAGGCTGTTGTGGCCAAAAATGGAGCCTCCGTCCTGGCCGAAAACAGAGCCTCGGTGAGTGATGGTGAGCTGGCCACGCCCACCCCCGGCCACGCCCACCCCGGCCCCCTGAGGTCAAACACAACTCTGATGTGGCCCTCAATGAAATTGAGTTTGACACCCCTGCCCTAGTCTATACTGTTATAAGCTTAGCAGGTAGATTCCACTTCTGTTTGCTAAGAAATAAAGTGTGTTTTATTATGCATCCTTCTACGGGCTCAGGATATTTTTGAAGTAATAAAAACCCCTGAAGACTGAAAATATTGTCACCAAATAGATCAAAGATGCCAAAGAAGAAGCAATCAACTGAGGGTGTGACTCTGAGCTGTGTTTTAATTTAAGTCATAAGTGTTTAATATCCTGTTCCAACTCATGTTAATTAAATTAAGTTTTTAAGCACAACGGCCACTGTCATCGTTAACTCTAGCCAGCAATTTGGAATTGGCAAACCATTAATGGGGCCTCACCTGTGATGCCCTCTTTAATTCATATATTGGCACTTGGGAAGTTTAGTTTTGATGAATTGTGACACAAAATGGCTTCATTGGCAGCAGCGGGTTAGTTAGAAGTGGGCCTGATGCGGACAGAGCCACTGCGGTTTTGTAATGCAGAAATGGGGGGGAAATATATTAACAGCCTCAAATTTAATAGCATTTTAAAGCTGAAAGATGTATTTATGTAGCTGCTGGAGAGACACTTCCAGGCAATTTCATGCACTGTGGTGCCTTTAAATAAATTTAGACGGGTTAAAAGGGCTTAAGGAGCCCTCCTATTTCTTTTATATATAATTATTTTATTGAGTTTCGTTATAAAATAAAAATACAGAAAAAAACCCCACCAAAAGTAAGAAAAGTAAGAGAAAGAAAAAGCGCAATTGGAGAGAAAAAAGTGGTAATTTCTGACTTTTTTCACTCCAGTAAAACACCAAAATTACAATCTCCATCTTTTGCGCTGCATTTTGCAACATTTTAAACCATTTCCGTAATAACAAAAATCATCCAAATCATCCAAACCTAAAATCAACGTTTCACTTTTTTTCATTCGAGCAAAAAGTCCAGAAGTGGTTTCCGAGTAGAAACCAAACTAGATAAATTCTTCTATGCTACGCTTTGCAGGGTATAACTCATGAAGGTGGGGAAAAGAATCCTGTTGCAACATACCCTGATATGTTCCTATTAAGTAGTTGGTTTCATTCCCTGAACTAATTCATAGTTCTTTATTATGTTCAGGCATGATGAAGTTTTCCAATCTTGGAACACGGATGCTCAGAATTTAATTTAATTTAATTTAATTTAATTTAATTTAATTTAATTATTTAATTTAATTTATTTCTATTTAGTTAAAAGAAGTTAGTTTTGCCATCTCCACCGGCTCTCTATCACTTTTACCATCTACTCTTCCATTGTGGGAATTAATGGCTCTTTCCATCTTGTGCATATAAGATTCTTGCCACTGTCAGCATATATAATAACAAGCTTCTAAGGTTTCTTTTACATTCCTTGCCTATCAAACTGGAGCCCTCCTATTTCAAAGAGGATGCATTTGATTTCAGGTTTTGAAAAGCGAGCAAAATCCAATCAGCCTGCTTTGTTTCGGGTCACTCATTCGTAGAGCATGACCTTGGATGTGAAACATTGGTGTTCTCCAAGCTGGGTTGTTTCCTTGCAGACGTTTCATTACCCAACTAGGTAACATCATCAGTGCTAGAAGGGAGTGGGGTTTGCTCAGGGGTGGGTTCCACTTACCTTCCCTACCGGTTTGTATCACGACGGAAGTGTGTGTTTTGCGCGCGCACACGTGCGCTTTCCTCGCACATACCCCCCGTCACATCGCACAAAAGACCTAGATATGACTCTCTGTGCATGCGCAGAAGCCTTTGCACATGCACAGGTTTTTTTGCAAGCTGCGGCTACCGGAGGACCGGTTCGGGAGCGTGGACCGCCAGTCATCGCTGCCAGTTCTGCAAGCGGCGGTAAATTTCCGCTAACACTGGGTTCGCTCTTGGTTTATGTACAGTATTGGTGGGAGTGTTCTTGGTAGTTCCTCAGTTACTCTGTTGTTGACCCCACCGTTAAACCCTGAGTTGCAAATAATATCTTCTATTGGTAAAACATTAACATTGTTAGTTAAGTGTTAGGCTGAGTACTCCTCCTCAGAGGTGGGTTCCTCCCGGTTCGGACCGGTTCGCCCAAACCGGTAGCGACCCGCTGGTGATGTCATGGTGATGTCACGGAGCCGGTTCGGTCAGTGCTGGTCTGTGGGCGCCGCCATCTTTTTTTTTTAATTATTATTATTTTTTGAATTTTTTTGGGGGGGGATTTTTTTTTTAAAAAAAATTCTTCTGCACATGCACAGAAGCCGAGTTTCCGGCACTGCGCATGTGTCGCCATCTTGTTTTTGGCTTTTTTTGGGGGGGCTTATTTTTTGGCACCGTGCCAAATGGGAGGAAGTGAACCGGCAGCGAGGTAAGTTAGAACCCACCCCTGCTCCTCCTGATGTCCAGTTGCTGAGGCTACCCCCCCACTCCATTCTACCCATTTTATATTGTGCCCAAACACTCTGCAATCTTGGAAGCTATCATTCTTCCTAATCCAAAAAAGGCTCAAGGAAGGAATTTTACCAAAGCATTGGTAGGCTCTTAGCTGGTTTCGCATGACAACTAATGGGTCAACTTGCATGGGTTACTTAGGAAAACATATGAAGAAAGTTGCAGGAACTGGGTATGTCTAGTTTAATGAAAAGAAGGACTAGGGGTGACATGATAGCAGTGTTCCAATATCTCAGGGGCTGCCACAAAGAAGAGGGAGTCAAGCTACTCTCCAAAGCACCTGAGGGTAGGACAAGAAAGAATGGATGGAAACTAATCAAGGAGAGAAGCAACTTAGAACTAAGGAGAAATTTCCTGGCAGTCAGGAAATTAATCAGTGGAATGACTTGTATCCATTTGTCTGAAATGATATAGGGATTCCTGCTTGAGCAGCGGGTTGGACGAGAAGACCTCCAAAGTCCTTTCCAACTCTGTTATTCTATTATCCTGTTAACTTGTAGAAATCTGCTGGCTGCAGGAGAGAAGTAAATGACATTGTGAGTCATAATGCTGTCATGCAAATGATGAAAATTTTGTATTCGGTATCAGGCAGCGTGCAGTTGATGGAGATTACTTAATTATTTATGCAATGACATTACAATGAATTTCCCATCATTTTGATATCATTGTGACTTATGCCTGCATCTGATTTGTTTTTGATGTATTTTTTTGGGTGAAAAAAATCCTTCTTCTTTCAAATTGATTGAAAACTTTTTCTCAAAATGTGAAGTATTTTTTCAAAAGACAGTATTTTTTTTTTTCTGGCAGTGTGTGGCACCATTGGGAAAGAGTTTGGAAGGGTTGATTGCTGGAGATGGCTTGTGAAGTAATATCTTTAATGCTATTTTTCTCCCTTGCTAAAGTTCATCACCTGAATCAGTGCAGGAATATAGCAATAGCAATAGCACTTAGACTTATATACCGCTTTACAGTGCTTTACAGTCCTCTCTAAGCGGTTCACAGAGTCAGCATATTGCCCCCAACAATCTGGGCACATCTATGGCACATTGTGAAGTACAGATAGTCCTCAACTTACAACCATTCATTTGGTGACTGTCCAAAGTTACAACAGCACTGAAAAAAGTGACTTATGACCATTTTTCACATTTACAACCATTGCAACATCCCCATAGTCATGTGATCAAAATTTTGATGCTTGGTAACTGACTCATATTTATGACCGTTGCAATGCCCGGGGTCATGTGATCACTTTTTGTGACCTTTTGACAAGCAAAGTCAATGGGGAAGCCAGATTCACCTAACAACTGTGTTACTAACTTAACAATGGCAGCGATTCACTTAACAACTCTGGCAAGAAAGGTCATAAAATGGGGCACAACTCATTTAACAACTGTCTTGCTTAGCAACAGAAATGTTGGGCTCGATTGTGGTCGTAAGTTGAGGCCTGCCTGTGGTCAGCCCAGGTGTCTCCTATCAGGAGGCATCATCAAGTTGTTTGGGTGGTGACTTTTTTTATTCTCTCCAAGCAGAGTTGATGCTAATTCACCCCAACGATCAACAAATATTTACTTGCCAGTCAAATTAAAACTGAAGAAAATGCCATTTTGTTCTTTATTTCACATTAAAAAATGGATCAAGATGGCTTTTCTGCATTGCACACTAAATGCATTAAAGAAGGAAAAATGGCTAATCAAAGAATATAAATAGTATTCCATAAAGCCACAATCAGTTTTAGAAGTACATTGCTTTATACATACAGTCATCCGGTTACCTGGTAATCCTCACTTAACAATCACAAGTGAACCCAGAAATTTGGTCTTAAGCAGGGGTGGGCTTCAAAAATTTTAGCAAGGGGCTCTCTGCCTGGTTGCTAGGTGGGCGTGGCCATGGTGGGCGTGGCCTAGTCTGCCTCCTGCACCACGGCGGCGGGGGGTGGCGTTTTTGCCCTCCCCGGGCTCCGGAGGCTTTCCTCGAGCCTCCAGGAGGGCGAAAACGGCCTCCCCAGGCTCCGGAGGCCCTTTGGAGGCTGGAAATGGGCCTGTTTCCGGCCTTCCCAAACTTCCGGTAGGCCCATTTTTCGCCCTCCCTGAGCCTCCGCGCGTGCCCTGCACTTACCTGCATCCAAAACGGGCCGCGTGGGAACTCCTGGGATGGGAGGGGGGGGGTGGGCGGGGCCAGCCAGGAGTGGGATTTGGGGATTCTCCAAACTGCACAGAATCTTAGCTAGAGGTTCTCCTGAACCCCTGCGAACCTCCAGCAGCCCACCCCTGGTCTTAAGTCATTATGGTCTTTAAACGGGACTCTATGTGATCTGACCCGATTTTATGACCATTTTGGACGGTCAATAAGTCATATAGTCGTTAAGCAAATCCATTTTCCTGAATGGTTGGGGGTTTTTTGCCCGAAAAGACTTGAAACTGGCAAAACCTGTCACAAATCACAGTCATGTGACCACAGACGCTGCAACTGGTTGTAAATGTAAGCCAGTTGCCAAGCACCTGAAATGTGATCGTGGGAGCAGGGGAGTGGCAGTCACAAATTCAAAAATGGGTGATGTTTTTTGGAATCCATCATAACTTTGAATGGTTGTTAAGTGACAGTCTGTAGAGATTCTCAGTCATCCAGGTCCCGGTTGTCCCAAAGGTGCTTTTTTAGGAGGCAACTGGACTTTCTGGTTTTTCTTTGAGGACGTTTCGCTTCTCATCCAAGAAGCTTCTTCAGCTCTGACAGGATAGTGGGGAATGGAAGGATTTATATTCCTTGCAGACAGCTGGTCATTTGCATCCTTTTAGAGTGTCGTTGATCAGTCATCCAGGTCATGGTCTGCTGAGACTGAATCTCTACAGACTTTTAGCTACACAATTTGGGATGAACACCCTTTGGATGGTGTGGGAGTAGGAATGGATTTCCAGAGGAAAAAAAAACTGCAGACTACAGGAACCAGGAGCACTACTCAGGTGACTCCGAGGACACAGATAAACCTCCAAGTGCTTCAACAATCCTCTAAAAGGATGCAGATGACCAGCTGTCTGCAAGGAATATAAATCCTTCCATTCCCCACTGTCCTGTCAGAACTGAAGAAGCTTCTTGGATGAGAAGTGAAACGTCTTCAAAGAAAAAACAAGAAAGTCCTAAAAATGCACCTTTGGGTTAAGTGACAGTCATTAAGCGAGGGCTACTCGTACACTCCTTTATTTGCATCACTTGTTATTTGTATTATGCCGTGCTTTGGGTTCTAGAGATGAATGAGAATGTGAGAATCCTTTCCTGTCTTTCTACCATTAGGGAGAAGATGCCATTCCATCATGTCACGGCTGGGCTGCTGTACAAGGGAAACTATCTGAACCGGTCCCTCTCAGCTGGAAGCGACAGTGAACAGTTGGCCAACATCTCAGTGGAAGAATTGGATGGTAAGGATTGACTAAACTGTTGGTAGGGAGGAACATAGGGTTCTGTTTTTATTTATTCTTTCAAATAATTCATTAAGTCTTACAGACTTGAAAAATAAGATATGAAGGACTCAGGCTTAGGGTATGGTGACATGAAATTCAACATCCCTGTTGAATACTGTAGTTTTGGGAATTTACTTTTTAGAAATGATTTTTTTTTAAAAAAAAAAAAAGTTAGAAGACTCAAGGCGCTATCCAAAATTAATTACATATGCACATGGGAGCTTGAATTCCTTTATGAGAAAAAAGCTGATCAATAGTCACATAGAGATAATGGATCAATAGACACATAGAGATAAACCATAGAGATAAATCAACCAAAAAAGACATAAAGAGATAGATACATAGAAGATAGATAGAATTATTTATTGGCCAAGTGTGATTAAACACACAAGGAATTTGTTTCCGGTGCGTAAGATCTCAATGTACATGCAACAATAGTGATAAGCAACAAAGTTATAGTCATGAGAAGATAAGGAGATAGGTAATAGGGAAGATGAGAATAATGATGGTAATATGGCCTTTTTAGATAGTTTGACAGTGTTGTGGGAATTAGTTGTTTAGCAGAGTGATGGCATGCGGGGGGAAACTGTCCTTGTGTCTGGTTGTTCTGACGTGCAGTGCCCTATAGCGTCGTTTTGAGGGTAGCAGTGGAAACTGTTTAGGTCCAGGATACGAGTGGTCTGTAGATATTTTCACAGCCCTCTTTTTGACTCGTGCAGTATAGAGGTCCTCAATGGAAGGCAGGTTGGTAGCATTTTTTTTTCTGCATTTGTAATTATCCGTTGAAGTCCGTGTTTGTCTTGATTGGTTGCAGTGCCAAACCAGACACTTATAGAGGTGCAGATGAAAGACTCAATAATCCCTCTGTAGAACTGTATCAGCAGCTCCTTGGATAGCCTGAGCTTTCTGAGTTGGCTTAAAGAGATATCCCATAGAGATAAACCAGTCATCAGTAGTTCACATTTATACACTATTGAAAAGAGACAGTAAAAATGCTAAGAAGGCAACAAAAAGTCCAGAACACATTATCTCCAGCAAACAACACCCAGATAAGATAGGGTTAACACCAGACAAAAACCAGGTAGAAAACAATACCCTAATCAGGGAAATACCAAGAAGAAAACCCCCAGAAACATGGACAGGCCAAGCTAATATATATAAACAGGGAGGAAGTGCCACATCCATTAACTCTGATGATGTTATCTAGTTGGGTAATGAAATGTCTGCAAGCAAACAACCAAGCTCAGAGAGTACCAAGGACTTCATAGTTAATCCCTGAGCTACATATATTCCCTTCTGAGGATGATGTTATCCATTCAGTTGTGTCTGACTCTTGGCGGTTCTATGGGCCAGGTCTCTCCATAACTTCTTATCTTGCTCTACTTCTCTGAGTTTTTCTGTGCTCTGGCTGGTGTCAGCTTTGATGGTCTCCAGCCACTGTGTTTTTTGACAGTCTAGTTTCCTTTTACCACTAATTCTTCCAAACATAATTGCTTTCTCCGATGAATTCCCCCACATGACATGGCCAAAATAAGAGACGTAGTTTTGTGATTTTATATTCCCTTTTATTGCAATCTAATATTGGTTGCTGAGGTTTAAACCTGGTATAGCAGGGGTGGGTTCTAACTTACCTCACTGCCAGTTCGCTTCCTCCCACGCCGCATGGCTGCGCGCGCATTGCACGGCGCGTGGCCATGCCGCGCGTGCGGCAGCGCATGTGCAGTGCCGAAAACTCAGCTTCTGCACATGTGCAGAAGCAAAAATAGCAAAAAGTTTTTAAAAAAAGATGGCGGCGTCCACGGACCGGCACCGACAGAACTGGCTCCATGACATCACCACCAGTTTACTACCGGTTCTATAGAACTGGTGTGAACTGGGAGGAACCCACCTCTGAGGTATAGGATATGGATTTTTTTTATTAACACTTCATTTTTCTGGAACTCAGTTATACAAGAGGGTGAAGTCAAGAATTAAACCCATTGCAGTGAAAGAAAACAGGAGAGAATATTCATGGGGATTGAATTTGCCTTATCTATGTATCAGTTGCACAGAATTTGCAGGATTTACTAAAGTCAAAAGCAAAAGTGAACATCTAGGTCCTTTTTTGGAACAGCAAATACTTCCTTAGTACCATGCTTGCATATAATTTATGAAACCAAAGAAGCCTGCTTCTGATTCAAAAGCTATCAGTTCCAAAATATATAGGTAGGAGGAAAGGATAGAAAGGAGAGGGAGGGAGGGAGGGAGGGAGGGAGGAAGGGAGGAAGGAAGGAAGGAAGGAAGGGAGGGAGGGAGGGAGGAGGGAGGGAAGGAAGGAAGGAAGGAAGGAAGGAAGGAAGGAAGGAAGGAAGGAAATACAGAATAAAAGAGTTGGAAGGGTCCTTAGAGAATAACAGAGCAGGAAGGAAGGAAGGAAGGAAGGAAGGAAGGAAGGAAGGAAGGAAAGAAGGAAGGAAGGAAGGAAGGAAGGAAGGAAGGAAGGAAGGAAGGAAGGAAGGATAACTACCATCAAGGATTTTGATATCACAATAATAATATTGATCATACTTAGAGACGCTTCCTTGGCATCAAGGGGACATAGCTATAATTAATTTAAGAGCCCTTGATTTCCCTGAGTCTATTTGAAGCATAATTAACTCCATGACTAAGTTCAATTTTGATCAGCTTTTGTGTGTTCTGGAATAATGTCTACTTAAAAATGTGTATCTGCATAGAATTGCCACCTTTCCATTGACATTTTTGAAGTGGAATGCTTTGTTAAAATTATTTGAGATTCACGGAGTTGCTATACTCACTTTTTCCATGACATGCACAATCCTTTACACCTCATCTATGTTCCCACATTGGATTTTTATTATTCCCTTTTTCCAATATTTTTATTTTTCCAGTATTCCCTTTGGAATATTGGTTGCTCTCTTCAGTCCTGCCTTATTGCTGCAATCAAAGAATAGCTCACGATCTGACCCCAGTCCTCCACTTTCCAATTCCTTGACGATCTGGGACCACTTTGTCCAAATTTAATTTACAAAAAGCCAATTTCTTCAGTGCATTATTTAAGACTTGGGGGAAGGGATGCTTGCAAGGACAGAATGGATCGGAGTATTACAGTTTAAACCTCCAATGCTGATATTTAAAATGGCTGAATCATCTCCCACATTATTCCAAAGGAGTACAATTCTGTAAAAAAAAACAAAAAACCTCCATCCCAGAACATGCCTCCAGTGGCCCTTAGAGACATAAATTCAGAGACACATATGTACAGGTAGTCCATAACTGAGTCCAAAATTTCTGTTGCTAAGCGAGACAGTTGTTAAGTGAGTTTTGCCCCATTTTACGATCTTTCTTGCCAAAGTTGTTAAGTGAATCACTGCAGTTGTTAAGTCAGCAACGCCGTTGTTAAGTGAATCTGGATTCCCCATTGACTTTGCTTGTCAGAAGGTCGCAAAAGGGGATCACGTGACACCCCCCCCCCGGAACACTGCAACCGTCATAAGTATGAACCCGTTGCCCAGTGTCTGAATTTCGATCACGTGACCATGGGGATGCTGCAATGGTCGTAAGTATGAAAAAATGGTCATAAGTCACTTTTTTCAGTGCTGTTGTAACTTCGAAGGGTTACTAATTTTTGTAAGTCGAAGACTACCTGTCCATTATGTGGCTGAAACCTAGCTCATCTAAAACAACCAAATCTCTCTGAAGATACATAATTTTGTTAACACTATATATTGGGCGCCCAACAAAAAAAGCATTAGCCGTGGTGGCGCAGTGGTTAGAGTGCAGTACTGCAGGCTACTTCTGTTGACTGCCGGCTGCTTGCAATTTGGCAGTTCAAATCTCACCAGGCTCAAGGTTGAGTCAGCCTTCCATCCTTCCAAGGTGGGTAAAATGAGGACCCAGATTGTTGGGGGCAATAGGCTGACTCTGTAAACCGCTTAGAGAGGACTGTAAAGCACTATGAAGCAGTATATAAGTCTTAAGTGCTATTGCTAGTGCTATTTTGCTAAACAGCCTTGAGCAAAATAAGAGCTTTGGCTCACTATATTGCAAAGGCAAGTCTGGAGACTCCAGGTTGACACAGAGACAATCAAGCAGTGGGCGTTATTGTGCCTGTTGCCGCAGAGGAGATGTATGTGTGCGTTATGGATTTTTACTTTTTTTGAATTTTAATGTAAACTGCTCAGAGTTACCCGCCTGTGAGTTAGGTGGCCAAATAAATGTGTTTAATAAATAAATAATCAGACAGAGTGGAAGTTATACTGCAGTGTTTCTCAAGCCTGACAACTCTAAGATGTATGAACTTCAGCTCCCAGAATTCTTGGAGTTGAAGTCCATACATCTTAGAGTTGTTAAGCTTGAGAAATGCTGTTAAAGCATGACAGCAATAGCATTTAGACTTATATACTGCTTCACAGTGCTTTACAGCCCTCTCTAAGCGGTTTACAGAGTCAGCATATTGCCCCCAACAATCTGGGTCCTCATTTTACTGACGCAAGAATATTTTAAATAAAACCATGTGTGGGACCTTATTATTGTTTATCCATTAGAGGGGTGGGTTCTGGATAATTTTGCTGCTGGTTCGCTCAGGGTCGCGCCGTGTGTGTGCCCGCAGCAATCAAAAAATAGCTTCTCCGCATGCGCAAAAGCAAAAATTCGATTCTGCGCATGCGCAGAAGCAAAATCCAAGATGGCGGCACCCACGGAGACGCCAAAAGAACTGGTTCCGTGACGTCATCACCGGTTTACTAACGGTTCTAAAGAACTGGTTAGAACCAGTAGGAACCTACCACTGATCCATTACTACTAGGTCAGTTTGCTAGCCATACTACATTATGACTCATATACTTATTTGTATCCTGCCTTTATTGTTTTTACAAATAACTCAAGGTGTTGAACATGTTCAATGCACCTTCCTCCTCCTATTTTCCCCACAACAACAACCCTCTCAGATCTGTTGGACTGAGAGAGTGATTGGAGAGTGACTGGCTTTGGTTGCCAATTTCCTTCTGGGTGCAATTCAAGGTTCTGGTTGTCACCTTTAAAGCCCTTCATGGCTTGGGAGCAGGTTATCTGAGGGACCGTCTTTTGCTGGTCACATCTACACGACCCATTAGAGCGTAAAAGCAAGGAATGTTGTAGGGCCCGTCCCCTAAGGAGATACATCTGGCGGGACCCAGAAGAAGAGCCTTCTCCATGGTGGCTCCTTCCCTCTGGAACATCATCCCTCCAGAAATTAGACTGGCCCCCACTCTCTTTTGGAAGGCCCTGAAGATGTGGCTCTGCCAGCAGGCCTGGGGAACCCAGAGCTGGATGGAGCCTGTTATGTCCTCGAGTTACGACCGCGCGGCTGCTGCTTGCCTCTGATCGGCTCCGACTCGAGCAGCAGCCGGGCGGGAAGTTAGACGCTCGTGATTGGCTAGCCGTTTGACAGCTCCTGTATAAAAGGAGCTGTCAAGCCGCTTGCCTGCTGTTCCGTCTCTTGGTGCTGAATAAAGAAGCCTTGCACTTCTACCGTGTCTGACTCCCTCCTGTCAGCTGCCGCGCGTGCGAATTTAACACTTGGCGACGAGGATGGGATCCAGCGCCTGACGGAATGTTCCGGTCTACCTTCAACAAGAGCGAGTCACTTGAGCTGAAGCACTTTCTGTCAGAGCCTCCAGCCAGGCGACGAGAGGTCGCTGAAGGCTGAGGTAAACCGTCCTTTTCAGGATGACCTCCTTGCCAGCTTTCGCTCCCTTCGAGCCAGCGACGGAAACCTGGGACAACTACCTGACCCGTTTTGAGTGCATTCTACGCGCAAATGATTTCACGGAGCTGTCAGGCACTCGTAAGCTAGGCTATTTCCTTAGCTCCTGCGGCCGTGACATGTTTGCCACGGCCAGAGCTCTGACAGCTCCGCAGCCAGTATACCTGGTTCCTTGGGACACACTAATTGAAAAACTGAGGAACCATTACTCCCCAGCGCCATCCCGAGTCGCCAGACGCTACGCCTTCCGCCAGAGATTCCAAAAGGAAGGCGAATCCATTAACGACTATATGGCTGCCCTGAGAACAGCTGCTGTAAATTGTGAGTTCTCAGATCTTGACGACCTCCTATTAGACCAGCTAATATGTGGGGTGCAAGATCTGAGACTCCAGCGTCGTCTATTGGCAAAAAAAGAGCTGACCCTAGCAGCTGCCTTAGACGAAGCTAGGGCTTCAGAACTCTCTGAACGATCTGCTTCAGAAATGCAGCGCTCAAGACCCCTGTCAGCTCAGCAAAAGACCCAGGCAGTCCACTATGAGGAAGCTGAACTGGACTTGCCCTCAGATGAGGAACCTGATGTGAATCGCCTGCAAGCCGCAGACCCCTGTCAGCTCAGCAAAAGACCCAGACAGTTCACTCTGAGGAAGCTGAACTGGACTTGCCCTCAGATGAGGAACCTGATGTGAATCGCCTGCAAGCCTCACGACGGAAAACCACTTCCAACAACATATCTCCTCAGCCTAATTGTCTTGCGTGTGGGGGTAACCACAGCCGCATGGACTGCAGGTTCAAATCTGCCATCTGCCGCAGGTGTGGCAAGAAAGGCCACCTATCCAGGGTGTGCAGAGCAGCTTTCCCTGCCTCCAATCAACCTCCAGCTCCAGTGTCTCAACCTAACACCTCTCCTAATTACCAGCCTCGGGGTGCCAGGAAACCTCTTCCTTCCAGAGATGACTGTTTCTCCATTAACAGAGCTTCTCAACATTGCTCCCTAGCTGTGAGCCAGGCAACTACAACCTCTTCTCCTGAGAAGCTTTTCGTGACTGTTCATCTGGA
>QLTV01004088.1:90063-102015 GCA_003457575.1 Thermophis baileyi | reverse complement strand
GAGGCTGGCGGCGCCCATGTCTCCGGTGGTTCCGCAGAGCTGCAGTCCTTGCCCTCCTGCTTCTTCGGCTGACGGCCCCGTTCTGAGAAGATCTGGGCGGAGTCGGCGTCCGCCCACGTGGCTCGCCGACTACGCATGTGCAAGCCGGGGGGTGAGGGGTGTTATGTCCTCGAGTTACGACCGCGCGGCTGCTGCTCGCCTCTGATTGGCTCCGACTCGAGCAGCAGCCGGGCGGGAAGTTAGACGCTCGTGATTGGCTAGCCGTTTGACAGCTCCTGTATAAAAGGAGCTGTCAAGCCGCTTGCCTGCTGTTCCGTCTCTTGGTGCTGAATAAAGAATGGTCGGAGTCGGCGTCCGCCCACGTGGCTCTCCGACTACGCATGTGCAAGCCGGGGGGTGAGGGGTGTTATGTCCTCGAGTTACGACCGCGCGGCTGCTGCTCGCCTCTGATTGGCTCCGACTCGAGCAGCAGCCGGGCGGGAAGTTAGACGCTCGTGATTGGCTAGCCGTTTGACAGCTCCTGTATAAAAGGAGCTGTCAAGCCGCTTGCCTGCTGTTCCGTCTCTTGGTGCTGAATAAAGAAGCCTTGCACTTCTACTGTGTCTGACTCCCTCCTGTCAGCTGCCGCGCGTGCGAATTTAACAGAGCCCATTAAATGGCTGGTATGAATGTGCGTTGTCAGGAGGGTGGGGGGGTTATTATTTCATTATTTTATGATTTTTTTAATTATTTTTGTTTCTTTTATATTGTGTTTTATGTCCTGTAAGCTGCCTTGAGTCACCCTGTGCGAGTAGGTGGCAATATACAGTAAATTTAATAGATACTGTAGATGATAGATAGATAGATAGATAGATAGATAGATAGATAGATAGATAGATAGATAGATAGATAGATAGATAGATAATGCCTGTTCTTATGATGCTAATAGTAATAAAATATATGGGGGAAGGCAGATTTCTGATCCCTGCTTTAGAAACCAAACACGGTATTCCTTCTCATACATTTGAAGTTGTACAGTTGCAAACAGATTTGTAAATTGTCTTAGAACTTATTCTTATATGGGAAAAAATTATGAATGCCCTCCCATTACAGAAACAGATAAGTGGCAGATTATTTGTAAGAGCTGGGAGATCCAGTACACCCCATCCTTTCATGCCTTGTTTGTCTTCTGCTTGCTTGTGTGGATGTATTGCTGCACGTTCCTTGCACAACACCACACTTCTTTTCTGCTAATAGCCTATTTATTCTTCACCTGTTAGGCAGCAGATTTCTCGTGGGAATCCCAACACTGTTTTCCTTTCCTAGCACTGTTTTTATTGCAGATCTTCGCTTTCTGGCAACGTTCCAGGTTTTCAGCTAAACCAAGTTTTTGCTGCTTTGGGGAAACTTCAACAATCTAAGGTGAAAAGGAAGAGTTTCACTTAGATCGAAGGAAAAGTATCTTGCTCTCTGTGATCTATATTCAGATGAGTTTGGGGTGGGGGTGGGGAAATCATTTCTTTTAATAATAAACTCTGCCCCACTCCTCATGTGTAGGAATGGTGTGTGTGTGTGTGTGTGTGTGTGTGTGTGTGTGTGTAAAACTCAAGTGAAAGATTTCTACACAGCTGGGAAAATCTTAAGGAGTGCCTCAGTGAGACCTTAGGGCAGGGGTGTCAAAGTCAAGGCGCAGGGACCAGATGCAGCCCACGGGGTGCTTAGATCTGGCCCGTGAGGCTGCCCTGGAAACAGCGAAGGACTGGCCCGCAGTGCCTCTGCCAGCGAAAATGGAGCTCTGGAGGGCCGTGTGCGGTGGCCCTTTTCACTGGGAGAGGGCTGCAGGAGGACATCACAGCCGAAAATGGAGCCTGGGGGCCAAGTGCCCCCCCCCGAGCTCCATTTTCGCTGGCAGAGTGCTAGCAAAACAAGCTACTAGCAAAAGTGGATCCCCCCATCCCCACCTGGGCCACCACAGGTGCACCTGACACGAGTGACGTCAAGCTGACCACGTCCATCATGGCCACGCCCACCAGCCCCCCCCCCCGAGGCCAAACACAACCCTCAATGAAATCGAGTTTGACACTCCTGGCTTAGGGTATAAATTTTACTACTTAAAATCTCCCCCATGAGAATTACTGGCTCAATAAAGGGTCCTTTTTTTGTCTCTTAACAACCCCGGGATGGGAGGGACTTTTAAGATATACAGTATATGGTGCTGATGAGGGAGGGGAATCATGTGCAATCTGTGAGTGGCCTATTCCTGTCTTATAGTATGCCAAAGTACAGGTAGTCCTCGACTTACCACAGTTCATTTAGTGACCATGTGTTACAATAGCACTGAAAAAAGTAACTTATGACTGTTTTTCACACTTAACAGCCAGCATCCCCCTGGTCATGTGATCAAAATTTAGATGCTTGGCAACTGACTCATATTTGTGACGTTTGCAGTGTCCCGGGGTCGTGGGGTCACCTTTTGCGACCTTCTGACCAGCTAATTAATAGGAAAGAAGTGTTTTTTCTATCAGGGCAACCTGGTGTACCCAAATATGGGAAGGAACATACTGCTTCCCTTTTGCCTTTCAGCCCCAATCCAGGAGCCTTTGCAGGCAGTCGTTTTCACGACAAACTATCTTGTGTTATATTTGCTGACAAAGAAATAAAGGGAGACTAATATAGATCTATCTCAAACTATTTAGCTCTCATCAGCTAGCCATACCCTTCTGAGATTCCTTGTCAGTAAATATAAATTTAACACAAAATAGTTTGTCATGAAAGCGATTGCCCGCGAAGGCTCCTGGATAGGGGCTGAAAGGCAAAAGGGAAGCAGTATGCTCCTTCCCATATTTGGGTAGACCAGGTTGCTCTGATAGAAAAAACACTTAATCTCTCCCCTGGTACAGCTGACATTGAGGAGAACTTGTGGCTTAGAGGTTAATACATCTACCTAATATGCAAGCAGCCCAGGTTTGAATCCCAGTAAGGGTATGGCTAGCTGATGAGAGCTAAATAGCTTGAAATAGATCTATACTAGTCTCCTTTTATTTATTTCTTTGTCAGTAAATATAAATTTAACATTAATAGGGAAGCCAGATTCACTGAACAACCGTGTTACTAACTTAACGGCTGCAGCGATTCACTTAGCAACAGGGGCAAGAAAGTTCGTAAAATGGGGCAAAACTCATTGAACAACTGTCTTGCTTAGCAACCGAAATATTGGGGTCAGTTGTGGTTGTAAGGAGAGGACTAACCTGTACTTGTTTTTTTTTTATTTCCATTCTGTGGTTTTCAGCAGTTAGCCAAGACCACAGGAGATGAAAAATAAGTTGCAGCTTTTTTTAAATTTAATTTAATTTTATTTTCAATACTGGCTTTATTTTTTTATTTTTTTAAATGTCTTTATTACATTTTTCTCTTTCTACATGTTACAATAATTTCTTAAGTAGATCTACAGCCTTTTACATACATTACTTTTATATTGATACATTTTGTACATTATCTTACAATATTTTCTAATTCTACATCTTCTTCATACATTTTCTCTTCATCCTTCTGTCATCAATCCAATCATACCATTTTTCCCATATTACATAATAATCTGAATCTTTTTGTCCTTTAAGATCTATTGTTAACTTGTCCATCTCCGCGCATTCAAATATTTTTTTTAATTATCAAACTCTCGGTGGGTGTGTTTGTATTTCTCCACCATTGCGCATAAGCAATCCTAGCTGCAGTTGTAATATGTAAAATCAAATATTTAGAGTTTTTATCATATTGTCCTTTAAATATCCCTAACAAAAACATTTCTGGGGTGAATTCTACTGGTAACCCTACTACTTCTTGTAGCCAACTATGTATCCTTTTCCAGTATTTCTTCACTTCCGGGCACAACCACCACGCGTGAAAGAAGTTGCAGCTTTATCCCATTCCTTGTTTGCTCTCTGTTGCTTCTTGCAATATTCTCTTGCCATCGTCTATAAACCAATGCTTACTATTGTCAGGATTAAGTGGATGATGGAGGCAAAGCAAGCTATAAGCAGCAGTGAGAAAACGAAAAAAATAACATCATTTGTCTCCCACAAGAGCAGCTGTGTTTGGCCTTTTTTTTTTTTTGGTACTCTGCATCAGATGCTGACACATTTTTTTTCATTTCACTGCAAATCTACAAGAGAATCCAGCCAAGGCCCGCTTTCCATGTGGTAAGGGGTTAATCTAGACCAGGGGTGTCAAACTTGATTTCATTGAGGGCCGCATCAGGGTTGTGTTTGACCTCGGGGGGCGTGGCCAGGGTGGGCGTGGCCAGCTCGATGTCACTCGTGTCGGGGGCACCTGTGGTAGCCAAGTGCTAAGGCAGGCCTTCCCTCAGACCCTCCCTCCCTCTCATTATAATCCCCTTCCTGCCTTCCTTCCTTCCTTCCTTCCTTCCTTCCTTCCATTACAAATGGGGAATCTTTTCTCTTTTTTTGTTTTGTTTTTAGTTTGTTTTGCTAGCCCTCTGCCGGCAAAAACAGAGCCCGGGGGGGGGGGGCTGCGTATGGCCCTCCTGAGCTCCGTTTTTGCTGGCAGAGGCACCATGGGCCAGTCCTTCGCTGTTTCTAGGGCGGCCCCATAGGCCAGATCTAAGCACCCCGCGGGCTGGATCCAGCCTGTGGGTCTTGGGTTTGACACCCCTGATCTAGAGGTAGAGTCTGCATAGTGGCTGAAAAGAATGGTGGACAGTGGCATCCTGGCCTATAGGCCTCCTCCAAATGGCGAGACTTAAGAGGTGGTTTAAACCAGGGCAACTTTACAGACTTTCAGAGCAGCCATTCCCTGTTTAAGCAACTTCCAGACCCCTGCTACTGTCCTGTCTACAGGTAATCCTCGAGTTACGACCACAATGGAGCTGGAATTTTGGCTACAAGTCACTGTGGTTATGAAGTGGGTCACCATGTGATTTGACTGTTTTATGACTGTTTTAGGGTGGTTGTTAAGCGAATCGCATCGTTAAGTGAACCGTGTGGTAATTAAGCAAATCCAGCATATGCAATAGGCATTTGAGCCATTTTGTGCAAATTGGAGTCATGTGATGGGGGGGATACTACAACTGATTGTAAATACAAGTTGGTTGCCAAGTGTTTGAAATGCAGTCGCATCACTCCAGGGAACAATGGCAGTCTTAACTCTGAGGACCAGTCCTAAGCTGCTTTTTAAAAGTTCTTCGGAACTTCCAATGTTCATTAAGTGACTGGTCATTAAGTAAGGACTACCCATATTTTACTTACTTGATTGTCCCTCCCCATTCACCATTGCTGCAATATTAAATGGCTTGTTTCTGCAGAACAGTGACAATAAAATCTTTTCCAAAAGAACCCAGGTGTATGGTCCCTTCAGCTGGCAAGGAACTTTGTCTTTTAGGAAATCAGACATAGCTGAAGGAGAGTTTTCCAGACGTTTGGCAGAAGCCACAACTTTAGTTAGGTAAGAAGAGGACAAGCTATAGAGCAGGAATGTCCAACACTGGCAACTTTAGGATCTGTGGACTTCAATTCCCAGAATTCCCCATGCTGGCTAGGGAATTCTGGGAGTTCCTAGTCCTACAAGTCCTAAATTTGCCAAGGTTGGACACTTCTGCTATAGAGGCTTAACTCACTCTTTCACACTAGCAAAGTCAACTGCTTTGCGATGGCTGGTGAGAATTTTGTTGCTGTTCATTTGTGACTTCAGGTAAAACTGTTGGGCAAATTTAGATTTGATTTCCCCAAAGGTGCTTTTTCAGGAGGCAACTGGACTTTCTTGTTTTTTCTTTTGAAGATATTTTGCTTCTCATCCAACAGGCTTCTTCAGCTCTGACAGGATATTGGGGAATGGACTATCCCAGGGGTGTCAAACTCACATTGTCACGGCGGCATCACGTGATATATTGGGACTTTTTTCCCCTTCGCTAAACCGGGTATGGGCGTGGCCAGCATGTGATGCATCTGGCCCACAGGCTGGGAGTTTAGCAGCCCTGGACTATCCCCACTATCCTGTCAGAGCTGAAGAAGCTTCTTGGATAGCAATAGCAATAGCAATAGCACTTAGATTTATATACCGCTTCATAGTGCTTTACAGCACTGTCTAAGCGGTTTACAGAGTCAGCATATTGCCCCCAACAATCTGGGTCCTCATTTTTACTGACCTCGGAAGGATGGAAGGCTGAGTCAACCTTGAGCCTGGTGAGATTCGATCTGCCAAACTGCTGGCAGCCGGTGATCAGCAGAAGTAGCCTGCAGTACTGCACTCTAACCACTGCGCCACCGCGGCTCGTAAACATCTGTTTAATTTTGTGGATGAGAAGCGAAACGTCTTCAAAAGAAAAAAAACAAACAAGGAAGTCCAGTTGCCTCCTGAAAAAGCACCTTTGGGACAACCATGACCTGGATGACTGAGAATCTCTACAGACTTTTAGCTATACAATTTGGGATGAACATCCTTGAAATGGTGTGGGATTTCCAGAGAAAAATTGCAGACTACAGGAACCAGGAGTACTACTCAGGTGACCCTGAGGATACAGATAAACCTCCAAATGCTTCAACGACCCTCTAAAAGGATGCAAATGACCAGCTGTCTGAAAGAAGCATAAATCCTTCCATTGCCCACTATCCTGTCAGAGCTGGATGAGAAGCAAAACGTCTTCAAAAGAAAAAAACAAGAAAGTCCAGTTGCCTCCTGAAAAAGCACCTTTGGGACAACCATGACCTGGATGACTGAGAATCTCTACAGACTTTTAGATTTGATTTGTTTGATTGTGCCTACAGCCTTCCGTGACCAAAATGTCCCTCTTCGTATAGTGGCATCTCAAAACACATGCAAAGCATTTGGAGAAAAGTCTGTAAACTTTTCTTTTTTCCTAGTGAGGTGTGAAAAACAGGAAAAAAAATCCCAGGAACTGTCTCCTGAGAAATGTGATTGAGCAATACCCACCTTAGCCTTTAAAGAAGATTATTAACTCAGAGAGTAATGGAGCAGAGCCCATTTCTTTCTTTGTAGAACAAATTGGAGCAATTTATTTTGCTGTATTTACCTGGAAGGTGGCCTGGCATTCCCCGCCGACCCCCCCCCCATTTTTGCAAGCATAAAGGTGAGCTCAATTCCTAATAAAGACACAAATGTGTTTATATAGTTTTCCTGCCGACAGTGTGGAACTGATGTACCATTGCCATTTTATGGGGCTTTTCTCAGCTCAGGTTATGGCCTTATGATTTCTCGTGCTTCCTAGTCAAGTATTAACTGCATCTTGGCTATTTGAGATCAACCTCAGTACAGCTTACCTTTTCCGGTGAAAATCATCTTCAGTTCAGGAATAATAAAGTAACGGAGGTAGTTTTTTTTTTTTTTACCCCCAGTCTGATCTTTTAAATCTATCTTTCTTTCAGATAGAAAAGGCACATTATAATTTCTTGTTAGAAGTTTCTCCTCCCTCTCTTTTCAAGAGCACTCTGATAATTGCAGAGGAAATTAACTCACGGAGGGCTACATTAGTTGATATTACGTTGTGTAACTCGGGAGAAAATGGCCAAGTTGAAAGTGATGTGCCATCCATAACAAATGTCTTTAGAGGCTTCAAAGGTGCTAGAAGGTTTTCTGTTTAAATATGTAGCATATGGGGAAGGATGTCTTGGCTTGAGCAAATTAATTCAGGCAGCTGAAATGCTGTTTGAGCTTGAAATGTTGGCTTCTCTCCCATTGCGCCCAAAAGGTTTATGCTGCCTCCTCCTTTTGAATTCTGCCTTTGCTCCTCTAAATTTCCAAGTAGCAAGCAAGTGCTGTATAAATGGGGAGAGGGGGAGTATCAGTAGATGGAATCACCCTTGCTGAGACAACTCTACAGTGTCATTATAGTAGACGTTATTGTCAGAAGATGGAAAGACAGAATAAACATCTGTTTAATTTTGTGGATGCATGTAATTCCCTAGTTGGCTTTCGGCTATGTTGATTGACAGCCTAAAAAGGCTGTGTTTTGAGAGGATGCAAAATTATCCTTGGAAGCTGAACAGACTGCAAAGATACCCTTTGGCCACATTTACATAATAATCAAGTCAGGAAGTTACTTAGTGAGTGAACGATCTCAACACTAAGATTAATTGGTTGCTTGCAGGTTAGTGTATTGCTGCACTCATTCCCCTACTCATGTATATGGTTTGATATATTACACAAAGTCACAAAATGAGGTAAGACATTAACTAGACTGAATGGATTGAGGGAATGCAATCTTTGTGTGTTTTGCAGACAGAGCAACCACTGTACAAGTGGCATCACATTAACTCTTAGGTTAAACTTGTGAGAACCTCAAGATTGATTAGAAGGGAAAAGTTAGGTTCCTTCTAAGTTTTTTAGATTCAGTTCACACCCTGTTCTAGACCATGGTATATATGATATATGACACACAAAGCTATGAATCATGGCTTACAAAACTAAAATGGCTTCCTTAATTTAACATTCATTCATTCATTCATTTTCTGTAGCCACCCAACTCAACCAAGTAACTGAGCAGCTAAAGCATCACTTGGAGTCATTGTTGATTAATAAGGCTTGCAAATATTTTTCTTGTACTTCAACCTAACAAGTACAGGGTCCTTTGGTTGATTCTTAGACAGGGGTGGGTTCCTCCCGGTTCGGACTGGATTGGCCGAACCGTTAGCGACCTGCTGGTGACGTCACGGATCCGGTTCGGTCGGTGCTGGTCCGTGGGCGCCACCATCTTTTTTGGGGAATTTTTTGTGAATTTATTACTATTTGGAAGGTTTTTCCTCTTCTGCTGCTTGAAAAAGGGCCCTCCCGCCCGCCCCTGGGTTTATACTGACCTTTATTCCTTCGCCCAAAGCACAGGTGATCAGTTCCTCAGCTGTGTTTCGGGCTGATTGCAGCTACTGAGCATGTGCGGAAGCAAAATTGTGCGCGGGAACCGGTGGGGAAGGTAAGTGGAACCCACCCCTGCTCTTAGAGTAATGAGTGTTAGGGAGGTATGCTCCATGCCTGGCCTGGAGTTCTCGAATGAAAATTTTGTCCTTCTATTTGCTCGGTAGCACCAACTCTTTTTCTTGGAGGAACTTGTTTTGATTGGGGTATGCTGTTCCTACTGTATGATGTTTTTATATTGTATGAAATAATACAACACTTGTAGGGTGCCTGATGGCAAGAATCTTTTTTAAAGATAAAAAATGAATGAGTTTCCTCTTAAGGCAGGAATTCCAATGAGCAACACTGCATGTTTAAAAAAAAATATTCCCAAATCTTAACAAGATTCATACAAAATATTTCTAAATGTCACATGATTGATCAGAAGGTCACTAACATTTTGGACTGCTGGGGAAGAACTGGCAAACTGATGACTGCAGCAGAATGACTGTACCACAATACTACAGCAGAATCATGAGCCGGTGATTACACTGGCTCTTTGTAATTCCTCTCCAGAGAAAGAGAGAATTGAGATTGTATTCCACAAGTATTCCAGACAGTTGCTTCTTCAGGGGCAGGGGTGAAATCCAGCAGATTCTGACAGGTTCTGGAGAACCAATAGCGGAAATTTTGAGTAGTTCGGAGAACCAGCAACTACCACCTCTGGCTGGCCCCAGAGTGGGGAGGGAATGGATATTTTGCAGTATCCTTCCCCTGCCACGCCCACCAAGCCACACCACACCCACCAAGCCACGCCCACAGAACCGGTAGTAAAAAAAATTGGATTTCACCACTGGGCAGGGGTGTCAAACTCAAAGCCCACGGGCCGAATGCGGCCCACGGGGTGTTTAAATCTGGCCCGTGGGGCCGGCCTGGAAATAGCAAAGGACTGGCCCACGGTGCCTCTGGCAGCCAAAACGGGGCGTAGGGGGGCTTCATGCACCCCCCGTGCCCTGTTTTGGCTGGCAGGGTGCCGCAGGAGGTGTCTGTCCCGTCTCCTCCCCCCCCCCGGCAGGCCCACAGAGGAGAACTACAATGCTGATCCGGTCCTCGAAGAAATCCAGTTTGACACCCGTGTCCTAGGGAGACAGCAGTCACTCTAGGATAAAGTCACTCTGGTGATCTTATGGGTATATCCGTGTGACTTTTGTTGCAACAACATGGAAGCTGATCACCATTACCTTCTTCTAATTTCTTAGTCTACTCTATAGTGCTGGGATTTCTTTGTAGTCTCCTAACCAGGTCACCTACTTCTTTGATGTCTGAACCCAGGCAAGGTTAACCTGGTGCTGCTATGTGCTGCTACATTTTGGGTGTTTCCATTTGTTTGTCTGTGCCTTCAGGTCAATGTTGACTCCTGCCTGGTCAAGACCCTGCAGTTTTCTTGGCAAGATTTCCGAAGTGTTTTGCCATTGCTTTCTTGCTGGGGCTAAATGACAGTGGTTGGCCCAAGGTCACTTATCTGGCTTTGTGTCTAACATAGGAGTAGAACTCCTGGCCTCCCAGATATTATTAGCCTCATGCCTTAACCACTATGCCAAACTGGCTTTCACCTTTTGGTGAGGACATTTAAAAATAATTAATAAATTAAGAGGAAAACAAAATAACATGTAGCTTTGTGTATTCTTTTTAATCTAGTTTCAAAAAATAAATAAATAAAATCTGAGTTTTCTTCTGAATCCGGGATGCTGATCCTGATTTTAGCACACCGTTGAAAATGTGCCGGAAAATAGTGATTCTGCCAATCTGCAGCTAAAGGCCTTTATAATTACGGGGAGATGTTTTTAGGTCCCACTGGTATTGTATGATCCCTAGCTGACTGCTCATTGCCAGTTTTTTCCCCCCTTTGATAGCTGTGTACTTTTACACTTGGCGTGATATAACAAGTCTTCTTTTGAATTACCTAAGGGGACTGTGTTACTGTACTGTAGTGTGAATAGTTCTTGCTGAGTCTGGAACAGATTTAAAAAAAAAGAAAAAAGACCTGCTGTATTCTGCTAATGATGCATTGCATGCAATTTTAATCTATGCTTTTCATTTTTAATGTACCTTATTCAAGCTGCTTCTCATGATACCGCTGTCACAGTGTTGCGTGGGGAGATAAGGGAGGGAGGGAGGGTGGCTTCTTCAAATTGCTTTCTTGCAACCAGGTGCTCCGTGAAAGGGAGCTAGTTCAACCATCTCATCCCTCTGTTTATGCTCTGCAGTCGGTATGGTATGACGGGGGTGGGGTAGGGTGATCTGATCTGTGCAGCCTCTTAAGGCAGGGTACAGCTAGCCAGTCGCAAACAGTTCTGGATGGTGTTAAAACAACTAAAGAATAGAATAGAATAGAATAGAATAGAATAGAATAGAATAGAATAGAATAGAATAGAATAGAATAGAATAGAATAGAATAGAATAGAATAGAACAGCACAGCACAGCACAGCACAGCACAGCACAGCACAGCACAGCACAGCACAGCACAGCACAGCACAGCACAGCACAGCACAGCACAGCACAGAATAGAATAGGTTGCCACAACTTCTGAATGCAAGTCATTCCACTGATTAATTGTTCTCACTGTCAGGAAATTTCTCCTTAGTTCTATGTTGCTTCTCTCCTTGATTAGTTTCCACCCATTGCTTCTTGTTCTACCCTCAGGTGCTTTGGAGAATAGCTTGACTCGCTCTTCTTTGTGGCAAGCCCCTGAGATATTGGAACAGTGCTATCATGTCACCCCTAGTCCTCCTTTTCATCAAACTAGACATACCCAGTTCCAGCAACCGTTCTTTACATGTTTTAGCCTCCAGTCCCCTAATCATCTTTGTTGTTCTTCTCTGCACTCTTTCTAGAGCCTCAACATCTTTTTTACATTGTGGCGACTAGTACAGGTATTCCTCAGCTTTTTGTATTTTATATTATAAACAAATTTCAAAAAAAGAATTAAAAAAAAGAATCTTGCAACTCTAATAGTGCTTCCCTATGAGAGAGAGAGAGAGAGAGAGAGAGAGAGAGAGAGAGAGAGAGAGAGAGAGAGAGAGAGGGAGAGAGAGAGAGAGAGAGAGAGAGAGAGA
>QLTV01004088.1:75968-86033 GCA_003457575.1 Thermophis baileyi | reverse complement strand
AACCGCTTAGAGAGGGCTGTAAAGCACTATAAAGCGGTATATAAGGCTAAAGTGCTATTGCTATAATATCTTATTATTTGGTTGTTATTTTTTCTGTTTGTCTACTCTAGATGACTGAGCCACTCAGTCCTTATTGAATTATTGATTTATCAATGTGGGAGAAGTAACTTGATGTTCTATATTTAACCAACGTAAAGCTTGAAATTTCCTCTGGAGGTAGATACTTCCTTGTTGTTTCTCAGTAAACTTACTTCAATTGAAGATTTGTTGAGCTTGCCACCGAGTTCAGTAAGAGATAATGGATGGTTATCTATTGGGTCAGGATGAGACAGTACATAAATGGATGAGAGAAGGGAAAAGGAAACTTCATGGCTCAGTGATAACCTAAAGCAGTACTTTTTAAGTTTGTCAACTTTAAGATGTGTGAACTTCAACTCCCAGCATTCCCCAGTCAGTGTCCTGGCTGAGGAATTCTGGAATTTGAAGTCCATGCATCTTAGACTTGCCAGTAAAATAAACCACCGATCGTAGTGCATATTTTATGGACAAGCAGTGCTCTGGTTCAGTATTCCTGAACTACAAAGTGCTTCTGCATATACTTTCCTTTGAAAAGAAGAACACACATTATAATGCTCTAATTCAGGGGTCTCCAACCTTGGCAACTTTAAGCCTGGCGGACTTCAACTCCCAGAGGCTGGGGAATTCTGGGAGTTGAAGTCCGCCAGGCTTAAAGTTGCCAAGGTTGGAGACCCCTGCTCTAATTGGCTTTCCCTGTTTTGAAACCTCTCCCCTCTCTAGTTGGCAATGCAAGCAGCCTGCGACTTACAATTATTCTTGGGACCAGAATTTCCGCTGCTAAACAAGATGGTTGTTAAGTAACTCGCACTCAATTTTACGACCTTTTTGCCACGGTTTTTAAGCTAAGCACTGCAGTCGTTAAGTGACTCACATGGTCATTAAATTACTCCAACTTCCCCCATTGGTGGATCAATCATAAGTCACTTTTTCCACTTCCGTTGTAACCTTCAATTAATGGTTGTAAACTGATTACCTGTAATCGAAAGGATTCCCTTTTAAAAAGAAGATCCATTTCTTGTTTTACACAACATTCATCAAGGTTAATTTAATACTTTCTGTTGTGCTGTCCATGCCAGATTCACTTATGGTCTAAAAATGGTGGACAAAGTTACCTCTGACTTTTCGTGTACTTGCAGTCAACTTTCTTACGTGTGTCTGCTGTGATTATCAGTGTCTATCAATTTTACTTTTGTGGTAGTTATTTTTTTTTTAAAGTTAAAAATAAATTTAAGAGGCAGCAATCTTTTTTTCCTCACCTTCCATGTTTCACAAAGTCAAGTTTCTTCCTGGATTTTGGTGTTCCAAATTGTGTTTTTTTTAAAAAATGGTGTTCAGGTTCTTCTATAGTATTTCTCTTTTCTTTCCTGATTCTTTTAAGAAGCTGCATGCATCTGGATTTGCACTCCTTCAGGTTTTTTTTCTGCTCAATTATTTATTAAATTAATGCAGGTAGTCCTCGAGTTACAACAGTTCATTTAGTGACCATTCAAAGTTGCAACGGCACTGAAAAAAGTGACTTATGACCCCATTTTTCACAGTTACGACCTTTGCAGCATCCCCCCTGATCATGTGATCCAAATTCAGATGCTTGGCAACTGATTCATACTTATGACCGTTGCTGTGTCCTGGGGTCACATTCCCTTTTGCGACCTTCTGACAAGCAAAGTCAATGGGGAAGCCCGATTCCGTTAACAACCGAGTTACTAACTCGGTCAAAACTCACTGAACAAATGTCTCACTTAACAACAGAAATTTTGGGCTCAATTGTGGTTGTAAGTCAAGGACTACCTGTATGTCACCCATCTCAATGTCAAACAACTGTGGGCAGCTTATAAATCTCATTCCTTACATATGCCCAAAGAAGCTGTTACAAGTAGTCCTCAACTTACAACCACAGTTGAGACCAGAATTTCCATACCTAAGCAAGGCAGTTGTTAAGTGAGTCACTGCAGTTGTTAAGTCAATCATGCAGTCGTTAAGTGAATCCATTTTCTCCCATTGACTTTGCTTATCGGAAGCTGGGTGGGAAAGCCATGTTGTAAATACAAGCCGATTGCCTAATGGCCAAATTTCGTTCACATGACTGTGAGGATGCTGCGATGATCATAAGGGTGAGGACCAGTTGTAAGTCACTTTTTTCAGCATCCCTGTAACGCTGAAATGGTCACTATACAAATGGTTGTAACTTGAGGACTAACGTTATATGACAAGGGAGAGGGAAAGATTTGTTATTTGCTGCTCTGGAAGCAGAATAGACCTGGTGAGAAACTGAGGCAGAGTTCAGGAATGAATATTCTAGTTAAGTAATACATTGATAATTTAGGTTTATAGCCTGTCTTCCCTCTCTCCTGGAATTTGAGATACAAATTTCAGTCAATTCGAGATGCAGGTTTACCAAGAAATCCATTTGACCTAGTGATTATTGTGCGTGGCTTTCTTCCTCCCTCCCCCACCCCCAATTCTCATTTAATTTGATGGGGAAAAATATACGGTAGTTTTCAAAAAGATGAGAGCTTCAGTGATCTCCCGGAGAGAATCTAACAATTCTTGAATTTAGTCGGTGATGAGGTGATCAAAACTCACGTATGAGATAAGATTATTAGAACAAGGGTTCCCAACCTTGGCAACTTGACTGGCTGGGAAATTCTGAAAGTCAATGTCCACACAATTTAAAGTTGCCAAGATTGGAAACCCCTGGATTAGAAAGTAAGAAAGAATTGGCCTGCTTAAGCCCTTTTTATAGTAACAGGGACAGGGGTGGGTTCTAACTTACCTCACCGCCGGTTCGCTTCCTCCCGCGCCGCGTCGCTGCACACACATTGCACGCCACATGGCCGCAGCTGCGGCCACGCATGCGCAGTGCCGAAAACTCAGCTTCTGCGCATGTGCAGAAGCAAAACAAGCAAAAAAAGCCAAAAAAAAAAAAAGCCAAAAACAAGATGGCGGCACATGCGCAGTGCCGAAAACTCAGCTTCTGCACATACGCAGAAGCAAAAACCAGCAAAAAATTCCAAAAATAATAATAATAATAATTGCAAAAAAAAAATCCAAAAAAAGATGGTGGCGTCCACGGACCGGCACCGACAGACCCAGCTCCGTGACGTCACCACCGGTTTACTACCAGTTCTATAGAACCAGTGCGAACCGGGAGGAACCCACCTCTGAACAGGGATTGAAAAATGTAAATATAGTCATTCCATTCTTAATTGACTTTGTAAAGGATATTGTGTAACTGGAAGAGCATTTTCCATACTTTTTTCCAAACATAGTTCATCTTTGATGAATTTGTCACATAGAGTGTTTCCTTTCTCATTGGTTTAATTCAGACCGATGACCAAACCATTTTTGTCAGGACTGTAAATGTCAATTAATTGCCTGACTTTCAGTCTTAATTATAATTAGATTTATTTTCAAATGAGTCTCACAAACCTATATTGGAATAGGAAGAAAGCCAAATCAATACAGGTAACAATTATGCACAACATTTTAGTTCAATTAGATTCATAGTACTATTCATTGAACTGTGAAAATTGATCCTCTGTATAAATTATTTTTCTACCATAAACAATGAACAGAGGGTCTTGGTCTTTTCATGAACACAATGCTTTTCAAACATGGCAATTTTAAGATGTGCGGACTTCAACTGCCAGAATTCCCCAGCTGTTCAGGCTGGGGAATTCTGGGAGTTGAAGTCCTCATGTCTTAAAAGTTGCCAAGTTTGAAAAACACTGCTTTAAGCAGTCTGCCTCAGGACGAGCGGCATCTAACTATAATCTCTCTGAAAGGGGACTTTTTCAAGTCTTTTCTACCTAAAGTTTAGAGCAGGGGTCTTCAACTTGGCAACTTTTAAGACTTGTGGACTCCCAGAATTCCTCAGCCAGCATGTTGACTGGGGAATTCTGGGAGTTGAAATCCACAAGTCTTAAAGTTGTTGTGTTTTTCTTTGGGGTGGGTGGGTTAGAGTACTAATGGTGTTTATGATGGAGGTAGATTAAAGTCCTTGAATCATCTGGTTGCTGATTTTGCCATGCAGGAAAACAAAAACTGAGGCTGCACAGAATTACAGTGGGAACATGGACAACAACAACAACAAAACCCCCATAAAGCATAGGAAAGTTCAACATAGTGAAAGATGAAATAAATCAACTACAAGTACAAGTACACATTATCATAAGCACCAGCAAATAGAAATTGACTGGAATTGGACACCCTCAGTCAGAAAATTATATTGCTTACCACTCAGGAGACAGAAAACAAAGGTGGAACATTATTGTCCCAAAGGTGCTTTTCCAAAAGGCATCTGGACTTTCTTTGTTTTTTTTCCTTCATCACTGGAAGCTTTCAAGAAGAGACTGCACTGCCATCTGTCAGAAATGCTGTAGGATCTCCTGCTTGGGTGGGGGGTTGGACTAGATGACCTACAAGGTCCCTTCCAACTCTGTTATTCTATTCTATTCTGTTCTGTTCTGTTCTATTCTATTCTATTCTATTCTATTCTATTCTATTCTATTCTATTCTATTCTATTCTATTCTATTCTATTCTATTCTATTCTATTCTAAACTGAAGAAGCTTCTTGGATGAGAAGCAAAACGTCTTCAGGGAAAAAACAAAATGCAGTTGCCTTTTAAAAAAGTACCTTTGTGACAATCATGACCTGGATGACTGAGAATCTCCATATTCAGAGGTGCATTATTGCTTTCATAGTGAGGAAGTATATAGCAAAGACGGCACTTAGATGCAGTGCAGTCAAAGATCAAATAATACCAATTATTTGATAACCCTTTAATAATCATTGATGCAGAGAAAGAAGAGGAGAACAGGTTTTAATGTCAAGTCCAATCTGAAATCAACAGAACGTTCAAGCATGACATGCTGTTTATGGTTGCAGATTGTAATGCCAAAGTTGAAAATAGTAACGAGAAAAACACCGGATGCGTAGAAAAAAAGAAACTTAGCAGAAGAATGATTTATCAATTTCTGCCAAACCAGTGCTTTCTCCCTTGCTAATATTAATGGTTTACCTACATGAATAGTGAAAGCTGATACTTACTTTCTCGCACATTAGTCATCGCAAATTTAAACACAATACTTAGCAATATTTGATTGATCGGTTATGTTCCATCAAGTTGGTGTCGACTCTTAGTGAACACATGGATAGATTTTCTGCTCCCACTTTGGTCTTTCAAGCCTTCCAGTTGTGCACCCATCACTTCTGTGATTGCATCCATCTATCTTGCTACTGGTGGTTCTCTTTTCTTCTTCTACCTGTCCGAGCATCAGAGCCTTCTCTAGAGAGCTAGTCTTCACATAATATGTCCAACGTAGGATAACTTTTACCTGGTCATATCTACTCTGGGATTAATTTATTCATTGACCTATTTGGGGTTTTTTTCTTCTTACTTCTAGGTTGCATCTCTCCTTCATTAGTTTCCATCCATTGCTTCTTGTCCTGCCCTCAGGTGCTTTGGAGAATAGTTTGACTCTCTCTTCTTTGTGGCAGCCCCTGAGATATGGGAACACTGCTATTATGTCACTCCTAGTCCTTCTTTTCATTAAACTAGACATACCCAATTCCTGCAACCATTCTTTATATGTTTTAGCCTCCCTAATCATCTTTGTTGCTCTTCTCTAGATAATGACACTAGAGAAAATAATAGAGCTTGGTTATGGTTTGCTTAGGCAGTGATTTGCTTATGACTTATTTAACATGTGTATGAAGACTGCATCTGTGCTTGATGATCAGAAAAGTGCTGGTATTGTTCCCCTATTCAGAGAAGGAAAAAAAGTAGCCAGAGTGAATGCCCAAACTAAAGAAGCATTAAGTTTGCTAAGTGCATCTGGGCAGGGATTTGGCAGAATTCAGATTGCAAGGGAAGGAAAGATGACAGTGAGCAAAATTTGGAATTGCAGTAAAGCTTTCTGCCATGCAGATAGGTATTTCACCCAGATTTCTTCTCTTAGATGATCATGGAGAAATGCAGGTCTGCAAAAAAGAAAGTTTTTTGTATATTTGTTGATTTTAGAGCAAGTGTATGGTAAAGTAGATAGCCTTAAGCAGTGGAATATGGATGTTGAAAGTTGCTTGCTGAACACAATCACAGCAGTAGATGATGGAAGGAAAGCAGGCATGAGAATAAATTGAATGCTTCAGGAACGCTTCAAAATTGAACAGGAGGTAAGATAAAGATGTGTGAAAAGAGACATATTTCATTTTTAATGTGTAAAGAACGCTTATGATGATGCTATAAGCAGGTTGATTAGGGATGTGAATTAATATGCAGATGATGTTTTGTTGGATGAGATCCTGAATGATTTGCAGCAAATGTCAAATAAATTGCATTGTGTTTCAGAGGGAAAATGAATAATTGGCAAAACGAGCAAATGAAATTTCTCTCTTGGTAGTATGCTTGATTTCTTTTTTTTTTTTCTTCCATTCAATAGTGTTCGATTCTCAGAGTCTGCCTGGGTGTTTTCTTGGCAAGGTTTTTCAGACATAGTTTGTTGTTGTTTGCTTCCTAGGGTTGAAAAAAGATGACTGGCCCAAGGTCAACCAGCCAGCTTTGTGCCCAAGGCAGGATTAGAACTCATGGTCTAGCCTCATGCCTTAACCATGTCGCCAAACAGGCTGTCCATACAGGTAGTAAAGAGCCGAGGTGGCGCAGTGGTTAGAGTGCAGCACTGCAGGCTACTTCAGCTGACTGCTAGCCGCAGTTCGGCGGTTCAAATCTCACCGGCTCAAGGTTGACTCAGCCTTCCATCCTTCCGAGGTGGGTAAAATGAGGACCCAGATTGTTGGGGGCAATATGCTGACTCTGTGAACGGCTTAGAGAGGGCTGTAAAGCACTATGAAGCGGTATATAAGTCTAAGTGCTATTGCTATTGCTAGTGCTTGACTTACGACCACATCTGAGCCTAATTTTTTTTTGTTATTAAGTGAGAAAGTTAAGTGAATTTTGCCCCATTTTATGACCTTCCTTGCCACAGTTGTTAAGTGAATCATTGCAGTTGTTAAATGAGTAACACTGTTGTTAAGTGAATCTGGCATTCCCATTGACTTTGCTAGTCAGAAGGTCACAAAAGGTCATCACATGACCCTGGGACCCTTCAACCGTCATAAATATGAGTCGTTTGCCAAGGGTCTGAATTTGGATCATGTGACCATGGGAATGCTGCAGTGGTTGTAAGGGTAAAAAATGGTCATAAGTCACTTTTTTTTTCAGTGCCATTGTAACTTCAAACGGTCACTAATTAAACTGTTGTAAATCGAGGACTACCTGTACAGGTAATCCTCGACTTATGGCCACCATTGGGAACAGCATTTCTGTTGCTAAACAAGATGGTTGTTAAGTGAGTCAGGTCTGATTTTATGACTTTTGTGGCCACGGTTGTTAAGCAAATCCAGCTTCTCCTATTGACTGTCAACCCTGAAGTTGGCCGATCTGTGGCCATTTTCTTTTTGTAGCTTTTCTCTAGGGAGGTTTCTCTTCTCACTGCTTCAGGGCTCACACAGCCTGGAGCGAAGGGGCCAGGGAGGGGTGTGTGTGTAGAGATAGCTGGGGTGTTGTAGCCTAAATAAAATTCCTTCCCCTGGGAATCAAGGACTTTGGTTCAGGTGTTCGGAGACTGAGGCAGGGGTGAAATGCTACCGGTTCGCTCGTACCTGTTGGTCGCCGTAGAGCTGGTCACCAAGGTAGCGCAAGGCGCCGCCCACCCACCCGGACGCCGCCCGGATGCCGCCATTTAGGTTCTTTTACCCTCTGCGCATGCGCAAAGCATTCTGTGCATTCGCAGAGGGTAAAAGAACCCAAATGGCAGCGTCCGGGTGGCGCCTCGCGCTACCTTGGCAACCAGCTCTACGGCGACCGACAGGTACGAGCGAACCGGGAGCATTTCACCCCTGGATTGAGGTCACCTAGCAACTGGGCTGTATGCTGATTGGACCATGTGACTGGAGATTCTGGGGGGGGAAGTGACAAAGTTTTACTTTTAATTGGGTGAAAAACTGGCGGCAACTTAGAGCCGGTTTTCCACCAAGAATATGCCAATTTGATATGTCCTAATACAATGTTCTTTGAGGAAATCGCCTCCCTCGGAGTTCTTATTGAATGGGATGTATTACTCGGAACCCTGACATTGACTTTGCTTGTCGGAAGCCAGCTGGGAAGGTCACAAAGGACAATATAACCCTTAGGATGCTGCCTCATTACATATACACGACAGTTTTTAAACACCTGAATTTTGATGACATGACCATGGGGTGCTGCAACCGTCATAAGTGTGAGGACAAGTGCAAGTCACTTTTTCCAATGCTGCCGTAACTTTGAACAGTCACTAAACAAATGGTTGTTACTTGCGTATTACCTGTGTGCTTAGTAAAGAGGGGAATGTAGAGGAGTTTTAAGTTGTGCAAATACTGGTGAAAAGCTAGTGAGTGTTGT
The DNA here is from genome assembly GCA_003457575.1 of Thermophis baileyi. Taxonomy (NCBI): domain Eukaryota; kingdom Metazoa; phylum Chordata; class Lepidosauria; order Squamata; family Dipsadidae; genus Thermophis; species Thermophis baileyi. Next base: position 77,516 of record QLTV01004088.1, on the reverse strand, counting down.
GTTGTTGTTTTGAGACAAGGAATGGATGCTTGTGAAGAGACACGAAAAGGATCGCTTCTCCCCACTTTGTGACGCGGAAGTGAGAAACATGTTAGGAGAAACATCGAAAGAGCTTGAAGGCAGTGGGAGTGGGCAGCCAATGACCATATGCCCTGGAGATGTAGATAGACACAGTCACAGTCCTGAGCTCAGCACGCGTGGCAGAAACGGTGATTCATTCTATCTGAATGGGATGCTGGGAGTGTCGCTGCATTCTGCACGGCTATTTCGAGAGAATGGCAATATCTGAAAAAATATGGTTCTCATGATAGCCTGTTTACAAACCCTGTTTAACACTGCTTTTGCCTGACTCATTGCAGTGTTTAATTGCTGGAAAGACATTACAGACCCTAGTCTTCTTCTGCCATTATATTTCAGCAAGGCCAATGAGAGAGGGTGGAGGTTTTTGCAGTTTTAGAATACTGGCATAAATTTCTTCAATGACCTTTTCTTCCAAGAAAATATATATATAAACATGGACATATATATATATATATATATGTCCATGTTTATATATATATATTCTCATATGTAAAGCCCACTTTACACAATGGGCAATTACTTTGTGCCTCCTTATGGACAATCACGTAACACTGCTTTTGCCTGACTCATTGCAGTGTTTAATTGCTGGAAAGACATTACAGACCCTAGTCTTCTTCTGCCATTATATTTCAGCAAGGCCAATGAGAGAGGGTGGAGGTTTTTGCAGTTTTAGAATACTGGCATAAATTTCTTCAATGACCTTTTCTTCCAAGAAAATATATATATAAACATGGACATATATATATATATATATATGTGTCTATGTATATATATATATATTCATATGTAAAGCCCACTTTACACAATGGGCAATTACTTTGTGCCTCCTTATGGACAATCACGCCAGGCTCAAGGTTGACTCAGTCTTCCATCCTTCCGAGGTCGGTAAAATGAGGACCCAGTTTGCTGGGGGCAATGTGTTGACTCTGTAAAGCGTTTAGAGAGGGCTGTAAAGGAGTGGTGAAATCCAATTTTTTTTACTACCTCTTCTGTGGGCGTGGCTTGGTGGGCGTGGCAGGGGAAGGATACTGCAAAATCTCCATTCCCACCCCACTCCAGGGGAAGGATACCACAAAATCTCCATTCCCACCCCATTCTGGGGCCAGCCAGAGGTGGTATTTGCAGGTTCTCTGAAGTACTCAAAATTTCCGCTACCGGTTGTCCGAACTACTCAAAATTTCTGCTACCGGTTCTCCAGAACCTGTCAGAACCTGCTGGATTTCACCCCTGCTGTAAAGCACTGTGAAGCGGTATATAGATTACAGATTAACAGAGTTGGAAGGGACCTTGTAGGTCATCTAGTCCAAACCCCCACCCAAGCAGGAGACTCTACACCATTTCAGACAAATGGCTGTCCAGTCTCTTCTTGAAAGCTTTCAGTGATGAAGCTCCCACAACTTCTGAAGGCAAGCTGTTCAATTGGTTGATTGTTCTCACTGTAAGAAAGTTTCTTCTTCTTTCTAGGTT
>QLTV01004088.1:51219-75678 GCA_003457575.1 Thermophis baileyi | reverse complement strand
ACTTCTATCATGTCTCCCCTGGTCCTTCTCTTCACTAGACTAGCCATGCTGAGTACTTGCAACTGTTCATCGTATATTTTAGCCTCCAGTCCCCTAATCATCCTGGTTGCTCTACTCCGCACTTTTTCTAGAGTCTCAACATCTTTTTTATAGTGTGGTGACCAAAACTGGATGCAGTATTCTAGGTGTGGTTTTACTAAGGCTTTATAGAGTGGTATTAGTACCTCACTTGATCTTGATTGTATCCCTCTGTTAATGCAGCTTAGGATTGCATTGGATTTTTTGGCTGCCACCACACACTGCTGGCTCATGTTTAGCTGGTTGTCCACTAAGACTCCAAGATCCCGCTCACAGTTACTGATATTAAGCCTGGTTTCACCCAGTCTATATGTGTACTTTTGGTTTTTCTTGCCTAAGTGTAAGACTTTACTTTTCTCTACATTGAATTTCATTTTGTTAGATAAGGGCCCAGTGTTAAGTCTAAGCACTATTGCTATACCTGCAGCCTCTTTGATATTGACAGAGAAATGGGTATCCAAGAAACTGGTTTGAGCAACATTATTTGTTCGTTTTGAAATCCTGATTGAATATGAATGCATTGGTTGAATTCCTACAACACGCTAAACCCCAAATCTGATTTACCTAAGCTACAGGTAGTCCTTGATTTACAACCATTTGTTTTGTGACCATTCAAAGTTACAACGGCACTGAAAAAGTGACATATGACCATATTTCAATGGCCTTTCCAGCATCCCGACAGTCACATGATCAAAATTTGGAGACTTGGCAACTGGCAGGTATTTGTGATGATTGCAATGTCCCGGGATCACGTGATCACCTTTTGTGACCTTCTAACAAGCAAAGTCAATGGGGAAGCCAGATTCACTTAACAACAGTGTTACTAATTTAACAACTGCAGTGATTGACTTAACGACTGTGGTAAGAAAGGTCGTAAAAGGAGGCAAAACTCACTTAACAATTGTCTTGGTAATAGAAATTTTGGGCTCAATTGTGGTCATACGTTGATGACTACCTGTATTGGCATGCTCCACCCAAACAAATAAACTCTGTTTTGGTGTAACAGGATGCCCTGGTTCATACAGTTTGCAAAGAAGTGTTGGGTTTCCTCAGAACAGTGAACCACAAACTACCCAACTTTGATGTCAGCCTTGCAAGATATTCCAGGCAAGAAGCATACCGAGGAACAACAGCTCTATCTATGTCTATGGAGATGCTCAGTCATCCAGGTCATGGTTGTCCCAAAGGTGCTTTTTCAGGAGGCCACTGGACTTTCTTGTTTTTTTCTTTGAAGACGTTTCGCTTCTCATCCAGGAAGCTTCTTCAGCTCTGACTGGATGGTGGGGAATGGAGGGATTTATATTCCTTGCAGACAGCTGGACATTTGTATCCTTTTAAAGAGTCGTTGGGGCCACTTGGAGGTTTATCTGTGTCCTCAGGGTCACCTGAGTGGTGCAAATAGGTGTGGAGCCTTCTTGGAACTGCTGAAAGGATTGTGTTGTGGAGCTGTGCTTTTTGCAGGATGATGTTTTTCTCTGCCCTGAGTTCCTCTATCTTTCTTATAAGGTTACCTTAGTAGAATTTTGCAAATCTGAAAGCACACTTCCCATCCCTACATTTACTCTGCCAAACCTAAGGAGAGTTCCTTCTGAGAGTACTTTCACCACCCCCTCCTCCTTACGATTCATATTTCATTTATCAAAGGATTATCTAGGCTGCAGCTCTTCCTCTTGTCTCCTGAGGTCATTCACACAGACCATTATAAAATGTGTGTCAGCATAGAACTCCCAATGGGTGGTGTGATGGCTCAGCGCTTAAGACGCTGGGCTTGTCAGCTTAAAAAGCCTGTAGCCCAGGTTCGAAACCCAAGCAACACGCGATGGGGTGAGCTCCCGTCCTCACCGCAACTCCTGCCCACCTAGCAGTTCGAAAGCATGGAAATGCAAGTAGATAAATAGGCACCACTTTGGTGAGAAGGTAACAGTGCTCTGTGATGTCATGCTTGCCACATGACCACGGAAATGTCTTTGGACATTGCTGGCTCAATGGCCTTGAAACAGAGATGAACCCCATCCCCTGCAGTCAGCAACAACTAGTGGAGTAAAATCCACAGGGACTCCTTTACCTTTTATAGCACTTGCAACCATACCTTTCTGTAGGAAGTCCCAGTTAGTTAAGTGGTGCTTCTGTATCAATGAACACAGGAGCCAGAAATAGCAATAGCAATAGCACTTAGACTTATATACCGCTTTACAGTGCTTTACAGCCCTCTCTAAGCGGTTCACAGAGTCAGCATATTGCCCCCAACAATCTGGGTCCTCATTTTACCCACCTCGGAAGGATGGAAGGCTGAGTCAACCTTGAGCCGGTGAGATTTGAACCGCCGAACTGCAGCTAGCAGTCAGCTGAAGTAGCCTGCAGCGCTGCACTCTAACCACTGCGGCACCTCGGCTCCCTATGACCTTCAAGAATGTGTGTGGAATGTGCATATGATTGTTCTATTAAAAATAACTTCTGTTTCCCATCATGCTCAGTGCTTGCTCGGTATATGTTGAGCTCCTCAAGGTTGTTCTCTTGTTTTAGGGATAAGCTGTGTTTTGCCTGGGAGTCCGGCTCCACCTTAGACAGCATGGCAAAACACACACTCGAATACATTCTCAGTAAAGTAAAAATAATTTAAAACACATGCATTTACATTTCCAAGATTGCAGAGGGACTTTAAACCTGAAGGGCCAGGATAGGCAAGGGTAGATTGCCATTGTCAAAGAAAAAGATCTTATTTATGTGGTCGCCAAGAGTCGACACAACTTGAACAGGGGAAAGGGGAAAAGATAAAGAAAAGCATTGACTTCCAACTCCTTTTGGTGCAGGAGAATAAGGTAGTAACATAAAACATCAACTGTTTACTTTTATATGATAATATATACACTAGCTATTTCTATAACAACAAACCTATCTAATCAGCAAAACCCAACATCTAAGTTTAATTTTTTTCCCACCTCAAGCACAAAGTCCAGAAATTAATTGTGTTCTTTTTGTTCATCAAATCAGTCGATTTAGCCATCTCTGCTAACTCCATCAACTTTTGCAGCCATTCATCTATTGGGGGAACCCAAAGTGTGTGTGTGTGTGTGTGTGTGTGTGTGTGAGTGAGTGAGTGAGAGAGAGAGAGAGAGAGAGAGAGAGAGAGAGAGAGAGAGAGAGAGAGAGAGAGAGAGAGAGAGAGAGAGTGTCACATGACTGCATTTCAGGCCCATGCCAACCTTTCTGATTCATTTCAGTGTCCCATGGTCATGTGACATGATTTACAAAGTTTTTTTTTTTTAAACTGGCCTCTTACAATCATGCCGTTAGCTTAACGACCCGCTGCAAAACAGGTTGCAAAATTGGGTCATTCACACATGGGTGCCTTGACTTATGACCGTCATTACATACAACTGAAATTCTGGACTTCATTACGGTCATAGGTTGAAGACTATCTCTTTTTTTCCCCCTGTTTCATTATGCCCGCCCTACTGATCACTTTCCCCCCAATTATAATAAAAATAAGATATGGTAACTCGTTAAAAAAAAAGGCACCAAAGAAAGTGAGATTGCCTTTCACTCGTTACTCATAAAAGTAAATAGCTTGTTTTTACTGTCCATTAAAAAGAGTAACATTACCAGAACACTAACCATGCTACAGCAGAATGAAGCTATTTATTACCCGCTACTTATAGTAGATGTAACAAACTATTAGTGAACACAGGCTTCTTTTGAATTATGTGCATTGTCAAAATACCCAAAACGAAAGGCTGCCATTGTTGCCTGAAGTAACATAAGCTGCAGATATTTATGACATACTTGAGCAGTTATAGATACCTTTTTCTTCCTTCTTGGTATTGAATTCCACCTCTCTGTAGGCTCAAAGCTAAACAGCTGCTGAATTTATTCCAGGAATAAGATAACGCTAATGTACTGCAACATTGATTTGATATAACCTTCTCCAATTGCTTTCTCCGAGCCTCCAGCCAGGATAGACCTATAAAGGAAATAAAACTCCGCATAAAGGGAGGCATACTTTAATAAGAAAAATTAATAATAATAAAATAGAACAGCAAATGTCTAACTTTGAGGACTGAACTAAATAACAGAAGAACAGAGTTGGAAGGGACCTTGGAGGTCTTCTAGTCCTACCCACTGCTCAAGCAGGAAACCCTATACCATTTCAGACAAATGATTGTTCAATCTCTTATTAAAAACCTCCAGTGATGGAGCACCCACAATTTCTGAAGGCAAGCCATTCCACTGGTTTATTGTTCTCACTGTCAGGAAATTTCTCCTCAGTTCTATTTATTTTTATTTTATTTTATTTATTTAGTTTGTCAAACATATACGAGATAACAGGTATAAGTATAAACATGGAGATGAACAGAGGAAATGAGTACGAACAAATGGGGACAGTAGGACAGGGATGGTAGGCACGTTGGTGCACTTATGCACGCCCCCTTACAGACCTCTTAGGAATGGGGTGAAGTCCACAGTAGATAGTTTAAGGTTAAAGCTATGGGGGGTTTGAGGAAGTAACAACAGAGTCAGGTAGAGCATTCCAGGCATTGATCACTCTGTTGCTGAAGTTGTATTTTCTGCAATCGAGTTTGGAGCGGTTTACCTTGAGTTTGTATCTATTGTTTGCTCGTGTATTATTGCGGTTGAAGCAGAAGTAGTCATTGACAGGTAGGACGTTGTAGCAGACAATTTTGTGTACTACGCTTAGGTCAGACCCTAAGCGGCATAGTTCTAGGTTTTCCAAGCCCAAAATTTCAAGTCTGGTGGCATAAGGTATTCTATTGTGCTTGTCCAAGCCTAAAATTTCAAGCCTGGTGGTATAAGGTATTTTATTGTTAGCAGAGGAGTGGAGTACTCTTCTCGTGAAATACCTTTGGACTCGCTCAATTGTATTAATGTCCGATATACTGTGTGGATTCCAGGCAGATGAGCTGTATTCGAAGAATTGGTCTGGCAAAGGTTTTGTATGCCCTGGTTAGCAGTGCAATGTTATCAGAGAAGAAGCTTCACAAAATTAAGTTAACAACTCTTAATGCCTTTTTGGCAATGCTGTTACAGTGAGCTCTGGGTCTTAAATCGTTTGAGATGAGTACTCCTAGGTCCTTGACAGAGTGAGGGTCGTCTACGAGGTCGTATCCACCCAGCTTGTAGTTCTAGGTTGCTTCTCTCCTTGATTAGTTTCCATCCATTGTTTCTTGTCTTGCCTTCCAGTTCCTTGGAGAATACTTAAATAATTTAAATATTTAAACACTTAAAGGACTTTGGAGTACCGCTTCCATTGTTGCTCCAACTTTTGTGCAGTTCTCTTAAGTTGGTTGTGTGATGTGTACAAATTTTAGCTGATAAACACACATGCACACCTGTGAAGTGTGTACTGTGCAGAGGCTTACTTACTCGTAATCATTATGCGGAAGAAATTTATTAGGCTGGCATTTAAATGCAAAGGTGCTTGACTTTCAGTTCCTGAATTTATATGCAAATAGAAACCCAATTATATGCCAAAATTTACGCATTTTCTATGTTTTTTCTTCTTCTGATGCTGTTTGCAACATAAACTTGCTCATGTGTATTATGGAAAAGTTCTCCCAGAAGTGCAGTCTATTAGAGAGGGTTGGGGTTTTTTTGCGCAATAATATCAATTTTAAGGAAACACATTTAGACATTCTTCTCTTTTGGAGTTTTTGAGACTTTTCTCTACAATTTAATAGTAATGCAGTTATTTGCAATGCACTGAGAACAAGAATGTGGAAGGCATTCATCTGAAACACCAAATTTCAAGGACCAACATATCTACCTTGCATTATGTTTAAGACATCAGATTTTTCTTCTAATGGTTAATGTATTTCAAAAGCTTGAAACATTTGTAGTGTTTGTGAGTTGTTTTAAAATGTTTATTTCAGGGTTTTTGTTTGGTTTTTTGCATTCAAAAACTTTTGGTATAAATAAAACTCCTATGCAGTTTATATGCAGCCCAAAAAGTTGTTTATGGCTGATATTGAGTAATAAAGGCAAAAATCTAGAAAGTAAAACTACAGTTGGATTCCTGCTGTATTCTTAAGGCTCTCTGAGAAAGATATCCTTCAAAAGAAGGGTTTGTTTCATCCAAACAAAGTGCATAGAAGAAAGTGCAAATTAATTTCATTCATTCATTCATTCATTCATTCATTCATTCATTCATTCCCATGGCTCTATTAATTTCATTCATTCATTCATTCATTCATTCATTCATTCATTCATTCATTCATTCATTCATTCATTCATTCATTCATTCATTCATTTTCCCTTCTGATCATCCTAGCATACATTCAGTATCTTAAACCCCAAAGGGATCCAACCGAGTAATGTATTTACAACTGGGACTGTAGCTGTAGGAGCGTTTCTCCCCAACCAAAATATATATTCAAATAACAAGAGAGAACTAATTGCTGTTATGGGGAAAAAAAGTGCTCCACTGTAATACAAGTAGTCCAAGGTGTGATGGATCAGTAGCTTAATGATGCCGAAGATGGTTTCTGCTCCAGCAGTTTGAGTCCTAACACTGCGCGCCAGAGTGAGCTCCTGTCACTCACCTCAGCTTCTGCCCACCTTGCTGTTCGAAAGCATGTTCTATGCGAGTAGATAAAATAGGTACCACTTTGTTGGGGGCGGGACGGGAGACGAGCTGGTGCTCCGTGCAGGCAGTCAGATTCCTGCCAGCTCTGAATCTTCCCGGTTGCGGTGCTCATTTGAGAGACGGCTCCAGGGAGGAAGGAGGCCTTGGATGACACTTCAGGAAGAATTACTTGTCTTTCTTTCTGGGTCGAAGCCAGTTCGCCTTCTTGTGGTGCGCCATGGGAAGCATGTGAGTGTTTCCTACAACAGAGCTGGTACTTTGGCAGTTAAACTACTACTCTGCAATTGCATTGTAGTTTTCTGGCTAATTTAACAATGCCATATGATGACGACGATGACAACAACAACAATAACAATAATTCATTTCAAATATCCTCTTCTTGTTGGACTTGAACTATAATAACAGATAATTATTTCTTTGTTTTCAATTACTGTATATATGCGATGGGTAAACACCTTTTCTTCCAGTAGTTCTGCAGCTGCTGGCCCTGGTTGCTCAGCCAGCAGTCCTAAGTCCCGTAGCCCATTTTTCACCAGATATCCAGGAACTCCAACATCTCGTGCAGACCTTGTTAACCCGGGCGACATCCGAGCCAGTATGGCTTTCTGAAATTTACTTCTCACCATATTTTTTATGGAAGAGACACTCTTTGTCTGACTCCTCTGGTGAGACCTGTCCAGTATGGATCAACCTCTGGCATGGCTCTCATCTTCCTCAGAGCACACAAGCCCCACAACCATGTCAAGGGAGTGCCTCACTGGAGGTATTGATAATAATAAATAATACAAGTAGTCCTCATGTATCGAATAGAATAGAATAGAATAAAAAAAAATAGAATAGAATAGAATAGAATAGAATAGAATAGAATAGAATAGAATAGAATAGAATAGAATAGAATAGAATAGAATAGAATAGAATGCAATGCAATGCAATGCAATGCAATGCAATGCAATGCAATGCAATGCAATGCAATAGCAGAGTTGGAAGGGACCTTGGAGGTCTTCTAGTCCAACCCCCTGCTCAGGCAGGAAACCCTACACCATTTCAGACAAATGGTTGTCCAATCTCTTCTTAAAAACTTCCACTGTTGGAGAATTCACAACTTCTAGAGGTAAGTTGTTCCACTGGTTAATTGTTCTAAATGTCAGGAAATTTCTTCTTAGTTCTAGGTTGCTTCTCTCCGTGATGAGTTTCCATCCATTGCTTCTTGTCCTGCCCTCAGGTGCTTTGGAGAATAGCCTGGAATTTTGATTGTAAGACATTGTGGTCATTAAGTGGGTCATAGTCATGAAGCTAGTCATTGTGGTTGTTAAGTGAACCACAAAGTCATTAAGCAAATCCATTCCCCTGAATGGGCATTATTTTACAGGAAACTGGCAAAAAAAAAATGTCAGAAACTAGCAAAAAACAAACAAACATTGAAAATGGCAGTCACATGGAACAATGCAACTGTTCATAAATGTGAGCTGGTTGCCAAGTGCTCAAAATGCGATGACATGACCAGGGCGGGAGGGTGCAGCAGTCATAACTTTGGGGATGGGTTTTAAGTAACTTTTTGGGGGGGAGTCCATTGTAAGTTTGAACTATCATTAAGTGACTGGCTGTTAAACGAGAACCAAGCAATAGAGATATCCCAACCATTGTCTTTACTAAAATATCCTTCCAGCCAAACTGACTGTAAGTCTGACAATAGATTGACAGAAGTTGATATAGGTCAGTGGTTCCCAACATTTCCAGCTTGGTGGCCTGGTGTGGGGAGGGGGGGAGGGAGCACACAGCTCCATTTGTGGAAGTGGAGCTTTGTACATGAGCGTGTGCGCCCGTGGCTCATGCAAATGGAGCTTCAAGCACACACACATGCTCACTCATCACTTGTGTGGCTCGGTTTCATGTCATTTCCTTCTGTTTATCCCTTGTACGCTATCTTTAGCTTCACGTTTTTACACTTTTTAATCTGGCTTCTGCTCACGTCCTCAGGTTACTTTACACTAGTGTTTTTTTCAGTCTCAGCAACTTTAAGATGCATGGACTTCAACTCCCAGAATTCCCCAGCCACCATACTGACTGGGGAATTCTGAGAGCAGAAATCCATATATCTTACAGTTACCAAGTTTGAAAAACACTGCTTTAGATTAAATTACAATATCAAAGGGCACCCTGAATCCCAACAATTGTTTTAATTTTTTACAATTTTGTACTGACACAGGAAGCATCCAGGGGTGGGTTCTACTTACCTTCCCCACCGGTTCGCATCGCGACGGAAGTGCACATTTTGCGCGCGCGCGTCCCCTCGTGCAATTTTGCTTCAGCGCATGCTCAGTAGTTGCAAATCAGCCCGAAACACAGCTGAGGAGCTGATCAGCTGGGCTTCGGAAGAAGGAATAAAGGTCAGTATAAACCCCGAGGGCAGGAGGGAGGGGCCACTTTCAAGCAGCGGAACAGGAAAAAACTTCCAAAAAGTAAAAAAATTTAAAAAAAAATGGCGGCGCCCACGGACCGGCACCGACCGATCCAGTTCAGTGACGTCACCTGTGGGTTGCTACCGGTTCGGGGGAACCGGTCCGAACCGGGAGGAACCCACATCTGGAAGCATCATATAAACACAAAACTCAAAGTCTTAACGAAGATTAACAATTATAAAATCCACACTGCCTAATGGTTTTCTAAAACTATCACAATGAATAAGTGTGCTATAGGTCAGTGTTTTTTAAATGATTTATTTCTCAGGATGCCTTCCCACTTTTTAAAATTATGGAAGACCCCAAAAGAACTTCTTATATTAAAAACTAAAATGGATGTATTAGAATATTTATTGATTCACATTAAAATAAGAATATTAAATCCCTTGGATATTAACATAATTTTTTTTCATGAAAAAGCCCTACTTTTAAAAAAACAAAAAAATAATGAGAAGCATGGCATTGTTTTACATTTGTGCCAAGATCTTCAATACCTGGCAAATAATTTTGATTTTGAGACCCCTGAGAAGGCCTTGGGGGACTCCTTCAGACCACAGTTTAAGAATCACTGCTATAGATGCTGTATTTGTGTGTCTATGCCTGTATGTGTGTTCTTTAAAAAGTATAGTTGCTCTGTGTTCCTTATTTTGTCTTTTACTTTGATATGTGGGTTGGATCAAAAAAATATCATTTTGAAAATTTGCTTTCATCCAGGCCTTCTTTTAAGTTGAAAGAAAATTATGCATCAAGATAATGGAGAATGATATTTATAGAGGAGCAGAATCATAAAGTTACTGTTTTAATTCTTAAAACAACTATAGATACGGACATCTTGGTTACAATGGAATGGAATGGACTAAAAGGGTGAAAGGAACCTTGGAGGTCTTCTAGTCCAACCCTTTATTCCATTTGGGACAAATAGTTGCCCAATCTTTTCTTGAAAACCTCCAGCGATGGAGCACCACAACTCAAGGAGACAAGATTTTCCACTGATTAATCATTCTCACTGTCAGGAAATTTCTCCTTAGTTCCAGCTTGGATCTCTCTTTAAGGAGATTCTACCCATTGCTTCTTATTCTGCCCTCAGTGATTTGGAGAATAAGTTGACTCCCTTTTCTCTGTGACAGCCCCTCAAGTACTGGCAAAGTAAAGAAAGGGTCTTTGATATAAAAAAAAAAGGTGTTAAAAATCTCTTGCTATTTAGTCACGGCAATTCAGAATTTAGCCTTGGATTGCTCTTATGCCTATGGGCATTCTCCATCCATTTTATATTCAATTTGGGCTGTTGGAGAATATTTCAAGAAATTGGGAGTCGTGATCGAAAAGTCACGCACATAACATGGCTAAGAAGACTGCTGATCACTTGCCATATTTGCAGATATAAACTCCAGCTTGTCATATGGTAAAAGGAAACCCACATGAAATGGAAATAAATGATAGTAAATAATAGAAGTATACCAAAATGTTAGTGAAAGTGGAACAACTCAGCACCTTAGAGCAGGGGTGTCAAACTCGATTTCATTGAGGGCCGCATCAGGGTTGTGTTTGTCCTCGGGGGGCCCAGGGGTGTGTGGCCAGGGGGCGTGGCCAGCTCAATGTCACTCGTGTCAGGGGTGCCTGTGGTGGCCTGAGCGCTCTAACAACAAAAACAGGCTCCCGAGCTCCGTTTCGGCTGGGACAGCCTCCTGCAACCCTCTGCCAGCGAAAACGGAGCTCATGAGGGCTGCACACGGCCCTCCCGAGCTCCATTTTCACTGGCAGAGGCACCACGGGCCGGTCCTTCACTGTTTCCAGGGAGGCCCCATGGGTCAGATCTAAGCACCGGATGGGCCAGATCCAGCCCGTGGGCCTTGAATTTGACACCCCTGCCTTAGAGACAAAGATATCTCTAAAGCCAGAATGTCATGCCCCCGTCGGAGTCTGACTCTGCGGCGGAAGATGAGCTGGAACAAGAACTGACAGAGAGTGAGAGGGCAGCTCCGTTGGCCTTGGAGGAAACTGGGGAAGGGCAGAGTCAGTCCAGGCAAGGCTGTTCGGAATTAGCAAGGCCTGCAGGCAGGGAGGAACAGAACTCAGCCGAGGAGCAAGAACCACCCCCTCCTTATGCAAGGGCTTGGAGAGTGCAGAGGAGGTAGGATCAGCTCAGATGGAGGAGGCCACTCACGAGAATGCCCCACCCAGCTTCACCAGGCACACCTGGGGAATGAGACTTAAGGAGACGCTGTGGGGAGGGGTATTTGTCAGGAACAAACACTGAGTTCCTGGAGTGTTGTGTGCCAATGTTTGAACTTGCCAAGAATCCTTGCATTCCTGTGTGGCATTCTGGACTGATTATCTGGATCTTTTGCTCCATGAACTCCTTGCTTTGTTCTTGTTTTGCTAAATAAATGTGGGATTTATTGCCGTGCAGCCTTGGTGCAGACAGCGCTGGGCTGGACTAATTGTGACCAGAGGCTGTTTGAGGTTTGTTTGGGGGAAATTTGGAGCACTAAAGGGCCAGTTTGAACTGCCAGCTGTATGTGTTATCTCTGTGCCGTGCCTTGGGTCATCACACAGAAATAATTGTGAATTAGGGCCAGGAGGATGATAAATATAGCCTACCTGCTGAGAATTATTACTGGAGGAGCCAGCTATTGCCTCAAAAGGAGTAAGACTCTAAGATGTGGAATATGGAATGGAGCTCTATATGGAATATAGAGCCGTGGTGGTGCAGTGGTTAGAATGCAATTCTGCAGGGCTAACTCACTGCTCACTCAAGGAGTTCAATTCTGAGTGGCTCAAGGTTGACTCAGCCTTCCATCCTTCATGGGTTGGTAAAATGAGGACTCATATTGTTGGAGGCAAGAAGCTGACTCTGTAAACCGCTTAGAGAGGGCTGTAAAGCACTGTGAAGCGGTATATAAGTCTAAGTGCTATTGCTATTGCTATGAGTGGGGCAAGTTAGAGTAGGGACCTTCAAAGGCTGCAGAATGTCTTAAGCTTAATTTAGAATTGCCCGCAACTGCCCCTAGGTGTCCCTACCTTCCTGTGCTGCGAAGGGGTTGATGGATAAGCGGAAGTTGCAGATGGCTGCAGATGAGCCAATGCGCACACCACCCAAATCCCAACTGTGTGTTGTGCGGAGATGCCCACCCTGCATGCTAATTGGTTATTCCAACTTCCTGTTCTGCTCTTTGCTGTTTCAGAACATTACATTTGCAGAAATATAAATTTGTCCATCCCTGCGTCAGTTCAGTGAAGCAGTGGATGTGATGTGCCGGTGCCTGGAAGCTGTGAGGGTCTGGATGGGTGTCAACAGGCTCAGACTTAACCCAGACAAGACTGAGTGGCTGTGGGTACTGCCTCCTAAAGACTGTATCGACTGTCCATCCTTGGTTTTGGGGGGAGAGAAATTGTCCCCCTCAGAATGGTTTTGCAATTTGAGTGTCCTCCTAGATCAGTGATGGCGAACCTATGGCACGCGTGCCACACGTGGCACGCGGAGCCATATCAGAGGGCACGCGAGGAGCATTCACGCGCTGGCCAGCTGATTTTCGGCCTTGGGGAAGGCCGTTTTGCCCTCCGGAGGCTTCAGGGAAGCTTCCTGAAGTCCCAGAGTGCAAAAAACGGCCCAACGGGCAAACCAGAAGTTCGGAAAAACGCACTTCCGGTTTGCCGTTGGGCCGTTTTTTGCACTCCGGAGGCTTCAGGGAAGCTTCCTGAAGCCCCGGAGTGCGAAAAACGGCCCAACGGGCAAACCGGAAGTGCGGAAAAACGCACTTCCGGTTTGCCCGTTTTCACCATCCCAGGCTTGCATGGGGGGGAGGGAATGGGTGTGGGAACACCCCCCCTTTTGGCACGCGAACCAAAAAAGGTTCGCCATCACTGTCCTAGATCCACAGCTAAGATTAGAGCAACATCTAACAGCTGTGGCTAGGGGAACCTTTGCACAGGTTCACCTGGTGCAACCCTAACCCTAACACTAACCCTACTTGGATCAGGAGGCTCTCCTCACAGTCACCCATGCCCTTATCACCTCACGGTTGGATTATTGCAACACACTCTACATGGGGTTCCCCTGAAGAGTGTTCGGAGATTACAGTTGGTCCAGAATGCAGCCGCGTGAGTGGTTGTGGGTGCACCTAGATACACCCACATTACACCAATCCTCCACGAGCTGCACTGGCTCCCTATTGGTCTCCGGGCTCAATTCAAGGTGTTGGTCATTACCTTTAAAGCCCTACATGGCTCAGGGTCAGGTTATCTTTGAGACCGCCTTCTACCTCATAGTTCCCAGCGACCGGTAAGATCCCACAGAGTTGGTCTCCTCCAGGTCCCGTCAGCTAAGAAGTGCCGGCTGGCGGGCCCACGGGGAAGGGCCTTCTCTGTGGCTTCCCCAGCTCTCTGGAACCAGCAACCCCCTGAGATCCAGACTGCCCCCACCCTATTGGCCTTCTGGAAAGCATGGAAGGCTTTTCCGGCAAGCTTGGGGCCGTTGATCTCGCAATTTGCAAGGTCCGGCCTTGAATTATATGTATGTATGTGATTGTTAACTGTTTTTTTTAATTTTATGATGTTTTTAAATGTATTTTCTATACCTTGTTGTAAGCCACCCAGAGTCCTTTGGGAGTTGGACGGCATAGAAATACAATTAATAAATAATAAATAAATAAATAAATGGAACTCCTATGCAACCATCCCCAAACGACATATGCATACGCTACCTGATGGGAAGTGATGGAGAAGTCTAATCCAGCTCTCTGTCCATCAAACAGCATTGTGCTGGGCCATACATGATCCCAAACCATTGGATACCCCTTAGCATCTTGTTAATTATTCATGTCCTATGCCAAGCACATTGGACTACAAGCCTACTCCACAGTTATCGGTCCCCAGTTACAATCTTTGCATCCTTCCATTTAAGGTTGAGGTTTTTCAGATCTTCCTGAAATGTTTGGTGCCAGGTTTTCTTTGACCTTCCACTTTTTCTCCAACTAATCGGTGGTATCCAATTCAGTGCAGTCTTTGCTGGACACTCCTCATTCATGCAGTACACGTCTAGCAAAGCACATGCTTCATTCTGTCACTATCTTCTGTGTAGAATTCCCTAGTCTGTGATATGGCCCCAATATGAGATACTGGCATCTCATTAAACCACCACAAAAAGAATGCTACCGAATGGCCTTATACAGTTTCAACTATAATCTTTCTTAAGATTTAATCCCATGAAAAGTGATGGGATCAGAGGATGATGATTTATGGTACGTTAATTAAGGTGGAGTCTCTGATCTGAAATGCTTCTTCCCAGGTTCTTGATACCTGGCTTAAGATGAGGCTTACCAGATGTCTTCCAAAAGGAGGGCATATCCTTCTTTTTATCCTGATGTTGTCCATCTAAGAGGCATAGCCTGAAAATTAAATATTATCCAGATTTTTGACTGTCTTGGGGTTTTCTTTGGAGGGAGGGAGACTGTTTTTGTTCTGACCCAGCTCCCAAAGCATGACAAACCCTCTGAAGTTAACTCAAAGATTCCTTTATTAGGAGCACCGGCAGCACCGGCAAAAAGTTTCTCTCTCACCGCAGAGTCTAACAAGTCCATCTGGCCGGGAGATGAATAGTTGTCTGCCACATCTATTCATCTCCACCCCCTGCCTTTTATCCCCAGAGCTAGGGTGGGGCTTCACTAGCAGCGGCGGCCCTTCCTTCCCAAGGATCAGCCCACAGATTTCCACTGCTCTCCTCTCCTCTGCCTTCTGCGCATCCATGCGTCAGGCACTGGACCCAGCTGTTCCTTCTCTTCCTCATCAGCCACCTCCAGACCTGGCGGCTGTTGACTCTCCATCTGAAGGCTGATGGACGGCCCAGGCTCCGCCTGTGTCTCTGCCAGCTCCATTCCCTCTTTCCCCTTGGAGCTCTCAGGTTGCCTTGATGCTGGCCCTGACTCCCACTCCTCCTCCTCTGATTCGGCTGCCTGAGGGGCCGGCGGCCGACGGACCACAGGTTTTCACAGCAGTAGTCATTTAAACTTTTGTGTATCGTGACCTTGTAAGCTGCCTTCTTCTTTTTTCTCCTTGTCCATTGACAGAGCTGACAGCCTTGATTTATGTTAGTTAATTAATTTTCTGATTCCAGCAATCGGCTTCAATCCAGCCCTTTCAAATCTACAGTGTAGTCTGTAGATCACAAAACCCTTCATATATTTGTATGGTGAAATTTGAAAAGCATATTGTCATCAATTCTTTATTATTACTAGCCATGTGTTCTGGAAAATGCAATGATATGTTGGAAAAATATGGCAATTAAAAAGCCAGTCTTTTGAATACTGGAAAAAAAAATCATTTCATATACATGTAGGCCTAGGTAGATTCTGCATTTTATTTTATTTATTTTTGCTGTAATTTTTGTCATGAATACTAAGAAAGTTAAAAATTGTGTCCTGCTCCCCCATTTATTTATTTATTATGTATTTATTTGATTGATTGATTGATTGATTGATTTCTATACAAGTAGTCCTCGACTTACAACAGTTCATTTAGTGACCATTTGAAGTTACGACACTGAAAAATGTAACTTATGACTGTTTTCAACAGTTATGACCTTTGCAGCATCAAAATTCAGATACTTGGCAACTGTTTCAAATTTATGACGGTTGCACTGTCCCGGGGTCATGTGATCAACTTTTGCTACCTTCTGGCAAGCAAAGTCAATGGGGAACCCAGATTCACTTAACAACCAGGTTGCTAATTTATCAACTGTAGTGATTCACTTAACAACTGTGGCAAGAAAGGTCATAAAATGGGGCAAAACTCCCTTAACAAATGTTTTACTTAACAACAGAAATTTTAGGCTCAATTGTGGTCATAAGTCAAGGACTACCTGTAGCTGCCCATCTCAACAAGTAACTCTGGGCAATTTACATCACAAAACAATTAAAAACAACTTTGAAAAACTAAATATATATGGCCCCAAGTAAAACTGTTGCTATGGATGTTAATACAGCCAGGAAATGGAGCCCCTAACACCCTAAGGGGCCAAAGGCCCAGGCAAAGAACCAAGTCCTCATAGCCTGGTAAAACTTTTACAACTTTAATTTAATTTAAAACAAACTTTAAAAGGTCTGTGTAGTCAGGGTCATCCTGATATCTGAAGGGAGAATATTCCAGAGAATAGCAATAGCACTTAGACTTACCGTATATACCCCTTTACAGTGCTTTACAGCCCTCTCTAAGTTAACAAGGTCAGCATATTGCCCCCCAACAATCTGGGTCCTCATTTTACCCACCTGGGAAGGATGGAAGGCTGAGTCAACCTTGAGCCTGGTGAGATTTGAACTGCCAAATTGCAGGCAGCCGGCAGTCAGCAGAAGTAGCCTGCAGTATTGCACTCTAACTACTGCGCCACCGTGGCTCTTAGTAATACAGCAGAGAAGGCATGTCTCTTGGATCTTGCCAGTCGGCAATCCTTGGCTGATGGGATCCAGAATATGCCCAGCCTACCTGGCCAAATTGGATGGGTAGGATGAGAATTGGATGAGAAGACAGTCCCTAAGGTAACCTGGCCCCAGCCACGATGGACTGTAAAGGTGACAACTAGCATCCTGAATTGCACCTGGAAACACACTGGTAACCAATGCAGCTCACAAAGCAATGGCATTTCATGTGTTGTTTATCTGGAACCTTATACCATCCACGCAGCCACATTCTGCACCCGTCAAAGCTTCTGAATTCTTTTCAAGGGCTGCCCCATGTAGCATGCATTGCAGTAGTCCAGACAAGACTACTTTCCAATTGACCATGTCTTTGGCTGTTCATATATCTGATAGCCCTAGCTAAGTTTGCTATTTATGAGACAAACTGCCAAAAAACTTGTCTTCTGACTCTTTATTGTTTATGTCTGTTCCTCCTTCCATTGCTTCTCCATCCTCCCTAATAATCTCCCACTACAGTATGTGGCAAAATCTGGCTTCTCCCCTACATCTTTTCTTGATCCTCTTGAAAGCAACACAAACTTTCTCTTTCTCAACAATTGCCTCTCAGTTTGTGGTACTGGGGAAACAAACCAGGCTGGATACATCAGAGGTGGGTTCCTCCCGGTTTGGACCGGTTTGCCCGAACCGGTAGCGACTCGCTGGTGATGTCATTGTGATGTCACGGATCTGGTTCAGTCGGTGCCGGTCCGTGGGCGCCGCCATCTTTTGTTGTTTTTTTGGGAAAAAAAAATTTGAATTTTTTATTATTTTTTCTTCTTCTGCACATGCACGGATGCCGAGTTTCTGGCACTGCACATGCGTCGCCATCTTGTTTTTGGCTTTTTTTGGGGGGGTATTTTTTTGGCACTGCGCATGCGTGCGTGTGCAAAGCACGCGCGTGTCCACAGCACACGCGCATCCACGAGGCGCAGCCACACGGCACGGGAGGAAGCGAACCGGCAGTGAGGTAAGTTAGAACCCACCCCTGGGATACATTTAGGGATATGATGGACCTCTCTCTTCCCAAACTATTGGAAAATATGGTTTTAGCTACCACCTTTCCTTCTAATTCTCAGTAATTAGCAGGCCTCAATCATCAGATGTCTTTCTCATCAAATGTTTTAAGATAAGTGCTTCCATGGTTCCTGCTTGACATGATCCAACACCACCAACTACTGTAATGAGCCTGCCTGCTCATCTCTGATACTTTATCATAGAATTATAGGGTTAAAAGGGATCTCAGAGGTCTTCTAGTCCAACCCATGGCATGAATCCTCCTATTTCCCCAAAGTTTTGTTCAATTTTTGCTTGAAAACCTCCAGTGATGAAGCTACCAGGACTCCAGGACATGGGCTGTTCCACTGCTTAATAGCTATTGTGGTCAGGAAATTTCATATTTGGCTCTCTTTTGTAAAGTTTTCTTCCTTTTTTTTTTTTTGACCTAGCCTTGGAGCTGTGGAAGATAAATCCACATCCTTTTCCCCGTGACAACTCTTCAAGTATTCAAAGACTGCTATCACATCCCCTCTTAGCTTTCTCTTCTTAAGTCGAAACCTATCCAGTTTCTTTGACCATTTTTAATAGGATTGAACTCCCAAGCTGCTCATTGTCACTCTTCTCTGTGCTCCTTCTGATACCTCGGTGTCCTCCTTGTGGTGATGAGAACTGGCTTCAGTATTCCATGTGTGGTCCGCTTTGTGCTGCAGAGTGGAACAATCACTTCCTCTGATTTTGACACGCTACCTTTGTTGATCCCACCCAAGATTGCACCGGTGGTTTTGATGGCTACTGGCTTCTGTATAAAGTATTGTCTGCTCAAATCTTCTCTTCCAGGAAATTTCACTTTCTTCCTTAATTTCCAGATGATCAAGGTTGCTAATAGGGGAACAAACTCAGGAAAATTACTACAGAATAACAGAATTGGAAGGGACCTTGGAGGTCTTTTAGTCCAACCCTTGCACAAGCTGGAGACCCTATACCATTCTGGACAAATGTCTGTCCAATCTCTTCTTAAAAACTTCCAGTGTTGGAACATTTACAACTTCTGGAGGCAAGTTGTTCCACTGATTAATTGTTCTGTCAAGAAATTTCTGCTTAGTTCTAGGTTGGTTCCCTCCTTGATTAGTTTCTGTCCGTTGCTTCTTGTCCTGCCTTCTGGGGTGCTTTGGAAAATAGGTTGGCCCTTTCTTCTTTGTGGCAGCCCCTCAAATATTGAAATGCTGCTATCATGTCACCCCTATTCCTTCTTTTCACTAGACTCTACATCAGGGGTGTCAAACTCGATTTCATTGAGGGCCGCATCTGGGTTGTGTTTGACCTCAGGGAGCCGGGGTGGGCGTGGCCAGGGTGGGTGTGACGAGCTCGACGTCACTTGTGTCAGGGGCACCTGTGGTGGCCTGAGCGCTCTGCCAGTGAAAACGGGCTCCCAAGTTCTGTTTTCGACTGCAACAGCCTCCTGCAACCCTCTGCCAGCAAAAACGGAGGTCAGGAGGGCCGCATACGGTCCTCACGAGCCGTTTTTGCTGGCACAGGCACCACGGGCTGATCCTTCGCTATTTCCAGGGCGGCCCTGTGGGCCAGATCCAAGCACCTCGCGGGCCGGATCCTGCCTCCGGGCCTTGAGTTTGACACCCCTGCTCTACATGATCTGCAAGTAAAACTCTATGTGAGCTAGTGTGCATCATTGGAATAAGTTTCTGGGTTTAGCTTTTTAGTGGTCAGAATTAATAAAATGACTGAAATCGTCTTGATCAATAAATGTAATCTGATAGCTTTCTAATTCTAGACTAATATAAAGGACACTGAGTTTAATGCAGTGAGTAATGTGGATTAATGGTTATTAGCTTTGATGGCAGCATTATTTTTTCTGAAAGCCAACTGCCAGGAGACCAGTAGATTTCCTTGAGCAGTTAATTGGCTACTGTGAGAACAAACTGTTGGACTAAATGAGCTAAGGCAGTGATGGCGAACCTTTTTGGCACCAAGTGGCCAAACCGGAACGTGCGTGCATGCACATGCATGTGCACGCCGGCCAGCTGGTCTTTGGGGTTCCAGCATGCACATCCATGCCAGCCAGCTGGTCTTTGCATGCGACGGAGCACCGGAAACCCAAAGACCAGCTGGCCGGCATGCGCATGCCTGTTTTTTGGCCGTTTTTCAGGCTGTTTTCAGGCCATTTTTTGGCGGTTTTCAAACCGTTTTCCGGCGCTCGGGCGCCCGGAAAGACCATGTGTGCCGGAAACCAGAATAGCAGCTGGCAACGGCGCGCGTGCCCACAGAGAGGGCTCTGCATGCCACCTCTGGCACGCATGCCATAGGTTTGCCATCACGGAGCTAAGGAATCTAATCTAGCAGTGCACTGCTAATTTTTTTTAAAAAAATATTTTCTTTGTACTAAGACAGGTAATCCTCGACCTATGGCCACAATTGAGCCCAAGATTTCCATCACTAAGCAAGACAGCTGTTAAGTGAGTCATGCTCCGGTTTAAGACATTTTTGCCATAGTTGTTAAGCGAATCACTGAATTTGTTAAGTGAATTGTGTGGTCATTAAGCGAATATGGCTTCCTCCATGAACTTTGCTTGTCAGAAGCTCCCTAGGAAAGTTGCAAATGAGAATCCCAGGACCATGGAGCACTGCAACCATCATAAATACATACATGCCAATTGTCAAACACCCAAAATTTGATCACATGACTGTGGGGATGCTACAATGGTCATGTGTGAAAACTGGTCATAAGTCACTTTTTTCTGTGCTGTTTTAACTTTGGACGGTCATTAAACAGATGGTTGTAAGTCAAGGACTACCTGTATAGTCATATTAAGCCAATAAGGTTTATAGTGCTTCTATTTTGTATTACTATTCAGTGTATTCAGTTGTCTCTTTGGTTGGTATGATTAAATAAACAGCTGCTACCATTTCCCTCTCAAAGCACCAGGATAGGACAAGTTAGATAATGAATAGGAAGTGTTTGATCAGGGTATAAGACATATTCTTATACTCTGGAGGTTGGGTTAGAAGACCTCAAAGGTCCCATTCTATTCTATTCTATTCTATTCTATTCTATTCTATTCTATTCTATTCTATTCTATTCTATTCTATTCTATTCTTCTATTATACTCTACTCTACATCCAGGTCATGGTTGTCCCAAAGGGTCATGGTTTGGGGTAGAGATTCTAGGTTGACTGAGAATCTCTACAGACTGTTAGGCATTTCTTTGGTAATCTGCTTAGTGGAACGACGGATAAGAATTCACTAACTTCATTGATCCCTTTTCCCCACACATTTTCTGTCACACAGTTGACTTTTGATAAAGTACAGTAGAGACAGCAGTCAAACGCCTACAAACTTGGATGCTTGGGAAAGTCATTCATTGTCTCTTACTCACTCCGGGATGAAGCTTCTGCCAAGGTGGTGGGTTTTTTTTTATATTGATAAACCAATAGAGACTCATTTTCTGCATGTTTGTCTGTTGTCAATAATATGGGAAACTCTTTGTCAAAGTTTATTCCTTTGGAGAAGGAAAGATAGGTGAACATGGCTGCAATGTTTACAAGCAAATGAGCGTGTGAGGTTTGATTGGAAGATTAACTGTGGTCAGCTGGTCCAATTTTGTGATTAGTGTATGAATTTGAAGAGATGGCCGTGAAGTCCGAGTTTAAATTCAACTCGTGAATCCAAGTCTGTAGAGATTCTCAGTCATCCAGGTCATGGTTGTCCCAAAGGTGCTTTTTCAGGAGGCATCTGAACTTTCTCGTTTTTTTCTTTTGAAGACATTTCACTTCTCATCCAAGAAGCTTCTTCAGCTCTGACAGGATAGTGAGGAATGGAAGGATTTATACTCCTTGCAGACAGCTGGTCATTTGCATCCTTTTAGAGCACTTGGAGTTTTATCTGAGGATAGTAATAATACCCTGAGGGTAGTAATAATCAGGGTAATAACCAGGGGTGGGTTCTAACTTACCTCGCTGCCGGTTCGCTTCCTCCCGCGCCATGTGGCCGCGCCTCATGGGCGCGCACATGCGCAGTGCAAAAAAAATAACCCCCCCAAAAAAGCCAAAAACAAGATGGCGACGCATGCACAGTCCCTGAAACTCAGCTTCTGCACATGCGCAGAAGAAAAAACCAGAAAAAAATTCCAAAAAAATAATAATCCAAAAACAAAAAAATCAAAAAAAAAATCAAAAAAAGAGATGGCAGCGTCCACAGACCGGCACCGACCGAACCGGCTCCGTGATGTTATCGTGATGTCACCAGCGGATCGCTACCGGTTCGGGCGAACCGGTCTGAACCGGGAGGAACCCACCTCTGGTAATAACCCTGAGGACACAGATAAACCTCCAAGTGCTTCTCTAAAAGGATGCAAATTACCAGCTGTCTGCAAGGAATATAAATCCTTCCATTCCCCACTATCCTGTCAGAGCTGAAGAAGCTTCTTGGATAAGAGGCGAAACGTCTTCAAAGGAAAAAAACAAAGTCCAGTTGCCCCCTGAAAAAGCACCTTTGGGACAGTAAATCCAAGCATCACCAATCAGTAGGGAACTTCTCCTGAAGTAGGGAAAGATATTTTTATTGTGACCAAGGCTTGTATTATTATTTTTTTTATGGCATGGAAGGAGCTGCAGGAAATATGATCTGTGGATACAATCTATTTTTGACCTTTGAGGGCAAGGACTGGACATTTTAGAGCATGGGTATCCAATCTTTTGGCATGCCTGGGCCACAATGAGTGAAGAGAAATTATCTTGGACCTCATATAAAATATATAATACAGTTAGTGTACATAAATCACATAATAATGTTAAAAGTCTATGATCTTGTGGGACCACATTACTGCATGCAACCATGGGCTGTGGGTTTTTTTGTGTGTGTGTGACCAAGGCTTGTATTTTTTTTTAAAAAACACCTATTTTAGAAGATCAAATTTGTTGCTTCAATCTCCATGTTGTTCACTCACTTAAATCTCTATGATCCAAAAGATGCAATTTCACCAAGGCTTGTCTGTCAAATAGGCTCATGTTCGTCTCATCTTATTGAAACTAGCCACATTTTCCTCTGTTGCACTCTTCTCCCCCCCCCCCATTGTCTTCAATTTTTCTGTCAGGTGTCTCTAGTGACTTTGCCTTCACTTCATGTGTCAAAACATCTAAGCATCAGCTTTATTAGTGGCATTATGAACAGTCTGGATTCACTTCACCTATTATTAAATATTAGTTTTCCTCTCGTGGTTCAAAATATTCTCAACAATTTTCTCCAGGACCACAATTCAAAGGAATCATTTTTTCATTCAGCATTTCTGATGATCCAGCTTTCACTGTCATACATTGCAATTAGGAAACCATGGCTTTACCATCTGTACCTTGGGGTCAGTGTGAAGTCTCCACACTATATTAGTTTGTCTCGATCCAAGTAGCAGACATCTCAAGGTTGCAGTTACTATTTCTGTGAATGCTTGAGTCTAGGAATGACAAGCCTGCAACTACACATAGTCCTCGACTTACAACCACACCTGAACCCCAAATTTCCATTCCTAAGCAAGACAGTTGTAAAATGAGTTTTGCCCCATGTTACGACCTTTCTTGGCACAGTTGTTAAGTGAATCACCGCAGTTGTTAACTTAGTAGCACAGTTGTTAATGGCTTCCTCATTAACTTTGCTTTTTTAGAAGGTCGCAAAAGGTGATCACATGATCCCGGGACACCCCAACCGTCATAAGTACATGCCAGTTGCCAAGCGTCCGAATTTTGATCACGTGACCATGCAAAGGTTGTAAGTGTGAAAAAGGGTCATAAGTCACTTTTTTCAATGCCATTGTAATTTCGAACGGTCACTAAACGAATGGTGGTAAGTCAAGGACTACCTGTAAGTCAGTTTCTGTTCTACCTATTAGCATCTAGTTGGCATTGTGTATCGACATAACATCAATGTTGCTTTTTTTTTTTTTGGTCTCATCTCATCCCATCTCGTGTCAAAATGCAAAAACTAGAGAGGGGGAAATTGTTATTTTAAATTTGAAGATAAAATTTTAATAAAAAACTCAATTTATATAGTTCTTTTTTGGGTGGGTTGGTTGATTACATTGGGTATAAGATAGGTTTTCATATGCTTTTATTTCAGCTGCAATGAAAGATTCTGTATGGTTTTTTCTCTCTCTCTCTTCTAATCATCAGAATCATCTTATCAGCATATCTGAAGTTGCTGATGTTCCAAACTCTTCAAGCCCAGAGTTTTGCATAATTTCCTCTTGTGTTTTTTTCTCAAAAAAATATAAAAAAACAAAATTCCAGAGCAAGATAGGACTTTAAAAAAACAACAACCTAATGCTGAGTTTGAGGTTCCATTTCATTGCATAGATCTGGGCCCATGTGGACTAAACTTATGTGGCTGGTATAAACATTCCTTCTTTTCCATCTATTCCCCTAAAATGAGAATTCTTTTATAGGGCTAAAGTGCCTTCTGTGTCCTAGTCCCGTTTTTGCACTGTTGTCTATCTTTTCTTAGGCTCTTGCTGATTCAGTGTGTTTTGGGCTCCCGGAAATGACAGTCAGTTCCTTGCAGCTACATTTTAATACAAAGAGTACCATGGTTGCTAAGAGACTAGTGCTTCAAGTTTGGGAATCTTCATGCACAGAAGCATATTTCAAAGAACCAGGTTTTTTCATAGTTAGCAAAACTGAACTTAGGAATGATCTGGAAGACAAATTCTCCCAGGTTGCAGTAAATATATCTGTTGCCCTTTTCATATATAAATGGGCAAGAGTTTCTACTTATCTCTTCTATCTTCAGAATCCTTAACTACTATCTTCTTCTTCTTCTTCTTCTTCTTCTTCTTCTTCTTCTTCTTCTTCTTATACTTCTTCTACTTCTTCTTCT
>QLTV01004088.1:39127-50980 GCA_003457575.1 Thermophis baileyi | reverse complement strand
TTCTTCTTCTTCCTCCTCCTCCTCCTCCTCTTCCTCCTCCTCTCCTCCTCCCCCTCCCCTTCCTCTTAAGTATTTCCAGCTTCTATATGCCACTAGCTGTGAGTTAATGACACAGTGTAATGGTATATGGGAATGACCTTGAGGGACAGGAGGCAGAGCTGCAGACTGGACAACTGGCCTTTAAAAGATATCTCAGCCCACAGAATTGTTCAGGGCATGGAGTTTCAGAAGCGATCCTTCCTAGTTTTCCAGAGAGTAAAAGGAAAGGATGGGAGGAATACTTTTAGTCTTGCAAGATTCTATTAATGTAACCTACGAAGAAAGAACTAGTAATCCTGGTGATTGTGCTTCTTGTCTGGAATACGTCACAGGGTTAACACATGGTGTCATCGCCAGAAAGAATAAGTCTGAAAAGTGTGCTTATTTTATTTTGGGGAGTTGGGATTTTTTTTTAAAGCCGTCCAATGATGCAGTATATTTCTTGTCTGCAAATGGTTAAATTCAGCTTCCTACCATGAGTCAGATGGCAGACTAAGAAGGATGTCAGAAAGCATCCTCTCTCCATTAGCATGCTACTCAGGCTGCCAGCATGCTACACTACTTGAATTCCTATTGCCAGCAGCAGTGGTCTTATCAGGTATGCACAGCTGGCTGGTACTTTCCAGAATTATGCCATGGCAGTTGGGACAGTGTATTCCATCAGGGTCTTTCAAGGTGTAGGTAAAGGCTCCTTCTGATCAAGTCCAGCTACTGGTTGGTAAGTACATTTGGAGGGATGGATAATGGGGTACCAAAAGAAAGTAAAAATTTCACATCTAAGTACTTGTCTTTGCCTGGAAATAGCATGGAAGAGATTTGCCACTTTCTTCTTCCAGATTATGTTTTTCCTTTTTGACAAACTGCATCCTCAGGATTCCTGGAAATTCTCAGTTCAAATCACTAACCAACTCTGGCCCTCCTTAGCTTCAAATCCCTGATAAGATTGGCCAAGAGCTACCACCTGCTAAGATTGAAAAGTATAACAAACTCAAGGTAAACCGCTCCAAACTTGATTGCAGAAAATACGACTTCAGCAACAGAGTGGTCAATGCCTGGAATGCACTACCAGACTCTGTTGTTACATCCTCAAACCCCCATAACTTTAACCTTAAACTGTCTACTGTGGACCTCACCCCATTCCTAAGAGGTCTGTAAGGGGGCGTGCATAAGCGCACCAGCGTGCCTACCGTCCCTGTCCTACTGTCCCCATTTATTCGTATCCATTTACTATGTTCATATTTATGTTTATACTATACCTGTTATCTTGTACATAGCAATAGCAATAGCAGTTAGACTTATATACCGCTTCATAGTGCTTTACAGCCCTCTCTAAGCGGTTTACAGAGTTAGCATATTGCCCCCAACAATCTGGGTCCTCATTTTACCCACCTCAGAAGGATGGAAGGCTGAGTCAACCTTGAGCCGGTGAGATTTGAACCGCCGAACTGCAGCTAGCAGTCAGCTGAAGTAGCCTGCAGTGCTGCACTCTAACCACTGCGCCACCTCGGCTTTTGTCATACATGTTTGACAAAATAAAAAAAATAATAATAACAACAACAACAACAACAATAAAATAGGCTGGGCTTTGCACCAGGTGCAACTCTTGCTTACACCTGCCATAACATTTGATCCTCCGATTTTGCTCTGTTAAGTTTCTGGAATGTTCTTTTTTTGTCTTCCTTCTTAAAAAAAAAAAAGTCTGTCTGAAAATAAGCGTTCTACTGCGTGTCCTTCTGGCACACAAGAGTACTCCTGTGTATTGCTTACCACTTTCTCAACTAACAGAACGTTTCTAAAGATATAGTTCTTTCACTGAGCATTTAATTGTTTAAAAGATTTCAGTCCTATGTTTGTTTCAGGATAGTTTTTAGATCTCTTGATTGGGCTTTTCATATTCAGTTTTTCTAGACACGTTGAAGGCTCAGCCGAGTAGAAACGTAAGCGGTTTGATGTGTGCATCTTTTAAATGACCTTATAAATGAATAGACTTGGCTTTGTACCAGATGCAACTTTTACTTACAGATGCCGTGACATTTTATCCTCTACCGTTTGATCTGCTACTGTTTCTGGAGCGTTCTTTTTGTCCTGATTCTAACGAAGTCTGTTAGGTCTGTCTGAAAATAAACTTTCTTCGGTATACAAGAGAATTCCTTCTTCTGGGTCACTTGCTGCTTTTTCAGCCTATAGAATATCTTTAAAGATACACCTCTTGTTTAATTCTTTAAATTTAAATTAAATTTAAATGAGCTGTAGTGGCACAGTGGTTAAAGTGCAGTATTGCATGCTAACTCTGCCCACTGCCAAGAGTTCGATCCTAACTGGCTCAAGGTTGACTCAGCCTTCC
Source organism: Thermophis baileyi (assembly GCA_003457575.1). Classification (NCBI taxonomy): domain Eukaryota; kingdom Metazoa; phylum Chordata; class Lepidosauria; order Squamata; family Dipsadidae; genus Thermophis; species Thermophis baileyi. The sequence continues at coordinate 48,597 of QLTV01004088.1, read as the reverse complement.
ATCCTTCTGAGGTGGGTAAAATGAGGACCCAGATTGTTGGGGGCAATATGCTGACTCTGTAAACCGCTTAGAGAGGGCTGTAAAGCACTGTGAAGTGGTATATAAGTCTAAGTGCTATTGCTACTGCTTTAAATTATTTTAGAACTATACCTACATTGGGGCAGTGCAATGGCTCAGTGGTTAAGATGCTGCACTTGTCAGCTGGAAAGCTGGCAGCCCAGGTGTCGACTCTGAAGTGAACCTGGCTGAAGCCATCTTGTGCTGCCTCATAGTTGCCACGAACCTTGAGAGGGGTAAGGGAGGGGGGAAGTAGATACTAGATAGACCGGCTAACCGTCAAAACAAAAAGTTTTCCTGTGGGAACCAAGGTCATCTTAACAGGAGGAGGAAGGAGGAGAGGAGGACGAGGAGTGACCAAGCAGCCTGCCAGCTACTGTGGAAGGAGGAGAGGAGTGACCAAGCAGCCTGCCAGCTACTTTCATTGGACAATGTGACCGGTGACATCTGGGAGGGGGGACTTTCACTCTTTTAATTAAGTGAAAACCACGAGAACTTTTAGAGTTCGTTTTCACCGGCTGTGCCGATATGATGTATCCAATAAACATGTTCTTTGAGGAATCTACCTGCCTCGGAGTTCTGCTTTCAATGGGTGCGTTACTCGGAACGCTGACACCAGGTTTGAGACCCGAGTGCCACATGATGGGGTGAGCTCCTGTCCTCGCCCCAGCTCTTGCCAACCTAGCAGTTTGAAAGCTTGCAAATGCGAGTAGATAAATAGGTACCACTTCGATGGGAAGGTATCAGCCTTTTGTGACATCATGCTGGTCACACGATTGTGGAAATATCTTCAGATAGTGCTGGCTCAATGGCCTTGAAATGGAGATGAGCATCACCCCCTATAGTTGGCAAAAATTAGCGAAATAAAATCCGCAAGGACTCCTTTACCTTACTTTTTTTTTAAAAAAATATACCTACATTAGTGTTATTTTTTGATCTCTGGGTTTAGCTTTTTATATTCAGGTTTTTTCCCCCCAGTTTTATTAGACATATTGAAGGCTCATCAGAGCAGAAAGACGAGCTATAAAAAGATATTTTTTTAAATTCAGAATGGTGCAGAACGTTGATAGACTGGACTAATGTTTGAATATGTGTTACACTGGCATGGATTGGATACAGATTACTTTGCAAGGGCAAAGATTGGAAGACTATCCATCAGTGTTCAGTCAGGTGAACACAGCCACAGTGCAGTTGTAAGGTCAAAATAAATCATTGTTGAAATGTTTGAAAAATTAAATGTTTGTGAGTTATGATGCTCCTGATTCATACCTCCTGAAGTTATGTGCAGATTGGAGTATAAATATACTTCACATTTGCTCTTCTTGTAGTTTTTCATTGAGAGAGAGGGAGAGAGATAACAACAGATAGCTAGATAACAACAGATAGACAGATAGACAACAGCAGGTAGATAAATAAAGAGCCGAGGTGGCGCAGTGGTTAGAGTGCAGTACTGCAGGCTACTTCAGCTGACTGCTAGCTGCAGTTCGGCAGTTCAAATCTCACAGGCTCAAGGTTGACTCAGCCTTCCATCCTTCCAAGGTGGGTAAAATGAGGACCCAGATTGTTGGGGGCAATAAGCTGACTCTGTGAACCACTTAGAGAGGGCTGTAAAGCACTATAAAGCGGTATATAAGTCTAAGTGCTATTGCTATTGCTATAAATAATGATAGATAGGTAGATAGACAGACCGATAGATAGATAGACCGATAGATAGACCGATAGGCAGGCAGGCAGGCAGGCAGGCAGACAGACAGACACTCTAGATAAAAAGATGAAACACATTCAAGGTTAAGAATTTTACCTTTCTACACAATTTTGGTAATTTTGGTAGATTTGATTGTGATGCAGGCTAATAAAGAAATGAGAGCCAGTTTAGTATAGTGGTTAAGGCATCAGTCTAGATACCAGGAGACCCAGAGTTCTAGTCCCATTTTAAACCCCAAGTCAGCTGGATGATATTGGGCCAGTCACTTTCTCTCAGCCCTAGGAAGGAGGCAATGGCAAACTACTTGTGAAAAACGTTGCAGGAAATTGCAGGGAAATTGCAGGGACTTGTCAAGGTAGTCTCCAAGAATCAAACAGGATTGAATGGAAGAAATAAATAAATAAACCGAGTGGAGCAGGTTTATAAATAAATTTGTGTGAAATTGACATGGGAGAGCCCGTTTGCAGTAGTGGTTTTAAGGCACCAGGGTAGAAAGCTGGAGAGTATAATTTCTAGTTCCACCTTAGGCACAAAGCCACCTGGGTCGTTACTTTCTCTCAGCCCTAAGAAGGAAACAATTAAAAACCATTTCTGAAACTCTTGTCAAGAAAGCTGGATGCATTGGTTCAGAGAATTGCCTAGAGTCAAGATTGACCCAATGGCAAGAGGGTGAGAGAGAGAAAGTGAGAGAGAGAGAGAGAGAGAGAGAGAGAGAGAAGACTAAACAGGGAAGGGAGCTGTTTCAATTCTGCCAATACCTGTAAGGGAAAAAAAACCAAGGCTGCTTTGTTGAGAAAGTATATACTGTGTAGATAAAAACGTAGCTTGGCAGTTCCTTGTTAAAATTATTATCTCCTAAATTCCAGGGAACAGTATCAACAGCTCTGTGACCTCTACAGACTGCGAGGGAAAGAAAGAAAGAAGAAAGAAAGAAAGAAAGAAAGAAAGAAGAAAGGAACATTGGATATATTCAAAGAATTGCCTACAGTCAAGACTGAAGGGAAGGAAGGAAGGAAGGAAGGAAGGAAGGAAGGAAGGAAGGAAGGAAGGAAGAAATGTGTAAATGTGTAAATGTTTTATTGATATATTTTTAAATTGTACTTATCATATTTTTTATTGGTGTTTTTTTATTCATGTGTTGTGAGCCATCCAGAGTCCTTCAGGAGTTGGGCGGCATACAAATTTTATTAATAAATAAATAAATAAATAAATAAATAAATAAATAAATACCTGAGGCCTCCCCCTTCCTTTCAGCAAATCTGTTTCATTTTGTAGGGGGAGGAAGGAAAGCCACAATGCAAGTGGTTTACCCATGGGAAAGCTGTTTTTATGCACCCGTCCTTCATTCAAAAGGCTTTATTTACATAAATAGTTGATATGCACATAACCTGACAGCTAAAGTGGGAGACTGTGAGTTATAGTCCTGCCTTAAGCATGAAAGANAAATAAATAAATAAATAAATAAATAAATAAATAAATAAATAAATAAATAAATAAATAAATAAATAAATAAATAAATAAATAAATAAATAAGGAAGGAAGGAAGGAAGGAAGGAAGGAAGGAAGGAAGGAAGGAAGGAAAGAAAGATCTGACATGGATTTAAAAAAAACAGACTAATCCATTTATTTCTTGTGCTTTACAGTGATTTAGATCCTTATTTAGTTGTTGGGATGATCAATGTTTCATAGCTTAATTAAGATTGCTGCTGCGATCTTATAAACACTATATTCCACATTTTCAACAAGAACAGGTTTAAAATAAAATAAAATACTGACCTGAAAAATTGCTGGAGCGTATCACAGTACAATAAAATGTTTTCGAAAACAGCAAACAGTTGGCAGTGATGCATGCCAAGGATTTTGTTTTGCTGACATATTTGGATTTCTTTTCTTTTTCTGTTAAGCAATATTTATTGCTTAACTATTGTGTATGTGCCGCTCAGCTGTTTGTTTTGAAAGGTATATAGGTGAGAGACAGATTGATATTTAGGACTAGAGGCAGTGCGGTGCAGTGGTTAAGTTTGCTGTGGGGAAATCCAGGTTCTAATCATCCTCCAATTGTAAAACTCATTGAATTTAAGCCAGTCACTCTTTCTCTGCCCAATATTTTAAAAAAGAGCTTGTTGTTATATGGAACAACATATAACAACAGTTTTGTTTTACTGCTTCATATCTTGTATGAAAGGAGGCATAGTAATCTGACAGTAAATAAGTACCATGTTTCCCCGAAAATACTACCTACTCAGAAAGTAAGTCCTAGCTTGATTTTTACACATACATCCAATATAAGCCCTGCACCCAATATAAGCCCTACCCCCAAAATAAGCCCTAATCAAGACTCTGCCCACTCCAGGGTGCGCAGGTAAAAATTAAGCTAGGATGGGGATGGGGGGGTGGGTGGAACTGCCCTATACTTACCTTCGGATAGTTGCAGCCAGGCCTTGCACACCTCGGCCCATTTCTTCTGCAGCCAGCAAGGCTTTCCTGAAGGCCTCTGTGGCCGATAACAGAGCTCCGGATCAATCCAGAGCTCTGTTATCGGCTGCAGAGGCCTTCAGGAAAGGCTTGCTGGCCTTGCCAGACAAAGAAGTTCCTGAAGGCCTCTGATAGCAAAAAAGAGGCCCGGGTTGATGCACGCAAGTGAGGTGAACCCCCCCCCCCCCCAACAATAAGACCTGGTGCCTTTTTTTTGGTAGCAAAAAAAATATAAGACAGGGTCTTACTTTCAGGGAAACACGGGTAAATAAAATGCTTTATTAAATCCCCCTGGTATTAGAACGTAAGACTAGATTGGATGAGGCCACTGTCTGACTTTGTTTCTCACGGCAGCCGAGTTGATGCTTCCGAGTTGTTGCATGCAGGGAAATGGAGATATTCTCCACTGCCCATGTTCCTTCGCAAGTGGCCTTTAGAAGCATGGATCCTCCTGACCTGAAGATAATGTTGAATCTTTCTGATGAAAAGCCCCTGATAGTCCTATCTTCCATACATGTATACCATCCCATCCAAATTAATGTCCATCACCACATCTTTTAGCACTGCATCCCACTATTTACACATAAATAGTGTAAATATTTCTCCTATGCCATCACTCTGCTAAATAACTACTTCCCACAACACTGTCAAACTATCTAGAAAGACAGTATTACCATCATTATTCTCATCTTCTCCTTATCTTCTTATGACTATAACTTGTTGCTTGTATCTTACGATTTAAATTGTTTAATTAGTATCCTAGTATGATTTATGTTGATTGCTTATTTAGTATCCATGACTATCACTAAGTGTTGTATCTAATGTTTTAGGATGAATGTATTTTTACAATGACTGTGATAATGATCTATCACTATTGTTGTATGTACACTTAGAGCTTATGCATTGGAGACAAATTCTTTGGGTGTCCTATCACACTTGGTCAATAAAGAATTCTAGTCTAGTCTAGTCTAGTCTAGTCTAGTCCTAGTCCTAGTCTAGTCTAGTCTAGTCTAGTCTAGTCTAGTCTAGTCTAGTCTAGTCTAGTCTAGTCTAGTCTAGTCTAGTCTAGTCTAGTCTAGTCTAGTCTAGTCTAGTCCAGTCCAGTCCAGTCCAGTCCAGTCCAGTCCAGTCCTGTCCTGTCCTGTCCTGTCCTGTCCTGTCCTTTTCTTTCCAGTCCAGTCCAGTCCAGTCCAGTCTATTCCAGTCTTTTCCTTTCCTTTCCTTTCCTTTCCTTTCCTTTCCTTTCCTTTCCTTTCCTTTCCTTTCCTTTCCTTTCCTTTCCTTTCCTTTCCTTTCCTTTCCTTTCCTTTCCATTCCATTCCATTCCATTCCATTCCATTCCATTCTATTGTCTAGTGTGAAGAAATCCTTTCTTTTCTGCTCTAAAACCCCTTCCAGCTTCTTTGGAAGGTCTCTGTCATTGTCTTTGGGAAAAGGGAAAAAAAGTATCTTTCTCCATTTCCTCCCTGCCAGGCAAGATTTTAATCATAGAATCACATTGCAAAGGTGCTTTTTCAAGAGGCAACTGGACTTCCTTTGTTTTTCCTTGAGAATGTTTCACTTCTCATTCAAGAAGCTTCTTCAGTTCTTCAGAACTGAATGTCAGTTCTTCAGAACTGAAGAAGCTTCTTGGATGAAAAGTGAAACGTCTTCAAGGAAAAATGAAGACCAGTTGCCTCTTGAAAAAGCACCGTTTGGACTACCATGACCTGGATATCTGAGAATCTCCATAGACACACAATCATATGCTAAGAAGGGATCTTGGATGTCTCCAAGTCCAACTTGCTGTCCAGGTCAGGAAACCTCAGATTGTCCAAGGCAAATTACAAATCATGTCCTCACACAGTTGCCTTTTTTTTTTAAACTAAAGTGTCCCACAATCTATCCTGTTCTTGCAAGAAAATCCAATGCTCTTTTATTCCTTCCTTCCTTCCTTCCTTCCTTCCTTCCTTCCTTCCTTCCTTCCTTCCTGGGAAAGAGAGCAACTCTTCAAATATTTTCTGGAATAATTATGTCATCGTGCACAGAAATGCATAGCAAGTGATTTCCAGGCTGCATGTAACATCAAACACAATTTTGGTGGCCTCTTTAGGTTCAGTTCCCCCCTTCCCCGCTCCAAAGAAAACCCACAGCCAAAAAGGGAGGGACCCAGATAAGTGCAGACTGAAATAGTGGATGCCACCCAAAGAGAGCAGTGCTTGGTTAATCCATACAGGTAGTCCTTAACTTACAACAGTTCATTTAGTGACAGTTTGAAGTTACAACATACTTGAAAAAAGTGACTTATGACTGTTTTTCACACTTACAACCATTGCAGCATCCCCATGGTCACGTGATCAGTGCTTGGCAATTGGTTCATATTTATGACGGTCACAGTGTCCTGGGGTCATATGATCCCCTTTTGACCTTCTAATAAGCAAGATCAATGGGGAAGCCAGATTCGCTTAACAACTGTGCTACTAACTTAACAACTGCAGTGATTCACTTAACAACCGGGCAAGGAAGGTCTTAAAATAGGGCAAAAATAATTTAACAACTGTCTCACCTACCAACAGAAATTCTGGGGTCAATTGTCATAAATCGAGGACTATCTGTATTTAACCCATTGATATACGTAGAGGTAGCAGAATGGAGAAGGAAAATAGAATAGTACGGTAGGTGCACTCACCTTTGTGCTGTACCTTGAAAGAAGCAATTTGTTGGGTAAAAGTGTGTTCAATAGAAACTAGAGAGACCTCTATGTAAGTATTTTTAATTTATTTATTTATTTGTTTGTCAAACATGTACAAGATAGCAGGTATAGGTATAAACATAAACATAAACAAAGTAAATACAGATAAATGAGGACAATAGGACAGTAGGACAGGGACGATAGGCACGATGGTGCGCTTATGCACGCCCCTTACAGACCTCTTAGGAATGGGGTGAGGTCGACAGTAGACAGTCTAAGGTTAAAGTTTTTGGGGTTTGGGGAAGAAACCACAGAGTCAGGTAGTGAATTCCAGGCGTTGGCTACTCTGTTGCTGAAGTCGTATTTTCTGCAGTCGAGTTTGGAGTGGTTTTCATTAAGTTTGTATCTATTGTGTTTCTCGTGTATTGTTGTGGTTGAAGCTGAAGTTGTCATTGACAGGTAGGGCATTGTGGCAGATAATTTTATGAACTACATTTAGATCGGTTCGAAGGCGATGTAGTTCTAAGTTGTCTAAGCCCAAAATTTCAAGTCTGGTGGAATAAGGTATTCTGTTGCGAGTGGAGGAGTGGAGGACTCTTCTCGTGAAATATTTTTGGACTCTCTCAATTGTATTAATGTACGATATGCAGTGCGGGTTCAAAGTTAGGGTAGAAATGCGAGTGAAGAGAAAGGAGAAAAGAAGGTGAAACCCGTTTCCAATCCTAAGTGATTAGCTGGCAATCCCTGATATAAGAAAAGAGGAGAGATGGAATAATTGACTATTTGGTGGTTTACCAAATATTGAAACCTTGGCTCCATTCTGGAGGTCATTTGATGCTGGACCTTTAAATTGCAGCTATGACTCAGTCTTAATGTCTCATAAGCATTTTTGGCTTTGAGACTCACCTGAACCCTGAATGGCATCCCCAGAGACATTTCAAGGTCCTAAAATTAAATTAGTCCTGTCTGTTTTTATTTATTATTTTTTATATAGTTTTTACAGAAGATTTTAATTACAGTAATGCAAACTAATACAAACTAAACTCAAAGAAAGTCAAGAGAGTTGAAGGAAGGAAAAAGGAGAAAAAAGGAGAAAGGAAAGAAGGAAAAGGAGAAAGGAAATATATAAAGATCTTCCTTCCTTCCTTCCTTCCTTCCTTCCTTCCTTCCTTCCTTCCTTCCTTCCTTCCTTCCTTCCTTCCTTCCTTCCTTCCTTCCTTCCTTCTTTCCCTCCCTCCCTCCCTCCTTCCACAGGCACAAGAGACAGGAAGGTCCAATTAAACTGATTAATTTCTAAACAGACTATGCATAGGAATCTTCTCAACTAATGGTTAGCACCTGCATGGAGTTAGATAAGGATCAAAGGAATTCAAAGGGAATTGGACTTAGTCTGTTTGTGACTATGTAGGGATTCTAGGCTGATCCCTCTTGTAACTCTGCTCCCACTCCTTCTCCCTCCTTCCCTTCCATATACAAATGAAGTTGGTTGAAATTTTAAAAATTAAATGGGAAATAGAAAAAAATAAACCAAGAGAGTGATTTGGATAGTCTTTTTATTGGATTTACAAAAGAGGCTTGTTAAAGCCTTGAATAAGCTCTTGTGATGGGACAAAGAAGAATTGAAAAGAGACCAAATCCTTGGACACTATTTGAATGAATTAAAGATTAAGATTTTCAGAAGTAAAAGGAAGGAGTAGAAGTTGGTTTATTTTACCAAGGTTAAAATAAGACATAAGAGCTTTTATAAAGTTCTGGCGACCTTGTATGGACTTTTTGCTGACACCTGGATTGAAAGGTTGGCATCTTACAGATTTGCTGAAAGATAAGGGATGGGTTATGGAAAAAAGAGGTACCTGTTTGTAAGCTTACAGATAGTAAAGATAAAGATAGTAAGCCATTGCAGCATCCCCACGGTCACGTGATCAAAATTCAGATGGTTGTCTCACATTTATGACGGTTGTAGTCTCCCAGGTCATGTGATCCCCTTTGGCAACCTTCTGACAAGCAAAGTCAATGGGGAGGTCAGATTCACTTAACAGCCGTGTTACTAACTTAACAACTGCAGAGATTCACTTAATAAATTTCGTGAGGTGGGGCAAAATTCACTTAATAAATTTCTCACTTAGCAACGTAAATTTTGGGCTCCAATGTGGTCGTAAGTCGAGGAGAGGCCGGGCAAGGCGAGGCGAGGCTGGGCGTGACAAGGAGCGGTTGGGAGGAGAGGGGAAGGGTGAGGCGTGGCCGGGCGTGGCGAGGAGAGGCTGGGCGAGGAGAGGCGCCCCTCGACGTGAGTGATGTCGAGTTGGCCACGTCCACCCAGTCACATGACTACTCAGCCACGCCTACCCAGCTGGTCATTAGGGTAGAGAACCGGTTGTTAAATTATTTGAATCCTATATATCTTTTATATATAGGGCGAGGGGAGGCGCCCCTCGACGTGAGTGATGTCGAGTTGGCCACGTCCACCCAGTCACATGACTACTCAGCCACGCCTACCCAGCTGGTCATTAGGGCAGAGAACCGGTTGTTAAATTATTTGAATCCTATATATCTTTTATATAT
>QLTV01004088.1:12550-28953 GCA_003457575.1 Thermophis baileyi | reverse complement strand
CTATCATGTCTCCCCTGGTCCTTCTCTTCGCTAGACTGGCCATGCCCAGTTCTTGCAACCGCTCTTCGTATGTTATAGTTTCCAGACCCCTAATCATCCTGGTTGCTCTCCTCTGCACTTTCTCTAGAGTCTCAACGTCTTTTTTGTAGTGCGACCGTTTTGTCCTGCGACCGTTCTTTATATGTTTTTTGTCTCCAGGCCTTTAATCTTCTTAGTTGCTCTTCTTTGCACTTTTTCCAAAGTCTCAACATCTTTTTTTGTAATGTGGTGACCAAAACTGGATGCAGTATTCCAAGCGCTAATACTTCACGTGACTTTGTTTATCAGAAGTTAGTTGGGAAGATTGCAAATGGCAATCACATGACCCCAGGATGCTGCAACTATCGTAAATATGTGCTGGTTACCAAACACCCAAATTTTGAGCAGTGATTGTAGAGATGCTATGGCAGTTGTAAGGGCAAGGACCAGTAAGTCATATTTTTTTTTACTTATAGTGTGAAAGTGTACTTATATGTACTTAAGCAGTACACAAGCAGACTTCAAGTACTATTGTAACTTTCAACAGTCGCTAAATAAATGGTTGTAAATAAAAAACTACCTGTATTCACAGTGTGGTTGCAGTGTTGGTTTAGCTAACACAGAAAGGAGCACAGTGGCTCGAGTGGTTGAAACCCTAGGCAGGAGGTTAGCAAGCCCATGTTCGAGACCCCAGAGCTGCTATGGGGCAGGGTTGAGTTCTCATCCTTCACTCCAGCTCCTGCCAGGGACATCAAAGAAGCCCCCAACTGGGCATCCCCAGGGCAACGATGATCCTTTCGACCCGGAAGAGTCTCTGTGCTTCTGACATGAGTACAAAAGCCAACACAAAGTGTACACAAACACAAGAAAGTGTCAGATTGAGAAGCACAAGGGATCTAGTCAAGAAAATCAGAGAAATCATAGGAAGCTCCAATCTCGTCAGTGTCATAAGAAACAGGCATAGAAAGGAGTTAATGATGGACTATAATGCTTAAAAATGGAATGAATACATGGAAATTAGGCAAAAAGACTGTCAGATGACAGTGAGTGAGAATGCAAGTATGCATCGTTACAGTGTTTAGACCAGAGGTGGGTTTCAGCAGGTTCTGACCAGTTCTGGAGAACCGGTAGCGGAAATTTTGAGTAGTTCGGAGAACCGGTAAATACCACCTCTGACTGGCCCCGCCCCCATCTATTCTCTGCCTCCCGAGTCCCAGCTGATCGGGAGGAAATGGGGATTTTGCAGTAACCTTCCCCTGGAGTGGGGTGGGAATTGAGATTTTACAGTATCCTTCCCCTGCCACGCCCACCAAGCCACGCCTACCAAGCCACACCACGCCCACCAAGCCATGCCCACAGAACCGGTAGTAAAAATTTTTGAATCCCACCACTGCTCTAGACCATTGGTGTCAAACCTTTTGGCTTGCCTGGGCCACACTGAGTGAAGAGGTATTGTCTTGAGCTATATGTAATATATATGTATAGGTATGTATGTGTGTGTGTGTATGTGTGTGTGTGTGTGTATGTATATATATATGTATGTATGTAATGTATATGTATATGTATATGTATATGTATATGTATATGTATATGTATATGTATATGTATATGTATATGTATATGTATATGTATATGTATATGGCTCTGGATGGGTTACAATTCAAGTTGTAATATAGTTCATGTATATAAATCACATAATACTATTAAAAGTTTATGATCTTATGGGGCCACATTACTAGCTGTCCAGGGCTGCAGGTTGGACACACCTGATCTAGATGAAAGGTGTACCCTTTGTGGAAATCAACTACTTTGAGTTATGGTGATGGAAAAGATTACTTCACAAGGACAGACATAAGAAGCAATTCTTCAATGCTAGATTAAATCAACCCAGAATGCTCCCTGGAAGCATAGAATCATAGGGCTGGAAGGGACCTTGGAGGTCTTCTAGTCTAACCCCCTGCCCAAGGCAGAAGTCCTTATGCCATCCCAGAGAAATGGTTGTCCAAACTTTTCTTGAAAACCTCCAGTGATAGAGCAGCCATGGTGCATGGATCATGAAACAAAGGATATCATATTCCGGGCACATGAGGTGGGCTCATGTTTCTATAGAAAAGATAATCAAATCGGGGAAAGATGGAAAGAAGGAGAAGAGACCAATAGCGTGTAAGAAAAATAGACAGAGTTACAGAAATGTACCTGCAAAAATTGCTTAGTATGGTGAGAGGTAGGACAACCTGGAGAATTGTATCCATAGAATCAGCAGGAGTTGGCTATGACTCAGTGGAGCATAATAACAACAACAGATGTCAGCAATGAATTCTCTTTGTTATTAGTTCTTGTTGAAATGCAGAAGAAAGTTTAAAAGGAATTTTATACACAGAATGTTCTGATTCATCAGTGGCCAAATTGAAACTTTTTTTTTTTTTTCATCAGTTGGGGTGCTGTGACACTATGACTCTTATTCAGTATTATAGCTCCCTCTTTTGGTGAAAAAAAAACCATGTGGTTGTGTGTTTTCTATTTTATTGTTGCTAAAAAACTGACATTGACTTGATGGTATGTTGTATCTATCAACCTATATACATTGTGCTTGTGTGTGTGGGTATCCACAAATAGAGATACAATAAATTTTCTTCTTCCACTATTTCCCAAAGAAAAATTCAGTTGTAATTTTCTTTTCCCCAGTACGGTAGTACAGGGAATTTGATACCAAAAATGTACTCTTGAGTTACAGATAGTCCTCCACTTACGACGATGTTTGATGTTACAAAGGCAAAGAAAAAAAAATGACTTATGACTGTTTTTCCACACTTATGACCATTGCAGCACGTGATCACAATTTGGAGGCTTGTCAATGGACTCATAATTATGAGGGTCCCGGGGTCATGTGATCCCCTTTTGCGACCTTCTGACAAGCAAACTCAATGGGGAAGCCAGATTCACTTAACAACCGTGTTACTAACTTAACAGCTGAAATGAACTGTGCAAAAAAGGTCGTAAAATGGGGCAAAACTCACTTAACTGTCTCACTTAGCAACAGAAATTTTGGGCTTAATTGTGGTTGGAAGCCGAGGGCTACCTGTATAGTTTTCTCTACTTACGCTCTTCCCTCCCAAATCAATGCAGCTTTTTGTTCTGCAGATTAAGGGGTGGAGGGGGGGAGAAAAGAAATACAGAACTTCTCATTTAAATATGAATAGGAAAGTAGGTTAGAAGGGACATCACAGGCTGCATCATCACACCCTCACTCCCCTGGGCCCACATCTTTGCAATGACTTTTCAGGCATTTAAATATCCTGAGTCTGGGTTGCATAATGTACTTAACCAGATCAGTTCAAAACTTTGCACTTACATTTTTTAAAATTTTATTTTATGTACTAAATCAATTGATGTGGCTGCCCAACTTGCAAATATGACTCCGAGCAACTAACTATGTAGTAGAACAGTAGGGGGGAAAATGCAATATCAGCAAAAAATATGTATATATTAGTCGGCAAGAACAAGTCAAATACTCACCCAACAGGAACAATAGCATCCTCACGGCTGTCTAACCTTAATGTCAACTTAATGTTTGTGGTTTGAATAAATAGATGCATGTATTCAGGTTCTATTGATGTTTTTAACTGTTGGCTAGGAGATATCTAGAGATTGATATAAGATTTTTATCTATTTATTTATTTTGTCAAGCATGTATGAGAAAACAAGTATAAGTATAAACGTAGCATATAAACATATAAGTATAAACAGGTATAAGTATAAGAAATGAGTACGAAATGGGAACAGTAGGACAGGGACGGTAGGCACGCTGGTGCGCTTATGCACGCCCCCTTACAGACCTCTTAGGAATGGGGTGAGGTCCACGGTAGACAGTTTAAGGTTAAAGTTATGGGGGTTTGAGGATGTAACAACTGAGTCAGGTAGTGTATTCCAGGCATTGATCACTCTGTTGCTGAAGTCGTATTTTCTACAATCGAGTTTGGAGCAGTTTACTATGAGTTTATATCTATTGTTTGCCCGTGGATTATTGCGGTTGAAGCTAAAGTAGTCATTGACAGGTGGGATGTTGTAACTGACAATTTTGTGTACTAAGCTTAGGTCAGACCGTAGGCGGCGTAGTTCTAGGTTGTCCAGGCCCAAAATTTCAAGCCTGGTGGCGTAAGGTATTCTATTGCGAGAAGAGGAGTGGAGTACTCTTCTCGTGAAATACCTCTGGATCAGTGGTGGGTTGCTGTCGGTTCGGACTGGTTCTCCAGTACTGGTGGCGGAAATTTCCTCCCGCTCACTGAACCGGCAGCGATGGCCGGCTGGCCACACCCCCGAACTGGTAAAACGCGCACTTCCGACGCGATGCGAACCGGTAGGGAAAGTAAGTAGAACCCACCCCTGCTCTGGATGGACACTTATATAAATGTGTCAAATAAATAAATACCTCCCAACTCCAATGCCCTGGTTATAGAACACCATGGTTAGTTGGTTTTTTTCTTTCTGTGGCCTAACATGTTGCACAATTGTGGCCTGTTTGTTTTATGAGTTAGTGCATTGTGTCTGCATAGAAAATAGGTTAATTTAAGAGTGGGATATAGCTGGCCTATTCTCTGTGACGCTCTTGGTTTTTGCTTTTCTGGTGTTGGAAATTCTCCATTAAAATTTGAAGATGGGCAATAGAATTTTTTTCCTGTTGGGGAATTCTGGAATTCCCAGTGGCACAAAATGTTTTGTTCAGCCCTTCCATCTGTGGTGTTTTCCAGCTTCGATGAGAGTTCAGCTCCTAGAATTCTCAGGCAGTTTGAGGGTTTGTAGTCTTTGCACATCTGGAGAGCAGCAGGCTATAGAAATATCTATTCCAGTTGATCATGCTTGTAATTTACCCAGAGATCTACTCCATCTTTAAGATGTGTGGACTTCAACTCCCAGAATTCTCCTGCCAGCATGTTAGATAGGGATTTCTGGGAGTTGGAATCCTCATACTTTAAACCAGGGGTGCCAAACTCGATTTCATTGAAGGCCGCATCAGGGGTGTGTTTGACCTCGAGGGGCCGGGGGGGCGTGGCCAGGGTGGGCGTGGCCAGCTCAATGTCACTCGTGTCGGGGGCACCTGTGGTGGCCCAACCGCTCTGCCAGCAAAAACGGGCTCCCGAGCTCCATTTTCGGCTGCAACAGCCTCCTGCAACCCTCTGCCAGCGAAAACGGAGCTCAGGAGGGCCGCGTGCGTTTCTCCTGAGCTCCGTTTTCACTGGCAGAGGCACCACGGGCCGGTTCTTTGCTGTTTCCAGGGAGGCCCCGCAGGTCAGATCTAAGCACCCTGCAGGCTGGATCCAGCCCGTGGGCCTTGAGTTTGACACCCCTGCTTTAAACCTCAAATCTAAGGTTGAGAATCACTGGCATAAAGGGGAAAACTGTCTAATACAAGAAATTTTCTGTTCCTCCCACCTCCTTTAAATTCTGATTGAGGAACAGATAGAAGATAGGAAAGGTGCCTGAGAAAATATAGAAAAAGAATGCATGCTGCAAGAAGAAGAAAAAATTCCCCAAAATTTGGAGGCATGGATTAAGGCCAGTATTATTCGTGTTTCCATTTCTTAAGAAACAATCAGAATAGAGCTGGAAGGGACCTTGGAGGTCTTCTTGTCCAACCCTTTGCTCAAGCAGGAGACCCTATACCATACTGGACAAATGGCTGTCCAATCTTTTCTTAAAAACCTCCAGTGTTGGAACACCCACAACTTCTGAAGGCAAGCCGTTCCACTGATTATTTGTTCTCACTGTCAGGAAGTTTCTCCTTAGTTCTAGGTTGCCTCTGTCCTTGATTAGTTTCCATCCATTGCTTCTTATCCTGCCTTCAGGTGCTTTGGAGAATAAGTTGACCCCCTTTTCTTTGTGGCAGACCCTCAAATACTGGAATACTGCTATACCTGTACACAAGAAGAGGGGAAAAGATACCAATATACCCTAGTTGTAGGCAATAGAATGTCCTTGAAATTTACATATTCATTCTCATGTATATATATATATATATACTGTATATGACTCACTGATGGCCTAAAGGGGGAAGGATTAAAAAAAAAATCAATCTAGGAAAAAAGAGGATAATCCCACTCACTGCCAAGGATCTCCAGTTCTCTACAGGTAATCCTCAACTTGCAACTATTCATAGAGTGACTGTTCAAAGTTACAGCAGCACTGAAAAAAGTGACTTATGACCATTTTTCACACTTACGACCATTGCAGCATCCCTGTGGTCATGTGAACAAAATTTGAACATTTGGCAACTGGTTCTCATTTATGACGGTTGCAGTGTCCTGGTGTCAAATGACTACTTTTTGTGACCTTCTAACAAGCAAAGTCAATGGGGAAGCCAAATTCACTTAACAACTGTGATACTAACTTAAGAACTGCAGTGATTCACTTAACAACTGCGGTAAGAAGGTTGTAAAATGGGGCAAAATTTACATTAACGATTGACTTGCTTAGCAATGGACCTGTTGGGCTCAATTGTGATGGTAAGCCAAGGACTACGTGTATTTCAAAGAGCCAGGCTGTTGTAATCCTCCTAAGAACAGCTTCAAGGTCTTAATCTTGACTTAGCATTAGTGCTTGAAGAAAATCAGTGCACTAACAAAATAATTCAACCCTTCTTTTTTTTAGAAATTCGGGAAGCTTTCCGAGTCCTGGACCGGGATGGCAATGGCTTCATTTCTAAGCAGGAGCTGGGAATGGCCATGCGTTCTTTGGGATACATGCCTAGCGAGGTGGAACTGGCCATTATTATGCAGCGGTTGGACATGGATGGTGAGTCTTTCAGTTTTTTCTCATAGTCTTTGCTGAAGGAGAATGTGCTGGTTGCCAGCAGACTTCCAGGTGGTACTCAAGGTGCTACTTAACCTTTTTAAAATCCTTAATGCCACAGAGCCAGGTTATTTACAGGTCTGTTAGCAATAAACTCTCCTCATCCAGTAAGAACTGACAAAGTTCGTGAGCTCCAAACCCTGTCACTCAATAAGTGTGATCTGGTAGGACCTAGGAGATGTGCCTTCTCTATCAAATGCCTGTCCCTGGAATAGCATTTCCCCAAGAACCAAATGGCCCTAACTTTCCCTATCTCCCTTTCTAAAGCTTTTGTGACTTCCTTTCCCTCCTCACTCCTTGGGTCAGGAGGATTTGTGGTTCCATCCAAAGTGATTGTTGACTTATTGAATTGCTTTGGTGGCTTCTCTTCTACAAGTTTTATTATATTTCATTGTAGTTTAATCTTGTTTTTATTTTAATAATAAGATAGAATAACAGAGATGGAAGGGACCTTGGAGGTCTTCTAGTCCAACCTCCTGCTTAGGCAGGAAACCCTACACCACTTCAGACAAAAGGTTATCCAATATCTTCTTAAAAGCTTGTTGAACATTCTTAAAAGAATGTTGGAGCATTCACAACTTCTGGAGGCAAGTTGTTCCACTGATTAATTGTTCTAACTGTCAGGAAATTTCTCCTAAGTTGCTTCTCTCCTTAATTAGTTTCCATCCATTGCTTCTTGTCCTACCCTCAGGTGCTTTGGAAAATAGCTTGACTCCCTCTTCTTTGTGGCAGCCTCTCAAATATTGGAACACTGCTACCATGTCACCCCTAGTCCTTCTTTTCATTAAACTAGACATACCCAGTTCCTGAAACCGTTGTTCATATGTTGCCCAGAATCATTTTGGAAAGGCAGGTATAGTAAATTGACTAACCAGGTAAATCAGCAAGCAGACATCAAAGCCATTTTTAGACTTTGAAAGGATGGGTTGCCAATACTTTGTGTGGCAGTATGTCTATATAAGTTAAAGATGCTGAACTTGTCAGCTGGAAAGCTGGCAGGCTGGGTTCAAGACCTGAGCACTGCACAACGGGGTGAGCTCCCGTTACTTGCCAGAACTTCTGCCCACCTAGCAGTTCGAAAGCATGCGAATGCGAGTGGATAAATAGGTGCCACTTTGGTGAGAAGGTAACAGCATTCCATGTGCCTTGGTGTATAGTCATGCTGGCCACATGACCACGGAAGCATCTTTGGACAATGCTGGCTTCCTTGGCCAAGAAACAGAGATGAGCACCGCCTCTGGAGTCAGACACGACTGGACAGGTGGAACCTTTACCTTTATGTCTACATACAAAAAGACAAAGGTAAGTTAAAGGTGTAAAAGTATCCTGGGAAGCTGGTAGAAAAAAAGTACATCTGATTCCCTCCTTGGGCGATGGTTGTTTTCTGATTGTCACCCTCATAATGGCCGCCATTTTCTGTAGAGGCTCCTACGATGCTCTCGAAATTCCAACGATAGCCAGTAGCCCAAAAGGTTTGGGAGAAAAAAAGTTTATCTGGATGCCAAGTGAGGTAACTCGCTGTGAAAAGATGCAAAAGCGGGAAATCATCCAACATGTGAATATGAGTGGCAGAATGCATTTACTTGCCTGTGATATCTTTGTTGCTTTCATCTGCATGGAATTGTATGGATTTTCCTCTTGAAAGAGTGCCTGAAGTGCCCATGTTTTTTATTATGTTCTTACTCTGTTTGGAGAAGTATCTCTGTGCGCACACAACTATTTTCTTCTGAAGCCCTTCACCAAATCTTCTTATCAAAGAACAGGTAGCTCATTGATAAGAGAGCCTTTTTAATAGCACTGCAGATAGCCCTCCAGATTTCTCATGAAATCTTCATTGTGGTGTTGTTTTTATTTTCCAAGCTTCTTTTCAGAATTACTGGTTATTTACTGTTGGTGCTTTTATCTGCTGTCCTATTGTTAAAGTAAATAGATACTATTTCTGTCACTACGTTCATTTTAATTTGTCAGCAGGACTCTTATTCTGAAACAACAATGTACACTGATATGCAGCCATATGATACCTGTACTGCGCATGTGTTAATCTTTTCTTTGTTCTCTTTGTTCTTCACCATGTAGACACAAACTTAGATGTTCTTATTTTTGTTTTGAAAAATATATTAATTTTATTCTTTCCTGGACTCCGGTCTTATTCTTGAGTCTTGACAAGATTCATTTCACCTCTAATTATTTTTCTCCGCAACAGTTTCTATTTTATTGCTGTTTTATTATGTTATATTGTTTCTGGTACCCAACAGTCAGAGAAGTGTGATTGACAGGCATTCTACTACACGTAGTCCTCGATTTACAATAGTTCCAAATCAATTTTTATTTTTTGTTTTTTGTTTAACACCCCCCCCCCAAACATACATATTTTATGTACAGAGTGTTGTCCGGATCAATCTTACACATCTTTCATACATAGTCTATTTTTTATCATCCCTCTATTTTCAATTTCAACCATAATGTTCTCTTTACATATTTTTTAACTTAACTTATTTTCTTCTTAATACATAAACGATATTACTAATCGCCCAAATTCCTAGTCTCTTACCATAACATCAATTAACTATCATATTTATTCATTATCCAATGATAATGGGATCATTATCAAATTTGAGAAATGAATTTTTCTCAAATTTTCTGTCCTACTACATTTCAATTTCATCTCTAATTTAACATAATTTAATTTATGTTGTCTTTAAAATTAAACCAAATTATCCTTTCACATTCCATCTGCTGCTCCATTTTACTATGATCAATATACATCATTATCTCAAAGTCTTACATGAAAACCCTTTCCCTTCATTAACTATCCACCGTTAATAATGTATCAAATTTTCCATCCCAATTTTCTTAATAATCTGTTTTGCCATAAAATGTACATCATCATATAGCTTAGTTACTGCTGAGTTATTACCATAATCAATATACATCATCATATTCAAATCTAACATTGAAAACTCTTTCACTTAATTAACTATCCACAACTTATTATATTAATGCCATTTCCTTAAATCTACTAATATGAACCTTATTTACTTTCCTCCTTTCCGCTAAACTTTAATTCTCTCAAGGATGCCACTTCTTATTAATTTTCTCCTTTTATCCCATTTCCTTAACTTCTTTTTCTTTTCTTTTTTTTTCTTTTTATGTATCTTATATCTTTTCTCCTGAGTCTTTTTTCTTTCTTTTGAATCTAATATTCGGGTGGTTCCCTCCCCAATTTTCCCTAGTCTCTTCCCACTGTTTCCCTCTTTACCCTTTGATTGATTCTTTTTTGAGTGACGTTCCCCTCTATCCGCTCTCTCTCTTGTGGCTCTCTCCAATCCACAATCCACACAAATCAGCTGGTTGTCAAAGCTGTCTTAAAACTTTAAATCCACCAAAAAAAGGTTTTTTTTCTTCTCCCAGATTTCTTCTTTTTATTATTTTATGTTTCTCCAATTAGTTATAGCCAAAGTAATCTTCTTGGGCTTTGGTAATTCAGCCTCCACTTTTTTTCTTTCTCTGCACAGTTTCCAAATGCCAATTAGCCGCTTTTTCCAGCTTGGAAAATTTTTTAAAAATCCAAATTCAAAGTTGCCTTTTACCTGTGAGTTGGTCACTCTCTCACCCGGTTTCAGCACTCCATTCAACACCACTCCAGCACCTAAACTTAGTCCGGTTGCCCCAGCTTTGTAGCGGTCATTCAAAGATGGCCACCGCCCCCCCACCACCGGTTCGAAGAGATGTCTCGAGCTTGCCTGCTCCTCTTTGGTCATCCGAGATGCCTCTCCTTCTTCACCGCCCCTTCAGGACGGTTCCGGTCTGAAGACCCCCCGGCAGCGGTTTGTCAGACTGGATTTTCGTGAAGCTGGTCAGAGCTCGCTATTTCCAGTCTGTCTCACCACGATGCTTCCGGTTCCTCTTATCCTCGATTTACAATAGTGACCATTCAAAATTACAATGGCATGAAAAAATGACTTATGACCATTTTTCACACTTATGAAAATTGCGGCAACCCAGTGGTCATGTGATAAAAATTCAGATACTTGACAACGGACTCATATTTATGACTCTTGTAGTGTCCCAGGGTCACGTGGTCACTTTTTGCGACCTTCTGACAAGCAAAGTCAACGGGGAAGCTGGATTCACTTAACAACCGTGTTACTAACTTAAAAACTGCCATGATTCACTTAACAACTGTGGCAAGAAAGGTCATAAAATGGGCCAAAACTCACATAATAAATGTATCACTTAGCAATAGAAATGTTTGGTTCAATTGTGGTCATAATTTGAGGACTATTTGGAATGTAATGAATAAAGTAAATCTGATTTCTACCTATATTAAATTCTATTAACCATTCAGTATTCTTCTCTCCTTCAGTATGTAGTGAGAGGCAAGAATGCTACCCTGATAACATCAGTGCATGTGTGTGTGTGTGCGTGCGTGCAGTTGTCTGTGCAATTTTCTTGTCAACATTTTCAGAAACGGTTTGCCCTTGCCTTCTTCCTAGGATTGAAAAAGAGAGCGATTGGCCGAGATTTACTAAATTAGCTTCCAGTTCAATGCAGGACATGGAACTTAAACAGCCTCTGAGCTTCTAGTCCATTGTCTTCAATCGCTACAGAAATTATCAGAAAGGGTTTTTTTTCTGCCTAGATGCTGAGTACATGCATAGATGTTCTCCTTAATGGGCCCTTATTACATTTACAAAAATATATGAGTCTTTTATAAAATAAAGTAATAATTTGAGATGGAACGGTGGGAGATACCTGATCCGGACTTCCTGCAGTTTATCTGAATGCTAAGCCTGGATGTATAATAATGTGCTAAATTGGATCAGGAGAATTGGGTAAAGAGGAATTGGATATTTCCCACCTCTTGCTATTTCCCCAATTGTAAGAATAAGCACAAATGTCTGTTCTAATAAATTTTGACTGCCAAGAAAGGGCAGTTTCCAAATTGTTAAGCAAAGAGCCCAGGTTGTTGAATCCAGGAAAGTGGAGTCCTCCTCTAACTTTTAAATAATCCACATTTCCAAAACTGTTTAAAGAATAAGCTTTTTTCAACTATCAGCAAGATACAAAGCAATGAAGATAGATAAGTGTTGGGAAAAACCCACCCAGGCAAGGAGGAGGGATCAAGCAGGGAACTAGCTCTGAATCTTTGCACAGCCGCAAGAAGCATAAGCCTGACATCCCACCCAGGGGTGAAATACTCCCGGTTCGGGCATGCCTGTCGGTCGTTGGAAAGCCGATAGCGACGGTAGCACGAGGCGTCACCCACCCACCCGGATGCCGCCATTTGGGGTTTTTTTACCCTCTGCGCAGAGGGTGCGCAGAACCGGGAGCATTGCGCCCGGCGGGTGGGCGACGCCTCATGCTACCGTCGCTATTGGCTTTCCAACGACCGACAGGCATGCCCGAACCAGCAGCATTTCACCCCTGATCCCACCCCAAGTTCCATGGAACTTTATCTGTTTACACAGTAGTTTATATAGTTGAACTTTATCTTTCTCAAGGGAAAGTGAGCATTCTGGGGAAATTTCTGTACTATAGATAGAATACAGTAGTCAACTTGAACCCTTCAGCTGTGGTTCTGGTTGCTTGTGCCTAACAGTGAATCGAGGAGAAATAGGTTAAAAAAGAAGCGGGGAAATGCTCAGGTTTACAACACCTTCAGTAAATAACTGTTGTTAGACTGGCATCCATTCACTGATAATCCAGAAATTTAAATTTATCCTGATGGTGCAAATTGTAAAAGGTGTATAGGTAATCCTCAAGTTACAACCAGAATAACAGAATTCAAAGGGATCTTGGAGGTCTTCTAGTCTGACCCCCTATTCAGGCAGGAGACCCTATACCATTTCAGACAAATGGCTATCCAATCTCTTCTTAAAAGCCTCCAGTGATGGAGCACCCACAAGGCAAGTCTGAAGGCAAGTCGTTCCACTGGTTAATTGTTCTCACTGTCAGGAAATTTCTCCTTAGTTCTAGGTTGCTTCTCTCCTTGATTAGTTTCCATCCATTGCTGCTTGTCCTGCCTTCAGGTGCTTTGGAGAATAAGTTGACCATTTGTTTAGTGACCTTTGAAAGTTGCAGTGGTGCTGAACCAATGGAACTTACACCTGGTTACGACTGTTCTAGTTATATTATAATATATATATATAAAACTATATATTATATGTTATATGTAGTTATAGTTGATTGGTTGGAGAGGGCTGGCTCCTGCGTGAAGCAGTCTGCGCTGTGATTGGTTGCTGTGGGTGTGGAGGAGGCGTTTCCCTTCCCCCCCCCACCTTTTTTTCTTCTGTGTGCCGTGTATGCTCTGTAATTTACCTCATGATGCTCCTGTTTGTCTGACTAGTTTGTTGTAGACAGGTAGCCCTCGACTTAACAACGGTTCATTTAGTGACCGTTCAAAGTTACAACATTACTGAAAAAAGTGACTTATGACCGTTTTTCACACTTACGACCGTTGCAGCATCCCCATGGCCACATGATTTACATTTGGATGCTTGACAACTGCCTCACATTTATGACGGTTGCAGTGTCCCGAGGTCATGTGCACAGCTTTTGCCACCTTCTGACAAGCAAAGTGAACGGGGGAACTAGATTCACTTAACAACCCTGTCACTAATTTAACAACTGCAGTGATTCCCTTAACAAATGTGGCAAGAAAAGTCGTAAAATGGGGCAAAACTCACTAACAAATTTCTTACTTCACAACATAAATTTTGGGCTCAATTGTGGTCATAAGTCGAGGACTACCTGTATACTGATGTAAAATATATTTATTTATACAAAACTACAAGTACGTGTCAGTGTCTATGACTTCATTTGGACACCTGCTGTGCAATTCCCAGACAGACCAGCATAGAAATTTAATAACCTATAATCAGCAAAGAGCAGTTATAACTTTCAGACGGGTACTTTCAGACCACAAGGTTCCGTCTTAGGCCCAGTACTCTTCAATATTTTCATAAACGACTTAGATGAGGGAATAGAAGGGGAATTTACCAAATTTGCAGATAATACTAAGCTGGCAGGAATAGCCAACACCCTAGATGACAGGCTCAAGATCCAGATGGATCTTGACAGACTTGAACACTGGGCCCTATCTAACAAAATGAAATTCAATGTAGAGAAAAGTAAAGTCTAAACTTAGGTAAAAAAAACCAAAGTACACATATAGACTGGGTGAAACCAGGTTTAATAGCAGTAACTGTGAGAGGGATCTTGGAGTCTTAGTGTGCGGTGGCAGCCAAAAAAGCTAATGCAATCCTAAATTGCATTAACAGAGGGATACAATCAAGATCAAGTGAGGTACTAATACTACTCTATAAAGCATTAGTAAGACCACAGAATAGAATACTGCATCCAGTTTTGGTCACCACACTATAAAAAAG
Source organism: Thermophis baileyi (assembly GCA_003457575.1). NCBI lineage: Eukaryota > Metazoa > Chordata > Lepidosauria > Squamata > Dipsadidae > Thermophis > Thermophis baileyi. The sequence goes on along the minus strand of QLTV01004088.1, from coordinate 14,698 downwards.
ATGTTGAGACACTAGAAAGAGTGCAGAGAAGGGCAACCAAGATGATTATGGGGCTGGAGACTAAAACATATGAAGAATGGTTACTAGGAAGAGGAGAGCAACCAGGATGATCAGGGGACTGGAGACTAAAACATACGAAGAGCGGTTGCAGGCACTGGGCATGGATAGTCTAGTGAAGAGAAGGACCAGGGGAGACATGATAGCTGTGTTTCCATATTTGAGGGGCTGCCACAGAGAGGAAGGGGTAAAGCTATTTTCCAAGGCACCCTAAGGAATAATGGATGGAAACTGAACAAGGAGAGATTCAACCTAGAAATAAGGAGAAATTTTCTGACAGTGAGAACAATCAACCAATGGAACAGCTTGCCTTTGGAAGTTGTGGGAGTTTCATCACTGGAGGCTTTCAAGAAGAGATTGGACCGCCATTTGTCAGAAATGGTGTAGGGTCTCCTGCTTGGGCAGGGGGTTGGACTAGATGACCTACAAGGTCCCTTCCAACTCTGTTAATCTGTTAATCTGTTATGACTTTAAAGAGGTGGGGAGCTGAGAAGTGAAGTGATTGCCCAAAAAAACAGCCACGTCCCTCCAGAAATGTTCCAAAAGACAGTTGCATGAGATAAGCAACTCATTGGCTTGGCACATATATTAGGGTCAGGGAACCCAATCAGCCATTCACAGAAACCCTTGCACGCCCCTTGCATTATGCATTTATAGACGTGAAGTTGCAAAAGTGAACATTACAAGAACAGCAGAAAAGCCACTTAGTTTGCCAAGGGGTCCGAAACGCCATGCAACATTTCAAAGCTCCGTGATTTATTATGCTGCTTCAGCACAGCACCTACCTTCATTTCACAGATCTCATAAATCTCTTTTGGTGAGGTGATTCATCTGAAGTTTTGTTGAAAGGAAGCTTCCCTTCAACATTTTACTCAGCCGCTTAAGTACTGCGGTATATTGCTGCTGTTAATACTATTTTGGCAATCATTTTTACAACCCACTAATGTTTGTTAGCACGGCTTGTTGTTACTGAACAGTGGTGCTCAAAGTTTTGTAACTATGAGTTTAGAGCAGAGTTGCCAAACAGATTTCCCTTTGAGAATTTTTCGAGTGGATGATCCATGAATTAACCTTTTGATGGTGTTTGTTAAAAAATTCAGAATTCTGCACGAACCTCTCTATCTGTCCTTCAGTTTCCAGGCGCAGCTCAATTGCTGATTTGATTAGCTTGTGCTTTACATTTAAATATTCTGGCCTGTAAGAGTTATTTTACAGGAGGATACATACGGAAATGAAAACATAAATCATAGTGAAGGAGGTAGTTACAATATCAACAATAATTATACTTCCTCATTATATATAAATGCAGTTCTGCAGAGGAATTATTGAGTCTGTCATTTGTACTTCTATAACTGGTTTGGTACAGTAACCAAATTACAGACTTCAACAGCTAGTTAGGACTGCAGAAAAAAACTATTGCAACCAGCCTGCCTTCCATTGAGGACCTGTATACTACACAGGTCAGAAAGAGGGCTGAGAAAATACCTACAGACCAGAGTGGCTTCCTACCAGTTCTAACCGGTTCTTTAGAACCGGTAGTAACTCGGCGATGACGTCATGGAGCCGGTTCTGTCGGTGTCTCCGTGGGCGCCACCATCTTGGATTTTGCTTCTGCGCATGCGCAGAAGCTAATTTTTGCTTCTGCGCATGCGCAGAAGCTATTTTTTTATTGCTGCGGGAGCGTGCACGCATGGCACGACCCTGAACGAACCAGCAGCAAAAGGATCCAGAACCCACCCCTGCTACAGACCCCTCACCTCCTGAACATAAACTGTTTCAACTCTTCCCCTCAGGACTGTTAGATAGTGGGTAGAGATGACAGGAGACAGACTTCCAAAGCAGCTCTTTATTTCAGCTCTTGTGTAAGCAACCAGCAAAGAGCAGTCTGACAGCTTGCCCTTTTATAGGGAGCTGTCAGACAGACCAGCCAATAGCGTTTGAGCTTTTTCCCGCTCAAACGCTGGACCTGGTTGGAACCATGCAACATAGTTTAAACAGTTAGAACATAACACCCCTCCCCTCCTGGATGGAGCTGTCCAGCATACGTAATCACGCAGGTAGGCGGGGGGTTTTGGAGCCCTACTGGACCTG
>QLTV01004087.1:3323191-3350372 GCA_003457575.1 Thermophis baileyi | reverse complement strand
ATGTCGTTGTTTTGTTTTTGTTTTTCCCCCCTGCATTCGAGGAAGTGATTTTAAAACTGCCTACAAATAAATACCCTTTAGGAAAAAAAAGGGGGGGGTTAAATGCAGGCCCTGGCTGTCTTTTAGGGACTCCTTTTTTCCCAGCTTTTGAGGCACTGATTTTTAAAACTCCACAAAAATTAAAAGCATCAATAGGTAGAAAAAAAAGGGGATTAAATGCAGGCCCTGGCTGCCTTTTAGGGGCTCCTTTTCCCCCAGCTTTTGAGGCACTGATTTTTTTAAAACTTCATAAAAATTAAAAGCATCAATAGGCCAGAATGATTACAAATAAAAAGCATTTTTTATTTCACAGCCCCCCTCCCCCCAAAGTAGGATTTGTTTCCCAAAAAAACACAGGCCCATAGAATTAGTCTAGGGTTAATCTAATCATGTCCCCAGAGGCTTGACAGTCATGAAAATAGGGCTATGGCCTTGCACCACACCTTAACTGTTAGGGTTACTCAAGCTTATCTTGATGGGCTTAGGCCAACACGTCATATCCGGCACCACATGGGGTGGATTATGTACATCACATCCGGAGGGTGGGGGCTATGCACGTCATATCCGGAGGGTGGGGGCTGGACACGTCACTTCCGCTTAGGGGCATGACCTGGTGACGTAATCAACACGTGGCTTTGTTTACTTTGATGACGTCACTGATCAAAAGTACTGATAATTTTCATTAAAAAAAGGTATGAACTATATCTACTAATCACCACTTGTATTACGTAATCTAAAAACAGAAAACAAAACATGGAATTCCAAACTTTAAAAAGTGGTGATTATAAAACTTAAAATATTTAATTAGAAGGGAGATTTCAAGAACAGAAATTTTACCTGGGGATTCTGAAAGTAGGGCTGTTAAATGTTGTTAATTCTAACAACAATTTCTATTTTTGAACTGAGGAAATGTGGGGAAAGGTATATAAATCCACAGTGGCTGAGGTGCTTAGATAGGCAGGAAATGTTGTATATGATGTTAGATCAGCTGTTAAACCTGGTTTCTGTTTGTGGATACTTAAAATAAATATTTATCTTTGTCAAGATTTGCCAATGCCCATTCTCATATGAAGAATATTCTCGTAAGAATATGCTCTGTAAATGTCCTTTTTTCTGAAGCTTTTTAATTTGTAACTTTATGAGTTCTGCAGTGCCATCTTGCCCTGGAATTGTATAGATGCTCTCTGCCACTGTAGTGGAGTCCTTGGAAAAATCAGGTTTATGATATGCTTTATGACAGAAGCATACCAACATGTATTGTGAAGCAGATTTTCCCTTAAAATCTGTAGTGCCTCACTGCCCTAACACTCACTCAGTTCTACATATCCACTGAATAGCCTAGCATGTACTGTAAGCGATAACTTACAATATGGCAAATACCACTTTTGTGTCTCATATTGTATATCATCAGGGGGAAATCTGTAACCCTGAAAAACAGCTTAAAATTGAATAAAATTTTAAAAGATTGAAGTCAAAGTAAAATAATACATGGATTATTTTATTATTATCCTTGCATGGATTGCCCCTGTGATCATGTAGGAGAGACAGGGAGGAAGCTAACCACCAGGTTGCAAGAACATAAGCGAGTGGTCAGACGAGGAGACCCAAACTCATTAGTAGCCTCACATTGCAATGAATAAAGACATACATTCAATTTCGCAGCTTCTAACATCATTGGCCACGCAAGTAGAAAGATAGCCAGGGAAATGATTGAAACCTGGGAAGTGGGCCCCTTGTCCGTTAACAGGCGTACTGGTTTACTACCAGCTTATCAGGTACTTAGGAGCCAGGGGCTTGGCAGAACAAGGAAACAACAGCCAATCACCAGCCATCAACATACCAATCAACCAATAGGAAGGCTTCACAGAAATATAACTCACAGAATAGCCCAAAGCACATATTCCAGTAGAGAGAAATTCCCTGAAGATGAGCTCCAGCATGAGTCTGAAAACTCGGAAGAGTAAACCTCTGGTCCCAGTGACAAACCCAGCTTTGATTTTGCAAAATAATACAATAATTCTTGCAATAGCAGATAGTTGTGGATTCCTACATTACTAGTTTAAAAATTCTTGTGAAATTTATCTCAGTGAACTTGAAGTCAGGCCTTTCAAATGCTCATAAACAATTCTGGATTTTTAAATCATACCTGGCAGGAGGCTGTCAGTTCTTCTGGTAGTACTGATTCTCTGTAGGCTGTTTCTGCTGCACTGCACAAACAGTTGGTGGACAACACCTGTCTTTCTCCATCTGCCCATTATGATGATGGTGATTACATTTTGGTACATTTATTGATACCAAATACTTCCTCTTAAGATTTCAAACAGACTCTCCCAGTCTGCAGTGAATTGGCTGATTTACAGTTCCTACTATTTTTAAACATGATGGTTTTGGAAAGGTGTCCAGAAAACTGTATATGTTCTAAAATATCTCACTGAAGGAGAAGGAGGGCAGCGGGAGAAACTATTTCCAGATTGAATGCACTCCTATGTTGAGATAAACCACAGTGAAAGTTTAAAAGAAATCCCCACAATGAAAAATTGCCAGAAATCGACAGCTTGAGCACTAGCAAGCATTAACACCCTCTTTGCTAATTGCTGCCATCACGAATTAATGGAAGCCTTTTAAATCTCTTGTCAGTGCTTATGTGGTGTTCCATAGTTAAGGGATTTCTAGGTTGTACATAACAGATGTCATGATTAATATGCAACTGCATATGTTTCAAGTCTATCACATTTTATGTACAATTTCTCATCTTCTTTGGTCCTTGTACTCTGCTTCATCTATCACAGCTAACTTAAAATAGTTTTTCTCTTCTCTTCTCTTCTCTTCTCTTCTTCTCTTCTCTTCTCTTCTCTTCTCTTCTCTTCTCTTCTCTTCTCTTCTCTTCTCTTCTCCTCCCCTCCTCTCCTCTCCTCTCCTCCCCCTCCCTCCCCTCCCCTCCTATTCCATCCCATCCTCTCCTCAACAATTTAAATATGCTTTCTTGGAAAGGATAACATTCTTAAAGTAGTAATGTTGGATGTTCAGATAAGCTGTGACTAAGCATCAGTCAACTAAAAATGTCCCTTGATCTCCATTACAGCTAGATGATTTTTAAAGTAGTCTTTTAATAAAATAGACCAGTTTATAGTATTTGTATGTGCAATGCTTGTGTTGGAAATCTAATTCACTACCTACTTCATTTGCTGATAAATCATGCCAGCCATTTGTGAATAGGAAAATCTTCCATGGCAGACATTTCTCAATGTCCCTCGTGTGTTCTTGAATTTTTTTTTAAAAATTATCTAGTCCTGAGATAAGCACATAGTAATCCAACCCTATCTATGTCTACTCAAAAGTAAGCAGTGTTGTCTGGAATAATCCACTAGCTTGAAGTATGTATGAATATTACAGGTCTTTGTTTAGCCACTTACAACATTTACAACATTGATGAAAAATTACTTTATAACCAATCCTTCTATTTACGATCTTTGCAGGTCTCCAAAACAAAGGAAAGTAAGATTATAAGCACAGTTACAGTTTCATTTAGTGACTTCTTCATTTAACAATCATGTTGCTGGATCCAACTGTGAGCATTAAACAAGAACTAGCCACGGTCATCCCTATCTTCAAAAAGGGAGACCCCAGCCTAGTTGAAAATTACAGACCAATCTCTTTATGTTGTGTCACCTGCAAAGTCATGGAATCAATCATTAACCAATCCATTACCCTAACTAACAACCTACTCTCTCACAAACAATTTGGTTTCAGGAAAAATTTATCCTTCAATCTACAACACCTACACTGTAAAAACATATGGACTACACAACTCAGGGCAAAGCAATAGACCCAATTTACATAGACTTTTGCAAAGCCTTTGACTCAGTTGTACACGACAAACTACTTCTAAAAGTAAAATCTTATGGCATTTCTGGACCCCTGCTCAAATGGATTACTGCATTCCTGTCAAACAGGCAACAAGTGGTCAAAATAGGAAGAGTTTTATCCAACCCTGTACCTGTCAACAGTGGAGTTCCCCAAGGCAGCATTTTAGGACCAACTCTCTTTATTCTTTACATAAATGACCTTTGTGACAATATAAAAAGCAACTGCGTCCTCTTCGCAGATGATGTAAAAAACAATAATCAGAACACAAAATACAAACTAGATGATCACGACCTTGTTGACGATCCTCACTCTGTTAAGGACCTTGGAGTACTCATCTCTAATGATCTAAGTGCCAGAGCCCACTGCAACAGCATTGCTAAGAAGGCATTAAAAGTGGTTAACCTAATCTTGCATAGCTTCTTCTCTGGTAATATTGTACTTCTAACTAGAGCATATAAAACATTTGCTAGACCAATTCTCGAATACAGCTCATCTGTCTGGAATCCACACTACATATCGGACATTAATACAATTGAGAATGTCCAGAGATATTTCACGAGACGAGTACTACACTCCTCCATTCGCAACAGAATACCTTATGCTACCAGACTTGAAATTTTAGGCCTAGAAAACTTAGAACTGCGCCACCTTCGATCTGACCTAAGTGTAGCGCACAAATTTATATGCTACAATGTCCTACCTGTCAATGACTACTTCAGCTTCAACCGAAACAATACACGAGCTCACAATAGATACAAACTTAATGTAAACCGCTCCAAACTTGATTGCAAAAAATTCGACTTCAGCAACAGAGTGGCCAATGCCTGGAATACATTACCCGACTCTGTAGTTTCTTCCCCAAACCCCCAAATCTTTAACCTTAAACTGTCTACCATCGACCTCACCTCACCCCATTCCTAAGAGGTCTGTAAGGGGCATGCATAAGCGCACCAGCGTGCCTACCGTCCCTGTCCTAAAGTCCCCATGTATTCGAAAAATATGTACTCAAAACCATGTCTGTACTTATTGTATACTCATATTAATGTTTATACTATGCCTGTAATCATATACATGCTTGACAAAATAAAATAAAATAAATAAATAAATAAATAAATAAACAAACTACCTGTCCATTGTGAATATACAGATCGATTGATTCTTTGAACCATACACTTGATTATTGAAATCCACATATGGATGGAAGTATATCTATCACAGTAAATTCTTTGTAAACAATGGGCATTTCTAAACCACCATTGCTTTCATTGCTCAAACTTTTATAAACTGTTTGAATGTGATACATGATTCACTTCATTTCACTTGAAATACTGAGAAAAAAGTGCAAGTTGTAACCCAAAAGAGAGGGAGGCGTAGATATTTTTAAAGCCCTTGGTAGCATGGTTTATAGTTGTCTTGTCAGATTTCTTTTTTTTTTCTTAGTTTGTACTACTGAGACAGAGCTATAAAAGTGCCAACTAGTATTTCCTTTACAGGACTGGAACTGGGTAGGAAGTTGAAGCAAAAATCTGTTTAAATGGGAAATCCACCTGTCTTTCTTAAAAACAAAATGTACACGCGCACACGCACACACACACACACACACACACGTGTGTGTGTGTGTGTGTGTGTGTGTGTGTATACATTGTAAAGCAACATAACTAACTTCTATAAGCAAGGTCTAGGTACGGCCTGTATTAATTATAATATAAACACCAACATTATTTTAAATAAGGTAATATCTAAAATGACAACCAAATAAAAGTATCTAAAGTTATTAATATCAACCAGGTATTTAAATTTTAAATGAATTATAGTTACAAAGAATGCATTGTGGGAGATTGGCCCATCATAGTCTGCTGGATCTTCTGTGCTGATGACAAAAGCTAGCTACATGCTGTGTAACAAGGGTTCCTTCATCTATGAGTAGCATCTGGATATAGGCCAAATTGGGGCGCCCAGGAGATCTACCAATCTATAATTTGAATCTGGTTTGGAAGTACCTGTAAAGGAAGCAATCAAGAAGAACACATTCTGTAGTTTCCACCTCTCCAGAATTACAGAGTCAGAGCCTTTCAACCAATGGTACTTTTTAATATCTACCATCCAATCCTGCAGAGGGGAGATCATGGCATCGTGCAAGATAGAAAGCTTTCCAGTGGTTGTCCCAAAGGTGCTTTTTCAGGAGGCAACTGGACTTTCTTGTTTTTTCTTTGAAGACGTTTCCCTTCTCATCCAAGAAGCTTCTTCAGCTCTGACAGGATAGTGGGGAATGCAATATATTCTTTGCAGACAGCTGGTCATTTGCATCCTTTTAGAGGGTCGCTGAAGCACTTGGAGGATTGTGTCCTCAGGGTCACCTCAGTAGTGCTCCTGGTTCCTGTAGTCTGCCATTTTTTTTTCTGGAAATCCATTCCTACTCCCACACCATTCCAAGGGTGTGGATGTTTCCATGTTTCCAATGGTTCGATGTTTCTAGTGTGTAAGGTAGCCGGCAGCAATGACAATAGTGTGTAAGGTAGCCGGCAGCAATGACAATATATCTGATGTGTATTGGTGACAGGAAGGTTGAGGCTTGCTTTTACACTTTGTCCTCTATTTACAATATGTGAAACATTAAAAGCTTCTGAAAGATGTATTTCCCCCCAAAAAATAAACAAGGACTAATGTGTTGGATGTTCTGTGCACCATCTACTAAGGAAGATAAAAACTTAAAATCATGCCTTACATCTCTGCAATTTAATATAATTTTGTGGCGCAAGCAATATAGACAGTATATTAGCAGTAGAATATTTACCAGATACAAATCTTATAAAGGAGACCATGTGCAATACAAAACAAATAGACACAGTTCTTACATGTTATAATCAGTAACTGGAATCTGAAAAAGTCTTTAATCCTATTTTTAATGACGAATTAAAAGAAATTGAGAATATTAAATGTTTTCTTTTTCAAATACAAATGACAGAATGCCGTCTTATTAATTGCATCTTTGGTCAGTGCATCTACATGAAGCAAAACCATAAGGCTGTTGAGCTACCTGCATCTACCCTTTCAAAACAATGGTGTTCCATTGTGGCTCATTATAAGCTTTATTCAGACTTTTTTGAATGAAATCCAGATTCCTACCCAAAGGAAAGAGATCATGGCTTGCACGTAAGAGCCTAGAAAGAATCTATTCAGAAAAGCAGGACCAACAACTTCAAAACTCTCCCTCTTTGTAGCTGAATCTCCTGCTGGGCTGAAGCAAAATCATAACTTATGCTCAGCTCAGCAAATGGCACTTCAAAGTAGTTCCTTTAGCTATTGTATAAATATTCCTAGTTCTTTTAGGAAAGAGAAGATAGCAAAGATAAAAGCTTAACATGGGGCCTTAAAAGGATGCATTACATTCCTAATTGCTATTGGCTTTCTTTATTTTTCCCCATTCTCTAGATCTCTTTCCACAACCGTCAGTATCAGCAAAAATTTCAATACTTTGGTTTTTCCAGAGTTAACCAGGTTGTTGTTTTGGCCTTGAAGCAAAGAACAAAGTATACTACTTTTTCTTTACTCTCCCCAAATTCTTCCTTTAACCCTCCATCATCTATCTGGTCAGGTCTGTCTACTGAGGATGTACAGATAGTCCTCGACTTACGACCACAACTCAGCCCAAAATTTCTGTTGTTAAGTGAGAGATTTGTAAAGTGAGTTTTGCCCCATTTTATGACCTTTCTTGCCACAGTTCAACTGTGAATCACCATAGTTGATAAATTAGCAACAGGTTTGTTAAATGAATCTGGCTTCCCCATTGATTTTGCTCGTCGAAAAGTTGCAAGAGGTGATTACATGACCTTAGGATACAGCAAGGATCATAAGTATGAGTCAGTCGCCAAGCATCTGAATTTTGATCACATGATCATGAGGGTGCTACAAAGGTCGTAATGATAAAAAAAGGTCATAAGTCACTTTTTTCAGTACCGTTGTAACTAAATGAACTGTTGTAAGTCAAGGACTACCTGTGCTAAGGTGTTTGGAATTTCATTGGTCATCAGAGGGTCTTACTCTGTTGCTGAACTGAAGTGCTATCTACCCATCCTTGAGTAAACTATACTGGCAAGAAATGTGTTACTCCCATGACTAATTCCTACCCCATCTCTTGCTTATCATTCAAATCACAGGAATTGCATGATTTCCTTCTACATTAATGGGACGGAGATTTTACACACCTGGAAACTGTCCTTTGACAGTTCAATAACAGTGTAGTTATGGATAACGTAAGCAATAGCAATAGCACTTAGACTTATATACCGCTTCATAGTGCTTTACAGCCCTCTCTAAGCGGTTTACAGAGTTAGCATATTGCCCCCAACAATCTGGGTCCTCATTTTACCCACCTCGCCTCTTTCATTTGTGATCTAGTGTGAGATGAAGGCAACAGCATGAGAATATAGCAGATGATATTGCCAGGGGTTGTTGGTGTTATGATGTGCAAATAAAAAAAGCCCACAACTGTGATAAGTGCTTCCTCGACAGAAGAAAGTTAACTTCAATAGAACATTTCAATGACATTAGAAATTAGAAAGAATTTTGAGGTCCTGGCACTACATCCTGATTAAATGTAGAATGCATGGGATGTAGGCAGGTATCCAACAATCTTGCTGCTTCTGCCAAAATCATGTTGTCATGATTCCTTTTGGGTACATGTGCAAAGTACACACAAAAGGGGCTGCACTTGCATCATGGAATGGGATAACTCACCACAGCCAACTTGCCATGGTCAACTCACCACGGGTCAACACCATATGGCCAACTTGCCATAGGACAACTCGCTGCAGGACAATTCAACAATTCAATTTAATTATTTAAAATAATTTTAAAAATTTAATTTTTATCATTTACATTTCATTTTGTCCCTCCTTTGGCATCTTTTCTTTAATGATTCTATTCCACTATTTCTTTAATATTAGTGTAACTCTAATCCCGTGGCGAGTTGTCCTGTAGAAAGTTGGCCATGATGAGTTGTTCCACGTTGAGTTGGGATGCTGCTGTTTCCACCCTCAAAAATTCTTGCTTACCCTTGAACATACAAAAGGAAATATTTCCTTTCTAGCTGTTAAGTGAAACAGAAGCAGTTACTTTGAGACACTCCTAGTTCACATTTTCCTTCTCCTAGTTTTGACTTCTTTGCCTACGGCCCATTTCTGGAAAACGTATCTCAAGATTTTACTCATTCTATTGCTTTAGGGTTATTCTAAGCTCCTTTCTCCCCACCTAGCTCATTCCCTTTTCTTTAAAGCCAGCAACTTTGATCTTGTTCTTTCTTAGAACATACATTCAAGGTAGTACGGATCTCGGGGGGAAGTTGGTTCCAAAAAGTCGGAGCGGCTACAGAGAAGGCCCTCCCCCGCGGGCCCGCCAGCCGACACTGTCTGGCTGATGGGACCTGAAGAAGGCCAGCCCTGTGCGACTTCACTGGTCGTTGGGAGGAGTGTGGCAGAAGGCGGTCACGCAGATAAACTGGTCCTAAGCCATGTAGGGCTTTAAAGGTAACAACCAACACCTTAAATTGTGACCGGAGCACAATCGGCAGCCAGTGCAGCTCGCGAAGGATGGAACTCGTGTGGGTGTACCTTGGCACCCAAGGTTGGCCAAGCAAGGTGGCTGAGGCCGTGGTGAGTTGCCATAGACCCCTTGCATCATGATGATGTGACGTTGCTTTCATTGTGTTGCCCCCTCTTTAACTATTGGAAATGCTGATAGATTAGTAGTGGGTTCTAAATCCCGTCGCTACCGGTTTGCGCGCACACATGCGCTTCTGCACATGCGCATAAGCATCCCAGGTGGGTGGGCGGAGCCTCCTGCCGCTGCCGCTACCGGTTCGCCGAACCAGGATGAACCGGGAGCAACCCACCACTGTGATAGATGCATGTATCATGATTGGACTCAGGGTTGGCAACCTTAAGATTATGTACAGATACACAAGTGCCAAGATTACAAAATGAAAACTGCAAAATGGCTGTATTTTGTCAACTAGATTTTGACTTTTTCCCTAGGTTTTATTCTGTTTTAAGGGGTACTTTCTGCTCTTAGTTCCATCTTAAATCCCCCTTTTAATTACCCCATCACCAGATGGCCTACAGAGTTACTAGATACAGGTAGTCCTTGATGTACAGCCATTCATACAGTAACCATTCAAAATTACAATGGAACTCAAAAAAGGACTTACAACCATTCCTCACACTTACAACTGTCATAGTATCCCCATGATCAGGTGATCAAAATTTGGGCATTTGGCAACCAGCATGTTTTTATGGTAGTTGCAGCATCCTAGAGTCATGTGACTGGCATTTGCAACCTTCCCAGCTGGCTTCCGACAAGCAAAGTCCATGGGGGGAATCAGATTCGCTTAACAACCACGATTCACTTAACTGCATGGTTCATTTAACAAACATGGCAAAAAAAGGTTGTAAAATTGGGTGTGACTCACTTAAGTTCCTGCTTAGCAACTGAAATTCTGATCTCAGTTGTGGTCATAATTTGAGGACTACCTGTAGTCTCCTATCATCAGAAATTGGGTGGCTGAATTGTGGTGCCTGAGCTTCCAAATATTGTCTATCCGTGCACTAATCAATTACAGCTTGCTTCACTATGTCCTCCAAAACAGAAGGACTAATAACCAATCCATTTTAAATATACAAATAATAAGCAAATAAATATTACATTTTACTATAGGGGGAAAAATTCACAACTCCAATTTTAAATTAAAGTGGCAGAATTAGGAAATTATTTCAGGAGAAATCTTCCTTTTTCTTATAATAGCTGCAGTCTTCATGAATGTATGCTTGTCATTGTCCACACAGAATAATTTCTGTAAATGCATTTCTTCACTTTCAGGTCAAGGTACATCATAATTAAATACAGTACAAAATGAGGGTGGAGGTTCATTCCCTGAGCTTGTGGGTTGGTTTCTGAACATTTCATTACCAGACTAGGTAACATTTTCAGCAGAATTTAGGGGATGTCAGTGTCGGTGTTCTTCTACTTGTAAGAACTCCGTGTGGTCAGTAGATCTTGTGATGGGGAGGTCACATCAGGTGAGGGTCAAATCAGATGAGGGTCTTGTGATTGGTCTTGTGATGGGTCTTGTGATGGATCAGGTGTGGGTCGCATCAGGTGAGGGTCTTGTGATGGGTCTTGTGATGGGGAGGTCACATCAGGTGAGGTCATTGGGAACCCCCACTCTCATCCTACACCCAAGTTATTCACCACAATCCTGTTGGCACTTTGTTATAGATTTATCCTTTTTCTAACATTTTAATACAAACTAAAATGAAATTTGAGCTTAATTGTCAAGATTTTAAAATAAATGGGGGGGGGAATCACATTTCTCATTTATTATTTTGCCTAGAGGAATTGCAGAAGTAGGAACTTGGAAAAAAAAATACACAGAACACCTGATTTTATGTCCTGAAGGAAAACCTTGTCTATTCAATAGAGGCCATTGATGAATATGTTGTTACAAAAGCTATTGTCAGCCCATTCACATTTTCTCAACATAAAGCAGGTTTTACATACACCAAATGTTTAATTAATGTAGTGATTAATTCTTTTTTTTTTATGATGCTATTGCCATTTGGCAGCTGTTTTGTCAAAGCTGCCTTCCTCATTATGGAATTTTGACTTGTAAAAGGAAGTCAAGCATAGAAAATGGGCTTATTGAATTATCCAGCTCACCAATTATATAGTATAAAATTATTCATCCTGATATAATTTGATCAGGAAAAATCATTTATCTTTAGTAACTGTGTAAAATTAGATATTGCTATGCTGGATAGGTGCAATTTTGCAAGTGTTTGTAGTTAAGAGAAGTTTGTTAAAAAGTGAACATTGAATTATTGACTTTTTTTCCTGATTCCACTTTGTTATGAAAAAGGTTACTTTCTGACTAGCAGCTCCATGGAGCCCAATTCACTGAAAGATTAAAAAGCAGTACTTAGCTATTTTAGAGCAAAATGCCTGACCAGGGAACCATTACTGGGGAAGATGCTTTTGAGAAAGCTAATTTCAAGTATGTGTCAGTCTGTTAGAAAATTAATTAATCCAAAACCATTCTTAACTATTTCTTCATGGAATCAACATAGGATCATTGCATACATGCCTTATGCAAGGCCTTATGGTATTGAGATAAATTAGTATAATCGCAATGGAATGAAACTTGGAACTTTTAAAGAGAAGATTTGTCAAATCCAGAAAATGGGGACAATCCCATATTTGATATTTTTGATATGGTTTTTGATACCGGTTATATGAAAACAGAAAAAGGAGACTACGACTGTATGGATATTTTGCTTCGGTCAGACTTTCCAGAGTAAGGAAAAAGTAAGCAGTAACTTCTCTGACATTTGACTACAAATTAAATCTTATTGTAATATGCTGGAACAATATTATAGGTAGATCATGCTTAACAACTGCCCTGTTTAGTGACCACTCAAACTTATGGCAGTGCTGAAAAAAGTAATTTTAGGTCTATTCCTCACATTTGCCATCATTGCAAAGGTTCACAGTCATTTAACTTTGTATATTTTACAGCAGTTTCTGACAAAGTCAAATTGCAAATCATGATTAGGTGATGTTTTGTATAATGACTGTGGGTGATTCACTTAAAGACCAGGTGGAAGTGAGGTCACAAGCCTGTTGTGGTCATGCGATGTTTTCTTTAACAACTGCATCACTTAGTGACAGAGTTGCTAGTCCTAATTTTGGTCTTTAAGTGAAGATTACTTGCTCAAATGCTTTTAACATTGGTGGGGCATTCCCCTGATTAGCAAACTCACTCCTGCTTTCTGATATACTATCTGCAACACTAGTTCCAAGAGTCTTTGGGAAAGATTTTAACTTTACTTTTTAATGTGCCTTAAGATTCTTTATGAGTTTAATTTGAAGAAACATTCTAGGCCTCTTGGGTAATGTTCTTTCTCAGAGGAATGCAATTTATATTATTCTCTCCTATACTTTATCCTCATAACATTCTTATGAGGTAAAGTAGTCAGGAACTGGAGATGTGTAAAATTTGAAATATATTTAGTTTGAAACACGCTCTTCAAACTTCACTGAATGTGTTCTGATGCTGTTCCAATTTTATACAATATCTATATGTTAACACTGAACAGGTTATTTTCAAAATAGCAATAATACAGATTAACAGAGTTGGAAGGGACCCCGCAGGTCATCTAGTCCAATCCCCCGCTCAAGCAGGAGACCCTACACCATTTCTGACAGATGGCAATCCAGTCTCTTCTTGAAAGCTTCCAGTGATGAAGCTCCCACAACTTCCAAAGGCAAGCTGTTCCATGGGTTGATTGTTCTCACTGTCAGAAAGTTCCTCCTTATTTCTAGGTTGAATCTCTCCTTGATCAGTTTCCATCCATTATTCCTTGTCTGTCCTTCAGGTGCTTTGGAGAATAGCTTGACCCCATCCTCTCTGTGGCAGCCCCTCAAAAATTGGAACACTGTTATCAGGTCTCCCCTGGTCCTTCTCTTTGCTAGACTATCCATGCCCAGTTCCTGCAACCGCTCTTTGTATGTTTTAGTCTCCAGTCCCCTGATCATCCTGGTTGCTCTCCTCTGCACTTTTTCTAGAGTCTCAATATCTTTTTAATAGTGTGGTGACAGATGAGTTAATCTTCTTGTTCCACAATATTATAATCCTGACCAATAAATCTCCCTGCAATGGTTAACTATGGATAATTTGTGACAGGTCCTGTAATATCCTTTGTCTGTGCTAAAATAATATTTATTAGGTTATGCTACAATATTTTGTCCAATAATGCATTTGGTGAACCCCAAATTATTATTACAACTCTCAGAATTTCCAGCTCTACTTTCTGCAACTGGTAATCTCAGAAAATCTGAAGGATACTTAATTAAGGAAAAGGCATTGGCCATTAACTCTTAAATACAAATGGTATTGAAATTAACAAGCTCCAGTTCTGATGATAAGCTCAATGGTTTATTTTTCCCGCCGCTAGATTAGCCAATCAGCGGCGGCCATGCAAATTCAGGCTACGTCCGTCCGTCCGTCCGTAACACCCCTCCCCTCCTAGATTGAGGCTTGTCCAATCGGTGATGTACAAGAGTCATGTAGTCCTGCAGGTAGGCGGGACGTTTAATGTTCCTACTGGACCTGCACAGTTCAGTCGTTCCGGGGACGGTGGCCTGTGCGGTCAGGCCTGCTGTCTCTCCTGGACTTCTCAATGGAACCTTCATTATATTGAATCAGGACACTGTCGGAAGAGAGTAGCTCTTTAACTGTGGTGAATGCGCTGTCCTCCTTCCATCCCCAGGTCCACGTGGTTGTCTTCCCCAGTAATTTGTGGAGTGGCTCAGCAACCATTGCCTTCTGTTTTAAAAAGATACTATAAAAGTTCAATAGTCCAAAGAAGGCTTGTAGTTCTATTTTATTCTTAGGGGTTGGGGCTTCTTTTATTGCTTTTACTTTGCTGTCCGTGTGGTGGATGCCGGACCCATCGATTACATAGCCCAGGAACTCAACTTTGCTTACGCCAATTTTACATTTTTCCTTTTTTACTTTGAGTCCCTTCTTTTGGAATCTCTCCAATGTTTCTTTTAGTTGGCCCAAGAGTTATTCCTTTGATTCTCCTGATATGAGGACGTCATCAAAGTATGGGACTACTCCTGGAATGCCCTGCAGGAGGCACTCCATCATACTTTGGAATAGTCCGGGGGGCGACGCTTACTCCAATTTTCAGCCGTTTGCATTTGAATGCCCCTCTACGCGTCACAATCGTTTGGGCCTCTGCAGTGGCAGCGTCCACTGGTAATTGTTGATAGGCCTGTGCCAAGTCCAATTTGGTGAATATTTGTCCATTTCCCAGTGAGTGTAACAGATATTGCACTACTGGCACCGGATATGCACTTTTCTGTAATGCTTTATTTAAAGTCCCCTTATAATCCGCCCAGATGCAGATGGAGCCATCTGGCTTGATTGGGGTGACTATGGGGGTCTCCCACGTGGCATGATCGATCGGCTCCAGGATCCCTTGGCCAATGAGTTTATCCAGTTTCTCATCTACCTTGGCCCGTAGAGCAAACGGGACCCTCCGTGTCTTTAGCCTTATTGGGGTAACAACAGGGTCTAGGTTAAACAAGATAGGTTTCCCTGAATATTTACCTAGGCTCCCGTCGAACACGTCCCCGAATTGGGCCAGCAGTTGGTCTAGTTCGGTTCCTCTGATTTGATATATGCCCATGATGCCAAGTCCCAATGTCCGGAACCACTCAATGTCCAGCAATGTGGACCGGTTGCTTGCGACGACGATCAGGGGAAGTCGGCCGCAGAAATCTTTAAACTGAACCCTTACTTCAGTTCGGCCCCACAGGGGAATGCTGTTTCCCTGGAAATTGTTCAGCGTGATATTCTGTGGCTTGAATTGTCTTCTTGATATTGTTGGCTTTAGGCGTTGGAGCGTTCGCCAGGACACAATGGTAAAAAACGATCTGGTGTCTAGCTCCATTTCACATGGGGTTCCTTCAATGGATATAGTGACATGGTATTTGTTCCCATCGCGTGCGTCCGAATGCCCCACAGTGGTCTGGTTGAATCCCCTGGTGTCTGGATAGTGATCCTCCCAGTGCTTGTTCCGTTGGAACCTGGGTCTCGCTTGTCCTTGCCTCCCTGGGCCCGTTGGTGGCTTGGGTTGGTAGGGGGTTGGCTGTGTGGCTCCACAGGCCTCGGCTATGTGGCCTTGTCATTGGCACCAGTGGCAGATCGCCTCCTTAAACTGGCAAGCCATTCTAGCATGGAGCCCCATGCATCCGGAACAACGGAGTTGCTTAAACTCATTGTCCCTGTGGCTTACCCGTTTGTCCGGATATACTCTGTGGATGGCTTCTTCTTCCTCCCATTCGTCTCCGTATTCTGGAACCTCGGTGGCCCAGTCGGGCTCTCGGTGGGTTCGATGGACCCCGCTGGTCTTCCGGATGTCTGCAGCGGAATTATCGGAGGATTCAGCAGCCCTCGCTTCTTCGACTGCGTCTTTAAAGGTCACCCCTATTCGCACTAATAGTTTCTTTTGGAGTGTTAGGTCCTTCATGCCCAGGATGACCCGATCCCACATCATCTCCTCGTGATTTACGAATTCACACTTTGTCGCGATCTCCATCAGCTTGGCCACAAAGTCATTTATGGTCTCCCCTTCTCGTTGGTGCCGATGGTAAAATTTGTTCCTGCTCACCATGGGGGTCGCCGTTGGGGCATAGTGATCCTTGAGGGTGTTTTGCAGTGTTGTCCACAATATTGCCTCTATGTCTGTGGGTGCGACAAGGGTCTGTGCCATCTTGTATATCTTTGTCCCGCAATAAGTGAGGAAGAGAGCTCTCTTTCGGTTGTCTGGGAGGTCCTGGTAATTGTTGGCTTCCAGGAACATACTGAACCAGCTCATATACATGTGCCATTCTTCTGCTTGCGGGTTGAATAAGGCTGGTGCGGGGGAGGTCTGAGTAGTCATCCTCAAGTTTGGCCGGAGGAGGCTTTGGTCCTTGCTGTATAAGATGGCCACGGATGCCATGAGGTGGAAGTTCAGTCCCTTTGTCCTTTCTTGTCCTCTTCAGGATCCCACCTTCATTGCCAGTGTTAGATAGGGGGCGCAGTGAAGAAGAGACAGGACGCGGGAGACTTTCAGCACCTTTATTTCCCTAGCCGCGATGTACGAACTACCGGCTAGGCTGCCGGGGCTCTCTATTTAAAGAGCTCCAGCAGGCTAGCCAGCCACTGACAGCGGTTTATTTTTCACACCGCTAGATTAGCCAATCAGCGGCGGCCATGCAAATCTGGGCTACGTCCGTCCGTCCATAACAGGAAAATAGTACGGATCTGTTAGAAAGGCAGATTTCTGTTGGCTCCTAGCTCAAATTTAGCCTGGCTGTTGTATCCTTCTACAGAACAATTTCATGGTCTGACCCCTGTTTTAGTGTAACATCTCAGAGTATTTTTCCCACTTTCCTCTAGGTAATGGGCTTCTATATTTTCTTAATGAACCAAAGCTATGTCTCTAGGTCAAAAAGACAGTGTAATGGCTTTGGACCTCTGCCATAAGTTTAAAGGTGACTGTAACATTTCTACAACTTTTTTTCCTCTGTTTTCTTCACCAAGATTGTTTTTTAAAAACAAGTTTTGGCCTATTTTAAGCAGGATATTTTTAATTAAAATAAGCATTAAAAACCCATGAAAGATTATAAAGGCCAATTTGGGTCAAATACATTTTTTTTTTGAAACTGAAAAAAAATATATTCTAACTGAAACAATTTCCAGTCTATACAATATGTTCTCTCTTGTGAAGATCTACTGAAGCTGTTCAGGTATTACCAACCTCAGCATGAAAGTTTGTGCATATGAAAAAGATACCAATTCTCCCATAAACTTCTGGCTGAAAACTTTCAGAACTGGTTATATTGATAATGAGGCTCCTTCAGGAGAAGAAAAGGCAAAGGCAGGTCCTGGTTGGAACACTTTCTTCTGGACTACACCATTCTATTTTTATTTGCACTCTAGTTTTCCATTTTCATTCCAGTCGCTTTGCATTATCTGGCCAAGAAATATGTCTTTGGGTTCCAAAATTTCTAAAAGCAATGGTGTGCTTGATGGTGCTTTTTTTTTTTTTTAAAGATATAAGAAACCTTAAAATCAGCACATGAAGAAAGCAGAAAAGGAAGAACGAGAAAGATGGTAAAAATGATAGAATGGCTATCAAAAATAAATGCAGTAGTTCTATGTAATTCTTCACTTCACAAGCTAGTATATAAATGGGTTCATCTGCATGGTGACTAGAAGCAAAAGGGAACAGTTTAAGATAAGAAAAAGAATTTCAGCCTTACAGTCCTTTCAAGAGGAGCAGGAAAGCCATATCGATGATAATGTCAAAACAATGAAACATGTTATCCCCCAACCAAGTTCTGCCCTTATATAGTTGTCCCCTATGGATACCGGCAAGACAAGACAAGTGATATAAGAAATACAAGTCACTGTGAAGATCATATGAACCATGGCAGCAGTGTAAATATTTCAAAATAATATTAGCTGTAAAAAAACCACCATCAAGCACACTATTGCTTTTAGAAATTTTGGAATGGCACAAATCTATTTCAAAAGCAAAACCTGATGATGTGTGTTTACCACTCTGTAAAGCAGTAATTATTATTCAATACTTGAATATTTCATGGTACCTATACAATATAATTGGAAGTGTTTGCATGACATACATAGCCTAAAGGATTAAATAATAAGTATATATGGGTCATTATTTAAGCCTTGTCACACATAGCTCTAGAAGTATATTTTGTTACGTATTGTGTCATCTAAATTCTCAACGGCTACCAATTTGGATTTCCAAAATCTGAAACTTGTAACTACTGCACAACATATTTTAGATACAGTTACCAATGGTTTCTGATAGGTTTGGATCACACAAAACACAATTAAGATAAGAAATAATGGGAATATCCACCATTAAGAGAGCACCTTTTATTAGCAATAGTACTTAGACTTATATACCGCTTCCCAGTATTTTACAGCCCTCTCTAAGAGGTTTACAGAGTCAGCAAATTGCCCCCAACAATCTGGGGCCTCATTTTACCAAAGGATGGAAAGCTGAGTCAACCTTGAGCCGGTCAGAATTGAATTCCTAGCAGTTGGCAGAATTAGCCTGCAACACTGCATTGTAACCACCGCACTACCACGGCTCTCATTCTCGTGTGTGTGTATGTCATGTTTATTATCAGACACTTAGGTCAGACACTTAATCTGAAAATTAAAAGTTGTAAATCAGCATTGTGAAAACAGGTATTTTTATATCTGTAGATAGTTTATGAACACATGGAAGGCTACCTGCAGTAATCAGAAGAAAGTATCAGTGCAATTAATAACATTTGAAGTTGATGATGGATTGGAAGTAAGCCTAGTCAGATTTAGAATAACCCTGCTGAGTTCAATGAGCCTCGTTTTAATTATGATTAATGTAAAGTCCCATTGTTTCAAATTTCTAAGTGGTGTTCTAGCTGAAGCTAAATGTGGATCCAATCCTGCAATCTTGGAGTGTGTTGTACAAATAATTTTGTACAAATATACCAAACTATTGTTTGAAAAACAGCGAGGGACATCAGAATCAATATATGAGGAGGAATTTTATTAAATGAGGATATGAACTGTTCCAGGCTGGTTCAAAAAATGTGATGGGCCTATCTCAAGAGACTTCCTCAGATGAGGAGGTAGAGAAAAAAAAAAAACATCCCAAGAAACCAGATGCAGTATTTTCAAGATCTAGCAACTATGCTGAGCCAGCAATAACCTAACTATCCAGGAGTGTAATCTAAATCAAGTAGTAATTGGTTCTGACAATAATTCATCTTGTAATGTAATGCCATGTGATCCTATTTGGCCCAGAATTTTTCTTAGTCTTTACAGCAACTTTCCTTTAGGGAATTTTTTTTTAATAAAACTAGGTTATGGAAAAAGGATTAGGCTGGCAAATTTAAAGGGCACTTAGTGTAAATCTTTATCTACTCCATTTCTTTCTCTTCCATATATCTTTTTTCTATATTTTTCTATCCAGATCTTGCATGCAGCCATCTTCTTCTCCTCAAAATCTGTTCTCCAAGGCATCTCTCTTCATTTTTCCTGGGACTCAGTCTGAAATCCTTATGCAGGCATATTTGGAAATAATGAAGGCTAGAAAATGGAAAAATATAGTGATGCCACAACAGCTGGACTAGGCAGAGCTAGTTAGAAGTAAGCTGCTGATGAAAACAAGGCGTGGCAAAGGCCAGATCTTGGTATCTGGGGAGCAATGTGAATCAATCAAAGCTGCTATAACAACATTGTCCTATTCCTATTCATCAGTTTCCTTGCTATAGAAAATATCTAGTGCCGAGGTGGTGCAGTGGTTAGAATGTAGTACTGCAGGCTACTTCTGCTGACTGCTGGCTGCCTGCAATTGGGCAGTTCGAATTTCACCAAGCTCAAGGTTGACTCAGCCTTCCATCCTTCCGAGGGCCCAGATTGTTGGGGACAATATGCTGACTCTGTAAACCACTTAGAGAGGGCTGTAAAAGCACTGTGAAGCGGTATATAAGTCTAAGTGTTATTGCTATTGGACTTCATGTTGTTTCTTGATTTCTCTATATGTTTACTGCTTTAGATACTGCTTCCTCAATGAGGTCACCTTTCTGTTCTGAGCTAGGTCTAGATTTATATTTATGTAGTTAACTTGATGACTTTATTATGGCAATAAATCAGACAATAAAGTGCAATTTTTGAAACTAGAAAAGAAAAGTAGAACAGGTGTTAAGCTTTTAGTTATGGATGGTCAAACCATCATATTTTATATATTGCAGAACTATAATTCCCAGTATCTGCATCACTGGTCAGGTTTCTGAGAATTGTAGTATAGCAACATCTTGAAGGCTACAACTTGCTCACATGTGGTAGGTGAGAAAGATTGTCAATCTTCTTAACAGAGATAGTTTGTTCCAACCATCAGTAGATAATATTTATTGCCATGTTGAAATGGACTTTACCTGCCAATTTCTGAAGATGAAAGTAGTGTTGAAAGTACTGAATAGGCTGCTTTTTCAGTTATTTGACAACTGTGACAAGTCTATGAAGCAAAAAAACAAAACAAAACAATCTTTCTTCAATAGAATAGGAAATGTTACAGCTCTATTTTATCACTGAAAGAAATGTAAGGAAGATGTGTCAGGCTCTTGAAAGTACAAGACATCGAAATTAAATTTGTGATTAGATTAAATTGTCTTGCCCAAATTAATCACTATTTGAAGTCATAGGCTTGATTATATTGCAAGAGTATCCTGGCTTTTTTGTGGTGATAGAAGTTACTTCTTGGCTTGGATATCATCTTGGGAGCTTTAACACTTTAGGTCTATTCTCAAGACTTGGAATTAACTCTGAATTTGGTTCAATGGATTTGTTCTCCTTGCTGAAAACTGCCTAGCATGTAGCTTTGGAATTTATCAGCAAGCAAAGTGTAGTTAATGGGTTTTGATCCTACCATATTCAGATGTTGTGATGGCTGACCAGTTAAAATGCTGGGTTTGTTAGCTGCAAAACTGGCAGCCCAAGTATGAGACCCAAGCATCGTACGACAGGGTGAGCACCCATCTTTGCCTAGCTCCTGCCCATCTAGCAGTTTGGAAGCATGCAAATGCAAATAGATAAATACGTACCACTTTGGTGGGAAAGAAATAGCACTCCGTGATTTCATGCTGGCCACATGACTGCAGAAACATCTTCGGATAGTGCTGGCTCACAACCTTGAAATGGAGATGAGTGCCACCTCCTATAGTCAGCAACGATTAGTGGAGTAAAATCTGCGGGGACTCTTTCTTCCATATTGAGAAAACTCTGCTCTGCTGCACCTGCAGGAAAGACAGTATAGACCTCCTGTCTCCAGTTACAACTCCTGCCATTCATCCATCATGTTTGGCCCAAAACACTTGAAAGTTTTACAATCGGTCCATCACAGCTTCTACAGCTTCTTGATGGGTCATTTCAGAGCCCTTGACTTACAACAAAAGTAGACTGTTTGCTTGGATAGAAAAACTAAATGTTTTGTTCCTTTTTTATGGGACTCATGTTGCTTGAGTGATACATGCAGTCGAATAAACAGTAGTCTCCCATTAATTTGGAATGTTCTTTAAACAAAACTAACCAGAGTGGTAGACTGTCACCATTTAACATATGTCAGGATATCAGCTATGTCAGAAATGGACAGAGCAAATTGATTTAGACAAATCTACTAGCTATTAAAAAGAAAGAACTTTAAGAATGCCAGAAAAGATTTTAGCAAAGTTTTCCACACTCTTCTTTTAATAATGTCTAACCACATTGTGAAAATAGAGGACATGCTGTGAAGCTACAAGTTTTAAAGCTTCCCCCCCCCCTCCAGTTGAGGCTGCATTGCCTTGGATGTGCATATGTGCCGAATCTATCGGGTCACCAAACTAGTTTTTTAAAGAATTGTGTTGGATTACCTATTCTTCTTCTTTTTTTTACATATCCATTTTCTTTATAGTAAAATATATGCTGTTTCTCTTGCTGTCTATCCAGCAAGCTGTTAGGGAAAGGATGCATGTTATTGTATTGAATTCCAAAATATAACAGAGATGCTAGCACTGATGATGTTACCTAGTTTGGGTAATGAAACATCTGCAAGAAAACATCCAAGCTCAGAGAGCACCAAGGAAATGCTATTGCCCTGTGCTGTCCCAATTCCAGGACACAGTTGGGAAGAGCGTGTAGAAGACAATATCAGTTTCTAGCACTCTTTGCAGGACTAGGTTACAAAAGGCCTTTTTAGACACAGAATCTTTCCTGCCCTTTAGTTAAAAGAGATACCATCTTGAACCAATGAAGGAATCACCACTGAAGGCATTACCCAAAAGGGATTATCTCTTTAGGAGCTCCTTAGCAAAGGTGGGTTCGGACCGGTTTGGACCGGTTCGTTCGGACCGGTTCACCCGAACTGGTAGCAACCCACTGGTGAAGTCACAGTGATGTCACGGATCCGGTTTGGTCGGTGCCGGTGCGGGGGGGGCGCCGTATTTTTTTTTTGAATTTTTTTTGAATTTTTTTCTGGGTTTTTTTTCTTCTGCGCATGTGCAGAAGCCGAGTTTCTGGCACTGCGCATGCGTCGCCATCTTGTTTTTGGCTTTTTTGGGGATTTTTTTCAGATCCTTTGGTGCGTGCACGCCCACAAGGCACGCCCACGCAGCGCAGGAGGAAGCGAACCGGCAGCGAGGTAAGTTAGAACCCACCCCTGCTCCTTAGTCTGTATCCACTTATTTGTTCCCATGTATAAACATTGAGAGTTTGCATTCTGAAAGAGGAAGGATGCTTTTTTTTTTTTTTTTGCTAGTTTTTGCCCAATGTTGCTTATTTTATGGGATGTGTTATGAAATGTTGGAAGAGTAGAGAATAAAATTTGGGGAATAAAGTAATAACTAATAGGAAGAGGTATGTTGAATGGCTGCAACCTGGCTGCTTCAAAGAAAAGAAGGTAGGCAAGGGATTGGTGTCCCTTCCCTTCCCACAGTCCAATCAACAGAAATCAAAGTGATATGATTTATTTTTTAATCTTAGGCTAATTGCTGGTAAAATATCTTTTTTTTTGGGGGGGGGAGTAGGGTACCTTCAACTCAGTCTTGACTCTAGGGAAGTACATAAACAAGCCATGCAGTTTTCTTGGCAAGATTTTGACAATGCCCTGAAAGCACTCAACCGTTAATCTCTAGACCTTTGAATTAGTTCACCAGATAGCTTGTCTTTGGATTTCTGGTCTTTGGATTTCTGATTGATTTGCTCCATTTTGGAGCCAGGGTAGAGGCTGATTTCAATGTAATCCTAGTTTGGCAATCAAAGCTGATTATCTGATGCCTATCATTATGATATAGTAATGGATCTCCTTCCCCCAAACTGTGGATATGCTTAAGAGTATAAGCATATCCACACTTACCACTTAAGCTCCTCCTGTACAGTGGTAATCACAGCTTAACATTAAAGCAGCTTAAGTAAAATATCTCCAGGCTTAAATGGATTGCCAGCACCTTAAATCAGTCAATTAGTCTGCTGATGAGTTCAAAAAGCTGTAAAAACAATACAAGGAAAAAAGTAGCACATAATTCATAACGTATTTTTGCCCCTTCAGTTGATCCAAATCTGTTCTAAGTAGTCCATTCTCATCTGGGTAGCTTTTGATGTAAAGGACATGGTCCTTCCAGTAGTATCCAAGTGTGTTTCCTGCAAAAAGTATAACAACTTGTGCTGAGTATCTCTGTATTTTGGATTTTAAAAAAGAATTTAAACCATCAGTGCTTGCTGCTTAAAATATAATTTACTATCAAACAAAATATAAGCAATTCATCCATGGCTGATAAACCACATATTCATCTTTATGAAAATGGGACTCCATGAAACTTTCCACATCTTACCAACGAATCAATTTTGGAATAAAATTGATATACAAACTACATATCCCTGTCTAGACTTAATCAGTGTGGATTTTTTAGTAAGGGATCCTTGTGTACCAGTATATACACTTGACCAAGCATTTGAATATAAGATCTTGGTGAGATAAAAAAAGTTTACATTCCATTTTCTGGGCCACAGATTTCTTCCAAAGTATGTCTCTGCTGATTAAATTAAAGGCTGTACTAAGATCTATGATAGTTATAAGCAACTGAGTTCTTTTAACTGTGTAATATTTCAAAAGATGGCATAAAATGAAACACTTATATTAAAGATGCCACACCTAAACTGGATTGCTGTACTGCTAACAAACACTTATCAGCAGTTTAATTCTCCACCTTATACAAAAGGTATTTGGCATACAGTTTTTGCTATGATATTGATTAGGTTAATTGGTTTCTAATTAAATGCACCTTTTTCTTTGTAAACAGAACTAGAGAACTCACAACCCCTTGGAATGGGGTAGGAGTTATTTTTATGAGTAAATAAACTTGGCAATAAAGGGGCCCAACAATCAGCATGGCATCTGAACAGGTCAGGAGGTAGATCTTCACTAGGAGCATTATTAAACTTCTAAGTCTGAATAAGCCGTTTAATCTCTCTTCAGATACCGAAGGCCAAACTGGGAGCTGCTGCAAACCAGCCATAATTCGTTATATAAATCTTCCTCTCTGCTATATCTGGAGTCCCTGAATAGTTGATTATAAAATCCCGCACACACAAAGACGGGAATAGGAATATTAAAGGATAACCTATGTTCCTTTGGTAAATCAGCAACTGTGTGCCAAAAAGTTCAGATTTCTTCCAGCTAAACTCCAGGTCTGCCGAAGGAGAAGAAAAGTGGTGAGATTTTATACACATAATTACTTTCTTTTATTCTTGTCCAAGTTATAGAAAGATGCCATGGCTGTTATCTGATGGCCGATTCTTTCAAAGCAACACCTTAAAAGAACATGCATTCCAGACTGCAGGCAATAACAAAAGCTGATTATATAGCTTTCTTGCTACAGCTCCTACCCTTTCCTGTCACTCACCTTATATGACCTCCCTGTGGGTGGAAATACATTTCTTTTTCATTTAACCTTTAACTCCTCCCCTTGCTTCATTTGATTGGGCCACATTCACAGAGTTGTTTTTTTTAATTTTAATTTTTAAAAATCACTGTCGTACTAAAACATAACAGTTAGTGTCCCAACTTTTCAAGGATATGAGTTAAAGTGTCTACTCACTGTAATTCAATGTTACTCACCGCATTTTAAACCTATAGAGCCAATTTTATGGATCAGGTGTGCCACCAAGCATTTATGCCACCAAGGAGAAAATGGCTACTTAGGGGAGTGAGAATGAACACATGTCAGGAGCATTCCTTCTACACTTTGCACCACCCAAAGAAAAGTGCAATTATTCTATAGTCAATTTGCTCCAATGACATCAGCTTTCAAGGCACATTCAGCCAATAATATGAGTTTAAAAACAAATAGATAGAAACTTACCTAGTTTGAAGGCAAGAATATTGATGGGGAGGGCACACCATCCATATGTATTTTCCATTTGGAAACAGTTGCCCACCTGTTCCAGTAACAGGGCTAGAGGTAAGTGACAAATATGTCTCCTTTGCTTTTGTAATCCCTGTCCAATGAAATGAAACTATGAGTAAGCCTAATTTGTTCTGCTCCTTGCATTGGTAAACAATAAATAAATAAAGCAAAAATAAATAAGAGAAGGATAAAGGAAGAAAGAGTGTAGTGCAGCTGCAGTTGCTCGGTGACAATACAGTCACACACACCTGCTTCCTGTCATTCACCTTCGACAGCTTAGATTGCTGATTGCACGATCTGTCACTCTTCCACCCACAATATTTAGAACTTATGTTTTCTGTGTTCGGTAAACACTGCTCTTCTCCCCATCCCCACCCCACTCCCAATTTCCTAAAGCATCATTTAGGCGAGTTTTCAGCTGACTTATTTTCTCAGCAGTTAAAAGTGTCAGTTCTAGGCTTGCTTCTCACAGAAGAACAAACTCATGGGTTTAGGTAGTATCACTTCTAGCTGCTGGGAGATCTTAGAACTCACAGTTTTTCTTTAGAAGTAAATAAATAACATTTAAACCAGGGGTGGGTTCTAACTTACCTCGCTGCCGGTTCGCTTCCTCCGCCACGCGGCCACATGAGCGCTTTGCGCGTGCGCACATGCGCACATGCGCAGTGGCAAAAATTCAAAAAAAATTCAAAAAAAAAAGCCAAAAACAAGAGGGCGGCGCATCCGCAGTGCCAGGGACTCGGCTTCTGCACATGCACAGAAGAAAAAAATTAGTAAAAAATCGCCCCCCCCAAAATTAAAAAAAATAACCCCCCCGAAAAAAGATGGCGGCGTCCACAGACCTGCACCGATAGAACCAGATCCGTGACGTCACCAGCAGTTTGCTACCGGTTCTGATTTAAACATCTGTGCGCATAACAAGCTTGATGCCAGAAAGGAGAATCCTAGGCTTTTTTCTTCTGTATGGGATTTCCCTCCCTCCCCCTCCTGAGATTCTATCAGTTAAGACTCATCTGCTGTCAAACACAGGCTTATAACCCAAATCAAATAAAAGTACTTAGGCTTCAGAGATGAGTTTCTAGTAGCTGCAAGGACAAATTAGTAGCAGACTGTTATGTTCTAACTGTTTAAACTGTGTTACATGGTTCCAACCAGGTCCAGCGTTTGAGCGGGAAAAAGCTCAAACGCTATTGGCTGGTCTGTCTGACAGCTCCCTATAAAAGGGCAAGCTGTCAAACTGCTCTTTGCTGGTTGCTGATACAAGAGCTGAAATAAAGAGCTGCTTTGGAAGTCTGTCTCCTGTCATCGCTACCCACTATCTAACAAAATCCACACNGCAGACTGTTATGTTCTAACTGTTTAAACTGTGTTACATGGTTCCAACCAGGTCCAGCGTTTGAGCGGGAAAAAGCTCAAACGCTATTGGCTGGTCTGTCTGACAGCTCCCTATAAAAGGGCAAGCTGTCAAACTGCTCTTTGCTGGTTGCTGATACAAGAGCTGAAATAAAGAGCTGCTTTGGAAGTCTGTCTCCTGTCATCTCTACCCACTATCTAACAGTGGCGACGAGGGCTTGGGCCAGGAGAACTGTGACTAGCTTCTTCAGCACTTTCAACCAGCCAGGCAGACATCTTCCTGCCTCCTTCTGCCGCTATGTCCACCTTCCACCCGCCGGCGCCTTTCGACCCGACCAGGGAGAAATGG
>QLTV01004087.1:3285037-3298385 GCA_003457575.1 Thermophis baileyi | reverse complement strand
CCAGTAAAATGCTGAGATGTTAAAGGAAAACCTAATGCTGCCTAAAGTGCCCACAGTCAAGTAGTCCTCAACTTACAACCACAATTGAGCCCTAAGTTTCTGTTGCTAAGTGAGACAGTTGTTAAGTGAATTTTGCCCCATTTTATGACCTTTCTTGCTACAGTTGTTAAGTTAGTAACATGGTTGTTAAGTGAATCTGGCTGGCCCATTGACTGCTTGTGAGAAGGGGGAAAAAGGTGATCACACGATGCCGGGACACTGCAACCGTCATAAATGTGAACCAGTTGCCAAGCTTCTGAATTTTGATCACATGAGAATGCTGCAACAGTTATAAATGTGAAAAACAGTCATATGTCACTTTTTTTAGTGCCATTGTAACTTCAAATGGTCACTAAATGAGCTGTTGTAAGTCAAGGACTACCTGTATATGGAGTGCAAGGATTCAAATAGAAACTAGATGACAGCAAAGAAAGTCTTTTGTACCTGTTCAATGGTTATCTGTTTTTTGTTTTGTTTGATTTTTTGGGGGTTTGTGCATCCTTGATATCAATCAATCAATCAGAATAGAGCTGGAAGGGACCTTGGAAGTCTTCTAGTCCAACCCCCTGCTAAAGCAGGAGATCTTATACCATTTCAGACAAGTGGCTGTCCTGTCACTTCTTAAAAAACTCCAGTGATGAAGCACCCACAACTTCTGAAGGCAAGCCGTTCCACTAATTAATTGTCT
Organism: Thermophis baileyi; assembly: GCA_003457575.1. Lineage (NCBI taxonomy): Eukaryota > Metazoa > Chordata > Lepidosauria > Squamata > Dipsadidae > Thermophis > Thermophis baileyi. The sequence continues at coordinate 3,297,658 of QLTV01004087.1, read as the reverse complement.
TCACTGTTAGGAAGTTTCTCCTTAAATCCAGGTTGCTTCTTTCCTTGATCAGTTTCCATCCATTGTTTCTCATTTTGCCTTCTGGTGCTTTGGAATGTAAGTTGACCCCCTCTTCTTTGTGGCAGCCCCTCAAATACTGGAACACTGCTATCATGTCACCCCTTAGTCTTTCTTTTTTCTAGACTAGCCATGATCTCAAATATTATCCTGTCCTGAACTGTTCAGGCATGCCATAATACTGGAAGTGGCAGTTTATTTTAGAAACACTGTGATATACCCCCATCATTCCTGAAATACAGTTTAGTCAATTGTTTCTTATGCTCTAGTTATCATAACTCTTCCTCTCCAGAATATGTCACTACAAAGATATGTGAACAAACATCATCCAGGGAAGACGACACAGTGACCCTTAGGATCTGTAGTCAGTACAAACAAAATGACATCAGCTATGTCTGTCTCCTGCCCAACTTCTTCTCCCCAATTATACGTATATCTTCTTCATGGTGTATTTGACATGATTATCAAGGAAAAATTAAATACAACAGACATACCCAATGATGTTATACTTTTTAATCTGTGCACTATATTTTACATTGCTCCTTGATAAATGTTTGAAACACACTAGGAATAAAACGTTTATAAAAAACATAGCAGCTGCTTTTCTGCCCTCTTTGTGATGAGTTTTGTAACTGCCAAAAGCAAATTATTTTCCCACAAATTTATTTCTCCCTGAAATTTCTTCATATCTAACTCTAGATCAGGGACACATAACCCATTGTCCTGGAATGCTTTGGGCCTTAGAAAGCTTTGGGCATTCTTTAGACCCTTTGCCAAAGTTGCTGCTGAAATGCAATTTTTAATGTGACTGAAGGGTAAAATATTAAATACATGGTGAATATTAAATTAAAGTTTAATTAGTAAAATTCATTTTGGGGGCTATAAATCAGGTGTGTTTGTCAGTACTTTTGTTTGGGATGTTTTTCAACACTCAGTCTAGTCTACAGCTCTGGTCTATGGTCTATGGTATTCCTTGATGGTCTCTTATCTGTGGTCTAGACTGGACTAACTTCACATAGTTGTTGAGTTTCCACCAGTTAGAAATGATACTAGATATTAATTACACATCTACTACTTGGAAATTAATGACTGGGTAACAGAAGTGGATTCTTTGCACCCTTCTTAGTGCTAATAAATGTGTTCTATATTGGTAAAATAAATTCGTCTTCCCAATTAGTCATTTGATTGGAAGTATGTGTTACTTATTTTTAATGTGACTGAAGGGTAAAATATTAAATACATGGTGAGTATTAAATTAAAGTTTAATTAGTAAAATGTAATTTTAAATTGCATTGATTTGAATTAATTTTGTTTTTGTTCAAGCCCACTTTGGGGAATAGGCTCTCAGCATGGAGTGGTTATGCACTGTGATCAAGATTTATATGGAGCTAGATATCTGGAAATAATACCATCTTGTAGAAACCATATTTATATGGAGCTAGATATCTGGAAATAATACCATCTTGTAGAAACCATATACAAGGTTTATGATGTCCAAATAATATAATGAAGAAGTTCTCAACAAATTCTACTTTACTAACAAAAAGTTTGCAGTTCTAATTTTGCAGTTGTCCCAATGCACGATGCATATATTCATGCATTTCCGTGATAACTGAATTGGCCGAAAACAATGTATTCATTTATTTACTAAATACATTTTTATGGCCACCCAACTCACACACAGTGACTCTGGGCAGCATACAACAATATTGTATCAACAATATAAAAACAAGGTAAACAACACTATAAAAACCTCAGAAACCACCCCCATCCCCATCCCCATCCCCATCCCCATATAGATTAAACATGCTTTGTGTACCAGATTACACAAATAGGCTTTATATGGCTATGTTGTAAATTTGAAAAGAGGAGAAAGCTCTCTTAGCTACTGAGTTTTAAAGAACTTTGTTCACTTTGTTTTTAAGAACAATCTAATCTAATCTACATTATATGCACTATAGGTTTATTTGCACAAACCATATTTATATGGTCAATAATTATCACAGGCTATTTCAAATATACGGGGAAGAAAACAAAAATAGTTTGTGTGAATCAGTTTTCAGTGTAATGAGAACCAGATTTCTGTTTTCTGTTTACGATATATCTATACTGTAATCATGCAACATTTTTCAAATTCAGTGAAAATTTCCATTTATATGCCATATCAGTGTTCTCTGTGGCAGCAGCTCCGAAAAAGTCAGTGAAGTTAGAGCATGATCAATGACCTTGAATATTAAAGCTGGCAATTTTTAGAAAAACCATTTTTTGCTTGTTCTCACCTATCAAGGAATTTTATCTTTGCGCTTAGTGACATATATCCTAGACCATTTTATGGCAGATGTATGCAGTTTCTCATTGTTTTCTCAAAGCAATGTGTATGTACAGTATCTTTTTAATTCTTTTATTTCTGCATCTTTTAATAGAAATCTTCAGCATTAGATCATTAGGATTTTAATTGCCCACATGACTGCTTTCCCCTCATGTCTGTTACATATTCCATCTGTTCTTTTTCGCTAAGTGTGTTTTGTTTCACATTATTTATTTTTCAGCCAGTCTCTTGGTACAGCTATTGCCTTATTTTTGTCCATTTCTTTGTTCCTCTAGAAAACTTTCTTAACAATGGAATGTTGTAACAGGAGACAGACCAAGAACTCAGGACTTTTGATTATAAGTTTAAATACACATAGATATGAAGAGTACACAAGTAACTTCTTCACCTTTCTTTGCCTTTGAAAGACCAACTGGCTTCTGAATTTTAGCAATTATACAGTGGTGAAGAATAAACTTTCACTGGCTTACAGAGCTGAATCTGATGTGGAACTCACTGGACTGACAATTTGCAATATACATAGCATTTGCTTATGTTGCTGGATTTCACCCTATGTCCCTTTCAGAACATGATTTCTCCCTATCAGGGATTAGAGATGGACAAAATAACAGAATGATAGAGTTGGAAGGGACCTTGGAGATCTTCAAGTTCAATCCCCTGCTCAAGCAAGAAACCCTATACAATTTCAGACAAATTGTTGTCCAATCTCCTTAAAAACCTTCAGTGTTGGAACACTCAGAACTTCTGGAGACAAGTCTTTCCATTGATTAATTTTGTAACTGTCAGGCAATCTCTCCTTAGTTCTATGTTGCTTCTCTGCTTGATTAGTTCCAATCCATTGCTTCTTGTCTTGCCTTTAGATTTCAAAGCCTTTATTGTCATTGTACATCATGTATACAACGAAATTGGTTTAGCCTCTACTGGTGCAGTCCATACAAGAATACAAGACCACATGAATAATATAAAGAATAATCCTTATACAAAAAAAACTAGTCATATGTTTCCATATGTACGTCATATTCTGTGCAACATGTATATTACTCTGGTGTATGATCTTATATCATGGTATATACATATTACACACTACACTGGCACCAGTGAAATTCGTCATATTAATCTGTTTGTGGTGCTATATTGTGTTTAGGAGTCTGACAGGCCATGGGTAGAAGCTGTTTTTAAACCTGTTTGTCCGGCTGGCTATACTTCTGTGTCTTCTGCCCGATGGTAAAAGTGAAAAGAGACACTGGCCAGGGTGTGAATAATCCCTTTAGGTGCTTTGGAGAATAGGTTGATCTCCTCTTCTTTGTGGCAGCCTCTTAGATATTGTAACACTGCTATCATGTCATCCCTTGTCCATTAGATCATTAGACTAGACATAGCCAATTCCTGCAACCATTCTTCATATGAGGGTAAAAGTTCATTCTCCGAGTTTGAGAATGAACCTTCACCCTCATCCTACACCCAAGCTACAGATATTAGCCACTATTGCCTCCACTCCCCTAATCATCTTTGTTGCCTTTCTCTGCACTTTTTTAATATTGTGGTGATGAAAACTGGATGCAATATTGCAATAGTGTGCTCTTACCAAGGCATTATAAAATGGTACTAACACTTCATGTGATCTTGATTCTATCCCTCTGTTAATGCAGCCCGCACTGGCTTTTTTAGTGACTATAGCACACTAGGAGTCCCTGCATATTTTACTCCACTAGTCATTGCTGACTATGGGTGTGTATAATCATCTCCATTTCAAGGCCATTGAGCCAGCACTTGCCAAAGACATTTTTGTGGTCATGTGCCCAGCATGATGTCACAGACCACTGTTACCTTCCCACTGAACTGGTACCTATTTATCTACTCGCAGTTGCATGTTTTCAAACTGATAGGCTGGAAGAGCCGAGGTGGCGCAGTGGTTAGAGTGCAGTACTGCAGGCTACTTCAGCTGACTGCTAGCTGCAGTTCGGCGGTTCAAATCTCACCGGCTCAAGGTTGACCCATCCTTCCATCCTTCCGAGGTGGGTAAAATGAGGACCCAGATTGTTGGGGGCAATATGCTGACTCTGTGAACCGCTTAGAGAGGGCTGTAAAGCACTGTAAAGCGGTATATAAGTCTAAGTGCTATTGCTATTGCTAAGGACCTGGGGCAAAGACAGGAGCTCACCCTGTCACATGGTGCTCAGGTCTTGAATCTGGGCTGTTAGCTTTCCAGCAGATAAGCCTAGTGTCTTAACCACTGATCCACTGTGCCACCCACAGTACACTGCTTGCTCATATTTAAGTGACTGTCCACTAGGACTCCAAAGTCCTAATGGACAGTTTATCATAGTAGCTTAAGGCTGAAATTATGGTAGGAAATCCTGCTTTTCAGATCATAAAAAAGAAAAAAATTCCCATGAGTCAATTTCAATTTCTAGTGATTATATGAATTTTCCTATGTAGTTTTTTTGGGGGTATAAATCAGGTGTGTTTGTCAGTACTTTTGTTTGGGATGTTTTTCAACACTCAGTCTAGTTTATAGCTCTGGTCTATGGTCTATGGTATTCCTTGATGGTCTCTTATCTGTGGTCTAGACTGGACTAACTTCACATAGTTGTTGAGTTTCCACCAGTTAGAAATGATACTAGATATTAATTACACATCTACTACTTGGAAATTAATGACTGGGATTCTTTCCACCCTTCTTAGTGCTAATAAATGTGTTCTTCTATATTGGTAAAATAAATTCATCTTCCCAATTAGTCATTTGATTGGAAGTATGTGTTACTTATGATTTATGACTAAGAGGAATACATCTGGAGGATTATAATTAAAGAAGTCGTTTTATCAAAACTTTTGAGTAAAATGCTCCATATATATCTACATACACGGGAAGCATACACATACACAAACACATCTACATATAATTTTCCTTTTTTTCCTCTACTTAGTTCATCATTTAATGAAATATCAGCCTTGGATATTGAAAGGGTTGAGAAAAACAGTTCTTGCACTGGAAAGTTTTATTTCTCATTGCAGACACAGAGATAAAAAAAAATTATGCTTGCTGTTTTTCGTTCATCTTTCGATCACCAAATGTCTAACATAATAAACAAAACTGGGAATTCTTGTAGCTTAGGGTAAACTTTGTGAAATAGATAGTTTTGCTTTGTTATGTGAGGTTATCTGTAATTCTGACATTTCAGCTGTGGAAGCTAAGGTTACCATATAGAATGCAAATAGCTTGGGCTATCTTATGTTTCTTCTTGAACAGACTGGAAACAGAAAGCAAGCTGATATATATAAGAATAGTTAAAATAGGATCCATCTGTATCCTCAAACACTGGCATCTTCTTTGATCCTGCATTAATATATCTATACATTCTTCCACCATCAGTTTTGGTACCCTTGCATTATGGTTGTGAACTTCACTTATTTGCCACCTATTTTAACATTTGTAATCTCAGATCAAACCACATTTTCATTTTGACATTGTAGATACTGCTGCTTTCTATATGTCTGGGAGCATTATAATGTATGTGCATTATGTTTTGAAACACATAAACACCTAAAGGAAAGGTTGCTTCAATAGCAGCAGAGTAGAAATGAGGTAATAAGTCTCTTTTACTAATCTCAAAGACAATCCAAATTTGTATGCTTGAATAACTAATCCGTTAGTCATTATTGTTTTCCACATCCATAAAAAGGAAATCCAATGTATTAAACACTCATGCTATAGTTTCCTGTTGTTTTTAAACAACAAAGAGAGATTAAATGTTCCATGACTGTGCCAATAACTACTATAAAATAGTTTCTTAGAAAAGGCAAGGTGGATTTCATATTTCTTTTCTTGATTGTTCTTATAGAGTAGTGAAATGTTCTTTCTAAGACACAATTTACTTTGTAAACAATTTTCACAGGTATGTCTTAAGAAATTAAAGAATTGTAGAACTTAATCCTGTTTGGTGTTAATTTTTCTCCAACCTGATGTGAAGGGATATACTGTTCAAGCCACATGCAGGGAATTCTGAACTGTCCAAACATCAGAAGGGAGAAATTTGCCCCACTACTTTAATTGTGGCTGAACAAAAAGTGAGATACATATATCAATAGCAATAGCAATAGCAATAGAACTTAGACTTATATACAACTTTACTGTGCTTTACAGACCTCTCTAAGCGGTTCACAGAGTCAGCATATTGCCCCCAACAATCTGGGTCCTCATTTTACCCACCTCGGAAGGATGGAAGGCTGAGTCAACCTTGAGCCGGTGAGATTTGAACTGCCAAACTGCAGCTAGCAGTCAGCTGAAGTAGCCTGCAGTACTGCACTCTAACCACTGCGCCACCTTGGCTCTCCCTCCCTTATCAACTCCCTAAGCTTTTATCTTCTTCTCCCAATTAATAATATAAAGGTAATTCAATGTTCTATTTTTTAAATTATTTTCTAGTAATCTCATTGACAGCTTGATGGAAGAAGGATTACATGCTCATTATATATACATACATTTGCATGCAGAAAATGCCACTTACAGTAATCTGGATAGTCATATTACATTGATGACACAGATTGATGACTAATAAAGTAATCACACCCTTTCATAAATGGGAGTTGTTAGCCATTTTTAACAAATAAATAACTCACAGTATTCAAAGGTCTCAAAAATCTCTAATTATAAAGTATGTCCATAAACCAATACTGAAAAATCAAGAGGAAAAACTGACCTACAATTCCCAGAATCCTAGAACAGTAGAGGTAGAAGAGAATTTATACCTTATTATGTATGTTCGATTAGAGTATGTTATTTTTTATTTTTCATTTTATTTAATCACATTTTTAAAAACAAAACAAGAATAACAAGAATAGGAAAAAGCAATGCAACCCTCACCAAAGGAAAAACAGAAAAATAACATAAGCTAACTACAATATACCAAATACATGTCAAACACTGAAACTTTCTATCAATTTTTAATTTACAGAGAATGATAATATATTGCTGTAAAATCCCATGAAGTCTATGCAAAAAAGAAATGCACCAATTTTTATTAATAAAAATGGCCTTTTCAAAAATGGATAATTTTTGAATTCAGGAGTAGTGTTAGTTTTTGATATCCAGACTAATATTACTTTAGCAATTTATCATAATAATTATTTTAGTAAAACCCCTTGCTTGATATAATTCCTCAAAAAACTTACCAAAGTTATAATTGAACATAACTAACATTTTTAACATCAAAATATTTTCCCATATATAATGTGTGCTAAAATAGTCTTGAAATGAATCTTGTTTCCCTGCTCTCAATAAGAACACCTAAGTCTGTGTCTACATGGTGAAGAACAAAGAGAACAAAGGAAAGATTAACACATGCGCAGTACAGGTATCACATGAGAACTTCATATCAGTATACATTGTCATTTCAGAATAAGAGTCCTGCTGACAAATTAAAATGAACGTAGTGACAAATAGTCAATAAAATGAACGTAGTTTCAAATAGTCAATGACCCACAAGTCCAAATATTTTATAATAAGGAACAAATGGGTGGATTTGGCTAGATGCTACATGGAGTCCTTAGTGCGCTCTGACCTAGGTAGTTGGATAATGAAATGTCTGCAAGCAAATAACCAAGCTCAGAGAGCACCAAGGACTCCAGAGTTTAAGCCTGAGCTATATATATATATGCTCTTCTATCAGATGCCATGTTTTGGTATTGTCTAGTTCCTGTAGCAAAACCAGAACTCCACCTAGCAAACAATATCTAATAAGAATTATTAAGCAGTAATGCCATCTCTTAATTAATGATTTACTAACATGTTCATTCTCTATCACATTGCAATTGTATATGCAATTACACTTAACAATAAATAATAAAATCAACTTTATAATAAAGCAATCTGAAGGAAAGATAAAAGATGAAGTTGCTGAAGGTTGATTTTATATGTTGAACTCATGGCAGCCATGTTGCAATCACACAGTGTCATAACTCCCTCTTGTCTGCGTTCTAGTTAAATGATCCATGGTGGAACCACTTTAAGAGCTTGGAAACACTTTCTAATTCCATGGCTCCTGGTATAAACTTTGTCCAAAAATGGAAAAAAAGATATAATTCTAATGATATTTGATTGGGAGAATATACAGCAATGGTGAAACTAATGGCTTATTGTATATCCACAATGGAAGTTTAATAAAATGTCAAGTATGAATGGCTCACACAGCAAGGCACATAAATAAAGACATTTATAGTTTCCAATCAAGAACTAACACATGAACTGGAAATATATACATATCATATAATGCTTAGTGAATCTCTGTGACTATAAACTAAAGCTGCTACTACACTTTCTAACCTGTTTACAAATGTGCAGATGCTTTCTGTTTCCCAAGTCTGTTTGCCACAATTAATGCCAAGCCATGCCTTTGCTTTCCCAGTGGTACAATTCCATCTTCTGTCAAGCACAGAAGAGGGCCCTACAGATTCAAGCTGTTCATTTGCAGAAGAATACAACTGTATTTTCAAAGAGGGGAAAAGGCATGTTAATGCTTTCTGATGATACACACATGCATATGTCATAGCCTGAACCACATTAAGAGAGATACAACTTGTGCATGTGCATTTTAAAAAAAAATGTTCACCTAAAATGTAATTTTTTTTTAAAAAAAACAATGGTTACGCAATAAAGTAGAGGTGACCTCTTAATTGCAACTTTGAAGTTAATCAATTACTCTTACCCAGCAATTACTCAAGATACTGCTTTCACAGCCAGGCAGGAATACAATCTTAGAGAAGATATTCTTCACTCATTATGACTGGAGCAATTAGGGTAGGAATAAATTACATAACACCTGTGGTCCTACAGGTCCCCACCAAGCTTCATATCCTATTCTATTTCTAAATCCTTTTTAAAGATAAAGATTTCCCTTGACCAGTCATGTGAGACTCATCTCCATTTCTTATCCAACATGGTCCAAAGACATTTCCATGCTCATGTGGCAACATGACTATATGCCAAGGCACACCGAACACTGTTACCTTCCCACCAAAGTGGTACCTATTTATCTACTCACAGTTGCATGCTTTTGAACTGCTAGGTTGGCAAGAACTGGGTAAGTAACAGGAGTTCACCCCATTGCACAACACTCAGACCTCAAACCTAGATTGTCAGCTTTCCAGCTGACAAGCTCAGCATCTTCAGCCATTGAGCCATTGCTTCCCTTTACTTCTACTTTTATCTTTGCCTTTAAACTACTTCCAAGATACTCTGCATCATCCAGGGCTGCAAAAATCCTTTTTAGGTGAAACAATTAACTAGAAAGCTAGCAAAATAAAATACCAATACACATATTTATTTGCAGCCCTAGATGCAAAGTTTTCAGCCTTGCAGAGTATCTTGGAAATAGAAAAATACCTTCTGATAAATAGGCATTTTTGGAATCACAGGCAGGCAATGACAGCCATGTTGCAATCCCACAATGTCATAACTCCCTCTTGTCTCCATTCTGGTTAAATGACCCACAGTGGAACCACTTTAAGAGCTTGGAAATACTTTCTAATTCCATGGCTCCTAATATAAACTTGTCCAAAACTGGAATATAATTGTGATGATATTTGATTGGGAGAATATACAGCAATGGCGAAACTAATGGCTTATTGTATACTCACAACGGAAGCTCAATAAAATATCAAGTGTGACTGACTCACACAGCAAGGCAAATAAAGACATTTATAATATCTGTTTAAGGGTGGTTTATTCTTTAAAACCACTGCAAATTGGTCACACTGCAGGAGAGGGGAAGTTATAGACTAAATAGCTATCTACTTTTCATAACCAACTCTCTTTTTTCTTTTTCTTTTTTCTTTAGTACTTGTGAATAACAATACGTAGCAATACAGTGGAGACGTTAGTATTAAGCTCAAAGTTCTAAACTATTTTTTATATTATAAAATAATGCAAGATACTTCACATCTTTTTTATCAATGCTGCATTCAGCATTAACTGAACAATTTAAGCAATCATCTGTCCATTAAGAAATCATTAACATTAATATAAAATTTCTATTTTGAAATTTTAATCATCACTGCATTTGGATATTATTTGTATTTGAAGAAAGAAAGAAAGAAAGAAAGAAAGAAAGAAAGAAAGAAAGAAAGAAAGAAAGAAAGAAAGAAAGAAGAAAGAAAAAATCTAAGTCCATGTTCTTCATACTTCCCCTACCTTATTATATTGGCTGCAAACATTGGAGTCATGTTATAATTCCTCTTCCTCTCTTGCCTAGGAAAGTTCTAAGGTCTGATGATGTCATTTGGTATGTGAGGCCCCTTATTCAGATACCAGATACCTTGAAGGAATGAAGAGGTAGTAAACTCCTTAATGAAACAAGTTTATCTGAGAATCTTGGATTTGCATATGTTTAGATATAGGTCAAATTCAAATATATCAAGATATCTAAAACTTGATCACATGGTTAGGATGCTGGGTTGGAGGTTGCAAGCCCACGTTCGAGACCTGGGTGCTGCTGCATGTCAGAGTGAGTCCTGTCATTTGCTCCAGCTCCTTGATGGGGACATGTAAGGAGCCCCCCACGGGCATTCCCTGGGCAACAGTGATGTCACCGGCTAATCCTTTCAACCCAGAAGTGACTTAAACAGTGCCTCCGACATGAATGGGATAGGGATCTAAATCTTGATATCATCCTCCTATGAAATGTATCGTAATACCACAACCAATGAAAAGATGGGGGTTAACTGGTAATGATAATACTTTATTCAGCAACAATATTTGGACTTATTGGAGCAAATAATAACCCTATAGGAGCAAATACAAGCATTGTATAGAGCCGAGGTGGCGCAGTGGTTAGAGTGCAGCACTGCAGGCTACTTCAGCTGACTGCTAGCTGCAGTTCGGCGGTTCAAATCTCACCGGCTCAAGGTTGACTCAGCCTTCCATCCTTCCGAGGTGGGTAAAATGAGGACCCAGATTGTTGGGGGCAATATGCTAACTCTGTAAACCGCTTAGAGAGGGCTGTAAAGCACTATGAAGCGGTATATAAGTCTAACTGCTATTGCTATTGCTATTGTGATGGTTACAGTACTTACAAACATGCAGAGCACAATGAGTCTATTTGTCATTGGTTAATGTATACTATTGCCTTACATGGTTAAATTTTATATGTTTGCACGTGTAATAAGGCATTTTGTTCCCTATAAGGTCTTTTCAACTGACTAGTCATTTCTACATCCTAGAATCTCCTGGCAAACATACTGATTTATTACGTTAGATTACCCACATACGATCTGAATTTTTAGAGAGACATTTATTCCTTTCAAATGTGTACTTTGTAAGAAAATCCATATTTAAATAAAGATTTTGAACTGAAAACTTATGAATACTTGGGAGAGAAGGTAGGACTAAATATTCAGTAAAATTGTCATGTAAATATGTATTTAAATATATACTTAGTAATTTTTAGAACATTCACAGCTTAACACAGAAACCAAATAGAATAAAATTACTAGTAAGATATTGCAGAAAGGATGCAGACAGGAAATAGACTCATCGATTTATAAGTCATTGGCATTAAGTAAAGATTCGTATGCCTATCAAATATTTTCAGTTTTAGAATAATACTCCTACATGAAATTGGGCCAAGTAACATATGGATTGCTCCTATAGATTACATCCAAGTTCTCATCTATGTACTATGAATATTTAATGTAAAAGAGATTTGTATTTATCATCCACCATGGCTCACAGAAACAAAGAGCTAATCCTCCAAAAATCTAGACCACCTTACCTATCAAAACTCATAGGATGTTTATGAACGTAGATTTACAAATGGCCAAAATAAATGATTACGGTAGTTATCTGCCTGTCTAAATATAATAACCTCAGCTTTGTGCCCTCTGAGTATTTTGCATCATGATTCCCAAAATTCTAAGACATTATAATTTGTAGATCCAACACATATGGTAACAAATAGCAAAGGAAGTCTACGGTAGGATATTTTGTTTTATAATTTATAATTTTGTTATAACTTATTTTTCTAACTGGAATAAATCTGAAGAAGCGAAAGGATTTGTCCAGTTGATTTCTTCTGGTGCTACTTGGATATTTTCTGAGAAATATTTTCTTTCTTAATCGTTGATTATGAAAAGTTCTTACACACACACACACACACACACACACAATATCTATCTATCTATCTATCTATCTATCTATCTATCTATCTATCTATCTATCTATAAAAAAACATATATATATA